>OY735201.1:56627165-56832165 GCA_963457665.1 Thysanoteuthis rhombus
CACATATATATATACACTTACATACACACATATATATATACACTTACATACACACATATATATATATACACTTACACACACACACATATATATATACACTTACACACACACATATATATATACACTTACACACACACATATATATATACACTTACACACACACATATATATATACACTAACACACACACATATATATACACTTACACACACACATATATATACACTTACATACACACATATATATATACACTTACATACACACATATATATATACACTTACATACACACATATATATATACACTTACACACACACACACATATATATATATACACTTACACAGATACACACACATATATATATATATACACTTACACAGATACACACATATATATATATATATACACTTACACAGATACACACATATATATATATATATATACACTTACACAGATACACACATATATATATATATATATACACTTACACGGATACACACACACATATATATATATATATATACACTTACACAGATACACACACACACATATATATATATACACTTACACAGATACACACATATATATATATATATACACTTACACAGATACACGCATATGTATATATATATATATATATATATATATATATACACATGTATGTATGTATACACACAAAGATTCATATATGCATGCATTCACATATACACACACACACACATATTAAAAATTGGAAATATTTTTCTCAAGGTGTTGCTAAATAATTTCTAAAATTAATGTCTCAAAATAGTTCAGCTGCAAGTCAAAGACCTGGAAATCAATTCAATTTGAATCGACATACTTGAGTTGAGCTGAAGCCATTACTTGATGAAGATCAAAATGTTGTGTACTCCAACTTAAGACTGAGAACACAGTTTGAGCAACAAACTTCTGACAGTGTCTGGAAAGTCTACATCCCCAAATTGCCATAAAGTTCAGGTTGACTTAGATTTCTGCATGGTTTGGAATTGGCGGAAAGAAACAGACACTACTTTTTTTTCTTATTTCTTTTTTTTTGGTAAATACTGTCTTCAATGACTGCCCACACAAACCGCCAGCTATGTCCACCTGAGGCATTAAAAGATCTGGAAGAGCTTCAAACTTAGACATCATATGCCTCAGCTCGCACAAAATCAAACACTCAGACCCTAAGACAGGAGTGTATGTGAGTGATGACACTTGGTACAGTTTGTTTTGACAATCAGATATTTCAAGTCATAAGGCTAAGAAGTCTTGACAGAAAAAATTGTACCGATGATATAAAGTTTTAGTATGATGTTAGAATATTGCCATTCACCGGAAATTGATCTTGCAATTTCAATTTAATCTATTTTTCTTTTTATCTATACTCAATCCCCGTGGAAAAATTCACAGATATATTCAAGTTTGAATGAAATTCTTTTTTTGGATGGAGGGGGATTACCGAACTTGTTTCAGCAGAAGAATCCACTGCTTCAAATGCTAGGCTGGAGATATTTCTATTAGCAAAATTATTAACTTTCAGGAGAAGAGTCCATTGTTACAGACAGAGAATCAAGAAGAGTCACTGTTTATTATATAAATTGATACTAGAAAAATTATAGTTAACATACTCTAAAACAGTCTTGTGAGAATTCTATCATTCAAGAAATGTTGGAGCAGCTAAAAAAAATAGACACACTTTTGAAGAAAGATTTCTTAGACATCATAATATAGCATGATAAATATTTTCATTTTTATTGATCTTATCACACTTTTGAAAGTTTAAATATCCTGATGTACATACTTTATTCAGTGATGTGAATCAAGAAAATAAAATACAAAAAACAATAAAGTACATGGAAATCTTCAGCTATTGACCTCTGTTAGCCAATGGGCATTTCAGAAGGTAAGTAAAACAATAAGTACTGATTTTTACACTGTAATCAAACTAATTTCCCTACTTTTCATTTGATTTCTAACTAATAATTACTCAGACCTAAGTTGAAAAAATTTGTAAATAATTTAATTTTTTTGCTTTTAATATCATAGGTTCCCAAGCAAAAAAAGTTCCTATAATTCAATACTTGAGCAGAGTACTGACATTTACTACATTCAGGTAAGTGTGGGATGGGGCCAAATTTGCAGAATAGAAATAGAAATCTTCCATATGAAGAGAGACTTCCTTTGATGAAAATCAGCATTCAAAATGCTGGTTTTTTTTGTGGGGGGGGGGGGGTAGCCTTTAATTTAACACTAGTACCAGTGGGAAATGAGTAACTATTTCACCTGGTAGTTAAATCCAAAATATATACATGTATAGTGAAATACTTGACTGTATTCAAAGAATATGAGGGTCAAAAGATATTATTACATCAAATGAAACACAGGTTGAATACACCATGTCTGATACTCTAAAACGCCGAAAACTCAAATGTTCCAAAATCTGATACTTTTTAAGAGCCAAGAGGATGTCACAAGGGAATTCAACACCTGTCTGCACCATAGCATGATTCAAAGATGAGAAAGACAGAACCGATTTCCAAGGCATTTTGATTACAGTGAAAGACTGGTTAGATTTGTTTAATGTAGAGCTTTATTTATATCAATGGTGAAAGACGAAGCAAGTCTGAATCAAAACATATATTTATCCATTTAGACATTTTTATTATTTTATTTTCCATTTTCTCATTTCACTGCTGACACCTTCTCTTTTCTAATTCAATTCAATTGTTGAGTCTGAACACAAAGAAATAATAAAAACTAAATGACACAGCTTTTAAAATATTTTTCAAACTTTTAGTCTGAAAAGAAACCGCCATTCTTTTGTATGCAATCTACATTAAATAAGGCGGTAACATATATAAAAGACCCGTGATTGCCCCCTCCCCTTGCAGACTCAGCTCGATTCCCAAGATGTATCGTTATGTATTTACAAATATTCCAAAATCCAAGATACCTATGTTCCCAGGCATATTAAATAAGGGATACTCAATGGAACAATTTCATCACTAACACGGATCCTCAAGTCAGCTAGGGCCATAAGCATTAAAGCTATAAAACAACAGACTCATGGCAAGGGTGAACAAGTATCATTCAAAATCCCTCCTGTTTGGAGAACTAGTCTCAAGCCAGAGGAGAGTGGGGCCCCACAAAAGAGACACATGTCCATTAAAAAGGACCCTCATTTCCTGTGGAATCAACCACCGACAGAGGGCGACACAGGTAGCTGACAGAGGGATGTGGCAGCACAACTAAGGTGAAAGCTTCAAACTTTTAAATACACAAGAGAAAGAAAATGTTTCTCAGAAATTGAAGAGAATATTATACATTTTGCCATCAGAAATTCTTTTTGAAACTTTCTCAAACAAAAACTTCAAAATAAAAGATAAGAAAAAACTCTGCAAGCTGAGAAGATAAACAACTGCTTTCATATTAAGAACAAAGTGTTTGGTTATGAAATAATCCCTGTTTTTATATTGTTGTGTTTCTCTCTTCATGATGGTTTGCCTTTCCAAAGACTTGACAGCATTGTTAAATTGATTGCAGCATGAAAATATAATTTCAGACAAATGATAGGCGAATCTCAAATTACGTTCATCTTTCTATCTACAAGCAGAGAGACGTACATCCTGACCCAAAGTTGGCAGGACAGTAACTGCAACTACCTATCTCTCATGTAATGAAATACCTATTTGATCATGGAACAAAGGAAGTTTTAGCGGGAATCAGTTTTGAGAGACAACCAATGGACATCATGACTAACAATATGATTCCTACGAGATCATAACGGAGACTGTTGTCAGCAAGCTATAAGATGGGGTGACGGAATAGACAAGTTCAGAAAGTATTGGCTCAACAAAACCCTCATGATTGCGAAGTCTGGCAAATCCTGAGGAGGGTCTATGTCCAACGATAGACGCTAAAAGGCAAATGATGAACCAACCAGCACACAGTTTGAAAAGTAGCCCTCTCTTCACATAGTTCAACTCCTCAAATAACACATGCGGAGCATAGGGGGGAGGGGAGAATGGTAGCAGCCAGTCAAAGAAAGACCCAAGAAGCGAACACATCTCTTGCCCGCAGGTCTGTCGGTGAGAGCAAGGGAATAGTAAGGGGGAGTGATTGGCAGGTTTCTGTCCATGAGGTGAGAAAGAACGAATGACCAACTATAAACAATATTAGAATTTGAGATACACAATGCTTATCCCTAGAAGTTTTTTGTGGAAATTCTCCTTGCAACGTTTCTTCACTTCTGCCCAGTTTGAACTCCTCATTTTTTCCTTCGTCAAATTTTCATCCGACTTCTGTTTTCACTCTTTATTTTTCAGAGGCTCCTCTCATGATTACAACGGAGCTGTCAAATTCACAAAAGCAATCTCCTCAGACCAGTACGGTGCCACAATGCTAATTAGCTTTTCCTCAAATTTGTGTGCCACAATGGAAACACATGTTCCACATGGTTATACTACATTAATTTGAATTTGGTGTTCATGACAAGCATCGGATCATCGATCCAAATAATTGAACCAGGAATCTGGAAGGTTACTATGACAAGTGAAATTCACAACACCAAAACAAGTTCTGAATACAGCAAGACAGGACTAAACAGAAGAAAAATACCATGGAAGGCGACAGTCATTGCAGAACAAGTGACAGCAGGCCTGAACATGGAGGACAGACAAAGAGACGAAACAATGAAGGACGAAAAGAAAGAAAAACAGAGACTTTCTTTTCAGCAAAATATAAAAATAAATTGATTTTTTTTTAAATTCTTAAAACAAAATTTGCTTCTCCTTAAAAGAGTTGCAGATAATTTTTTCTGAAGAGAAAATATCAATTTTTTCTTTCTTCTAAGGACTAAAAAGGACTACGCACAATTTTTCTTTGTTTGTAGGAAGAACTGAACTTTGTTCTATTCAAAAGAAGTATGACATTTCTAAGAGAAATTACGGACATTTTTCCACAATATTTTTTCTTCAATAGCTTTTTTTTCTTCACTACCATATCAGAGAGTTTATGTTTTCTATATTTTATCAGAAGAATTTATCAATTGTTTTTGTCTATTATTTGTTGAACTTTCTTTTGAAGACTTCCTTCTTTTGTTACTGTTTTTCAAATGTAATCGGCATATATAATGTGCAACAAGTGAAATGAGTAATTCATTGGAAATACACTTGCGATTGAAATGTTAACCAATTGTTTATGATTTTAGTATATGTTGGAAGCACTTGCATTACAGAAAGTCAGGTTATGGACAGATTTGATCCCTGGATAAGGCGAAAATGGCCTGTTTATACGAGTGCTCAAAAAGAAAGGTGGGATGGGTTAGTCCTGGTAAGGCATGATTTTCGCCTCGTGTTGTATATAATTGTATCATTGTCTTCTCAACAATACTGTTTTATTTATGAAAGTTATGTATGTGATGTGTTTTTCTTCTGATTTATTGAATGCCTTGAATATAAAACAAAATAAGAGGGTTTGGATAGGGATATGTCGCACATATGAGTAGAGATAGATTGTTCAAAACATATACAGATACTAGTATTCCAAAGGAAATTATAAATCATCACCATCCATACATGCTCATTTTTATCACATAAATTCAGCATAAACTTACATTGAAGAGAGTAGGTGTGTACAGAATCAAAGATATCTACTCTAACGCTTAGGGCAAATTCCAGATACATAGATAAATACATATATATATAATTGTCAGATCACATGAATAATTTAAACCCAGCAGAAGTGTTTTAACTGGTTTGTTGTGGGGAGGGGTGATTGATAACAGCAACGACAATAATTACATTACAGATGGGATATATATGAAAAGTTTTTTTTTCCTCAACCTCCTGGTTGGAAGTATTTTATGTTGGGGTGATCAATTAAAAAATTGGGAAAGGGGTAATCAATGAATAAGTTACTTCCCTTGCCTTTCGTTTGGGACTAAAATATCCAAATTTAAAAAAAAAAAAAAACAAGAGTGGACAAACTAAGGGACCAATCTAAAAATCATAAAAATTGAAGCCCCCACTAAAACCTCATTTTGGAAAGGAATAGCGTAAACCCCATACACAGATATAATTTTACTGTTATTACTAGACATTGTGGTTTTATAATAGTCATAGTCACACCAGAAGGATGAAATGTACGTGCAGATGCACTTTCTTTTTAGATTTAAGGTTTTGGAAAAATTTGGGTTAAATAGAAGGGTAGACTGGGTTCTTTGGCCTCAGTCAGCAACGAATCTAGGTAAAAGACCACCCTGAATTCAAACCAGGTAAGTCCAATCAGCGTTGTCAGATGTTGGCAACGTACAGAGAAGGGACATGTCCAAAAGGAACAGTGAAGCTTCAACAGACCTAGAAAGTCAGATGTGGATTGAAATAAATTGCTCAAATAAAATAAAGTAGAATAAAAACTGGCCAGATGAAATAACACAACAGCAAACAACGCCTCGATTACAAATGGAAGATTTTTTTCAAGTGTCCATCATCTAGCAGCGCTGTTCCTAAATGCATGTTATTACAACAAAAAAAATTCTAGTCATTTATTGACTTTAGATTTGTATGGTATTTATGACAGAAAATCCAATAAAGTTCTCACATTAATCTCAAAGATTACTTTTTATGATCATCTTTTAAATGCTTTTACTGTCTTCATAAGTAAATTCTCATTTTCTGTTGTATGAATGGATATTAACCAGTTCTGATACTGCTATAAGAACTATGCAACAACTTGGATAGCCTTGGCAAGTGATTATGTAGCCATTTACATTAGGACTATAAATTCCTCTCAATCTCTTGGATAGTTTCAACTATTTACATTACAATCAGATCCATCCAAAGCAGCATAACTTGTCTATACCAACGATCAGTTTGTTTGTCATAAACATCTTGTGCATTGGGCAGTTGACCAGAACACTAAAATCATTTGAATAAACAACAAATTTATCATTCACACACCTATTGACCTGCAAGTGCAAAGATCAGGTTATTTGGGCAAAGCACATCATGTGTACTAAACAAATTACATATACAACTATGCCCTGTTATGCTATATATCAATGAAGGTTATTGTCATGCTATTTTAGGAGATTATATAGGACACTCAAGAGAACACAATATCTTAGGATTTGCTACTTTCACACCAAAGACTCATAACGTTGAAGTAACAGGCAAACATAATCAGATTTGATTTTGACATTCCTTGGCCAGATGAGGCCATATTTAAATCTAGAAAATTTCTCTCAAGAAAATGTGAATGTCTTAGACAATATTATACAGAATCGATGCAAAATAAAAGACCAAGCAATGAAAGGTGGAAAATTTCTGGTTCAATTTGTACTGATTCATAGAAGAAAACAAATTACAAAATTGTACACTCAAATAGTTGATGTGAAACTTGAAAAAAACCAATCATGGTACAAATGATAGAACTTTTGTGAAATCACTGCAGTATAACCCATGCAGTTGCTGGACTAATTGTTTAGGTCCAAAATGAAATTTAAAAAAAAAAAAAAAAAAAAAAAAATCACCACCACCACTACAACAACAACAGATGATGATGATGTCCCCCCACAATACATTGAAATTTCTCAGATCATTCTCATTTTTCATTGTTTTCACAATACTTTGAACTATTCCTTCTGCAGTCACTCTCAGGTGAAATTTTGTTCAGTGTTGAGTCTTCTGTTATCAATCAGCCATGTTAGAGAGACATAAATGGATCCATCCACAACACTACAAAATGCAATGGAGCTACTCCAATCAAGATGAGAACAGTCAAAAAATTTCATCAAATATTAACAACTGATCTTAAAACATTTTCATCTTGGATTTTTCCTTAATAAAAATCCATGAAGATTACTTTGGTACTAAAGAGTGGTAGAATAATAATGAATACAAACAACAATCCAGGACCATAAAATTGGAGAAAAAAGCAAATCTTATATAATAATGCCAAATCATTTTGAAGAGAAATTTACTAAATGAGGAAACAATACCCTAATCATAATAAACCCAATTTAAATCCATTTTACACACCAGTATTTTTTAATTTTCAAACTGAGGTAGCCAGCAACAGCTAAAAAGCAACATGGGTGATAATATCTTATGTTTTTTACAGTCTTTATTATTTTTAATTCAACGTTTCTGCCAATGCATACTCCAGCCCTCCAAGATTATATATGTATCCAATCCTTAAAATTCACTGAAGACTTTTTTTCTTTTATTCCTCTGTTTCATCTCTTCAGCTAGATTATACCAGTCTATCAGAATCACAAGACTGGGTGTTATGGTTTTAGGATATTATTATCAGTGAGAATAAGAGAACAGGCTAGATTGAAAATCATCCTCTGGTTGACCCCTGTTATGAGAAGTACTGATGGCTTCCCAATGCTATGAATTCATAGTGCTATAGAAGACAATCTTTAAATGGCATTGCATTGACTTGAAACATAAAAGGGGATATAACTGCTAAAAATCAAATCTTTCTGAATCCCGATTTTCATACACTCAGTTTGTTAATGTATTTGTTATATTTTTTTAAAGATATACTCATGTGCACAGCTTCTTTCACCAGACAAACTTTGCATTAGCACAACAGATAAGCTCTCAAATTATGACCAATTGTGCACTTTTTGAAGAAAGTATGAAATTTCTTGTACAATTCATACCATACCATCAATTTTCAGGAGTAGAAGGATGTCAGATTTGACCTCTGAGGGCCATAAGAGTTCAAATTCAAGATAGGCATCAGTTGCACTGGGTCTAATGTTTGAACATGTTCAATTTGAGAATCAAAGAGTGTAAAAAAAAAAAACCCAAGATGACATTTCCAACTAAGTTAGGAGTGTTAATTCATTTAGTAATACTTTTGAGATCACCCAAATTCAAGGAAATGTATTTAGATCAAGGTCAAAGTAATAAAAAAAAATGTTAAAAAGACATATGTTTAATGCTGGACAGCATGTTGATCATGGTAAAAGCAATATCTCTCTAAAATATCAAATTACGTTCACAGCAGATGTCATAAAAATAGGTATCCAATTCTTTGAACTATACATGAGGTATGTAACAGACCAGAATTTATGAGGTCATTATTTGTAGTAATTTCTTATGTTTATCACATCCTCGGATGCATTTAGGGAAAGGAAAAAAAAGACAAAAAAAAACAAACAAAAAAAGCACACACTCTCTCCCCAAAAAGTGTTTCCAATGTTTTGTATTGTTTTGTTTTTGTTTGGGGGGGAGGGTATCAGGTGCACTCAATAACATTAAAAGTCTGACCACTTGAATGATATAATTTTCAAGATGGTATCCACAATGACCACCAAATCTTTAAAATACTTATTGCTTGTTCATTATTCACCCTAGGCAAGTTTTATTGAAGTTTACAAGTAGTATCAAGTGTGCTTGATATCATATCAAAATTCAACCAGAGTCTGATCAAGATAGCATGCGTTGACGACCAAATTAGTTAGTTATGAAAAAAATCCATCCCACCCCCTAAAAAAATCAGAACAACAGGTTTCTCAGTGGTCTTTTTTTATCAAGTGTAGTCAAGGAAATACTAAAAGTCTGTAACAGTCTGGCCACTAAAAAGGTATAATTTTCAAAATGACATCCAAAATAGTCCCAAATTCTTAAAATGCCCATTATCCATTCATAATTCATCCTAGACAAGTTTTTCAATCTTTTTGTATTATCAGGCAAGCTTAATAAGTCAGGCCACCAGTGAGATGTTATTTTCAAAATGACATCCAAAATGGCTGCCAAATCATTGAATGACCAATTCCATGTTCATACCTCAAACGGAATGTATTTTCAAGTAACAGTACCTTCTAAAAATGCAAATGGGTTTGTCTAAAACATAGTGACCAGTACTCTTTCATTGAAAGGAGAAAGCCACTGACCATCACAACCTTACAAAAATTTGATGGAAGATAAAGTAAGCGAAGTTTTGGTCAGATCATCTTCAGACTTACATGAATTGATAGTAAAAAGATAAAAATTATGGTTAACTGCCCACATAGACAAATGGGGACATGAAAAGAGTCAATTTTGTGGAAATTTGAAAATCAAGCAGACTTCAAAAAATTATTCCGATACCCCCATAACAGTAATGAATATGGTAACTTCATACAAATGGCGTAAAACATGATAAATCAGGAAAAATATCTCAGAGTGCTTTATCTAGCATACTGTTTGAGTGAAAAGCTATCAAAGAAAGCATCATTTAATTATATTTTGAATTTTTAGCCATTTTCAGAGCCTTGCAGGAAAAGTACACAAGATAAACCTGATTACATTTTTTTTGATTCTACTGAAAAAGTTAGCCCAAGTCACAAAGTTTTAAAGCTGTACATGACATATCAAAGGAGCTATAAATGTCAGAAGTTGGACCAAAAGGCTTGTTTGGCAAAAATGTATAAAAATTAATAAAAATTTCAAAGGGCTATAGTTTCAAGACTATTAGAAATACAGAACTAATATTTGTGTATAGGAGCATCTGAATCTTTTCAGGGAAATCTAGGAGGGTGACCTGGGCCCCTAGATGATTTGATATGGAATGACCCACAAATAATTTAGGTGGTTTTCAAACAACATTTACTCAAGTTATAAGTAAGCCGTCACTACAATGCTCATTTCCCCTTGATAGTAACTACTATACACTTTTTTTCAACAGAAATTTACTAATCATATTTTGAATAATAAAAATAGTTATTTTACCAGGCACTATCGATCAAACAGCTGCTGTATCTAGAATAATCAGTAAATTAGGAGAGAAAAATACATAAAACAGCTCATCTGTGTAGCCAGCTGCCATTGTCAGGTAAAATATAATCATAACATCAAGGCCTCGGGGACAAAGATGGAATAACACACTTTGGCTTTTTTGCCTGAAATGAATATTGTATGGAACTGGCACTCAAAGCCTGTTTTCTTTGGTAAACATCAATGAAATATTCAAATCATGTCAACACTCCTCCTCCTTCCATCAAACAATAATATACAATTAGAGTTCTGTCTGTCATAAAGGACTGTTAAGTAACTCCCAAAAGTATGATTTCTGACAATCAAACTGAAGTTCAGGCCAACCATCTTTCACATCTACTAATTATGATTCAGATCATAATTTCAACAGAAGAAAATATTTTACACAATCATTTTGCAACAATCTGTTTTCATTCTCAAAATATCGGTATTCAAACATGTATAGAGATTTGGAGAAAAGAAAAAAAAAGGGGGGGGGATACAACCAATGCATCCTCCCAATAGTCACCAATGGAGCTGACACATGGAACATAACAAAAAGACTGACTTGTAAACTGAGAACCATACAACTTGCACATGAAAGAATTATGCTCAACTTCACACAGAGAGATCACGAGCACAATATATCATGGAAAAAAACAGGAGTCCGAAACGTCATAGAATCCATTAGAAAACTCAAATGACAATGGGCTAGTCATATTGCAAGAATGGCAGAAAACCAATGGACATCACAACTCACAACATGGACCCTTGGAGATCACATGTACAACCAAGGCCGGCAGAATACAAGACGGAGAGACAAACTAGACAAAATCAGAAAGTATTGGCTCTGCAACGCCCACGATAAAGAGGTGTGGTGACTTGTAGGGAAGGTCCATGTCTACCGACGGATATTAAAAGAATGATGATGATGATGATGATGGTATATAAATAAGTCATCAGTCTAATGCCGAAAAAAGATTTAATTCACACAACAAATATTTATTTTTCAGTTTAATCACCTTCCTGTCAATGAACTTAATTCAGTGGTGAATAATCATAGATCAAACATTATCCAGTGAAATTTTCAGATCAAAATTTTAACTACAGACTTATTGACCCACAATCATAAACAGAAGATAAATTAGGTATTTTCAAAATTTAAATTGGTCTAAGGCATTTATAGAAGAACAGATAAAATGCCAATCTCAAAAAAATTCAGAGAAGAGCTTACAGCTTATTTCAGATTTGATCTAAAGAGGTGATCACCTATCGTTTTCTAATTCTGTAGTGCTGAAGAATTACCTTTTTGTCACACGAGTTGATTAGTCAAAAAATTTCTCAAAAGCAGGAGTTACGTTCGACCAAATCCTCACCAGCAGGTACACCTTCATAGAGATGCATAGTACCGTCATGCTCCTAAAGTAATTGATATGTAATATTTCTTCCTGACATTTTACAGTCAGAGGTATGAAAAAGAGACCTTGATTAGAGTTAAAGATTTCTTCAACCTCTTGTTAAGGAATTTTCTCTAGCTGGATCTGGTCATAACTCAGATAGACAGTTCATATATACAGTAAAACTCAAATGGCAATGGGCTGGTCATGTTTCAAGAATGGCAGACAACCGATGGACATGGCGACCCACAATACAGATCCCCAGAGATCAAATGCAGAACCAAAGTCAGCAGAATATGAGATGGTGAGATGAACTGGATAGGTTCAGAGAAAAAGGTTGAATAAGACAAATTTGTATCAAGGGATTGATTGATAAAATAAGAACAGACAAGATTATATAGTTTGTCAAAGATACTGCTCTCAATTTCCAGAAAGATCTGAGTAATTGAACTAGAGTTTTGCTGAAATTTCCAGAACTATCTCTCGGTGACAGGATAATTATAATTGTGAAACAGAAAATCTATAGTTTTCCAAATCGCAGTAATTGAACAGGGTCCATCTGTAGTGTCTAATTTACATAATATCATTAATCGCCAACAAGATTTTTTAATATCAATTCTGACAGTTTTTATTTCATCAATTTTTAGTTGCTTTTTATCACAGCTTTTCTTATTGACTAAAAACAAAATTAAGATGAAGGTAAAAACTAGTCAAAATTGAAAAAAAAATAATTCATACAATAACCCAAGTATGATAAAAGAAATATGTGAGTGTATGTAAGTACCAAGATAACTCCACAACTGGTTATTGTACAAAGTGGATAATCACAAGATATGTTGGCCTATGCAGCAGACAGTTCTTAGGATATATGGTTCTCGATATGAACAGGGTTGCTCAATTTACAATGAAAATTTATCTTAAAATGGATACAGTTTTTTTTGTCAAAATTTGCGGAATCACTAGCATTCACAGGTGGGGATTTATAGATTTAAAAGGTTTAGTTAGTATAGAGAAAGACAGAGAGAGAATCAGGATGTTTTTTTTGCTAAATTTTTCTGTAGAATGAGATGAGATTAAATTGAAAGTTAACTCAATTCAATACAAAAAGAAGGTTTAATAATAGTTTATCAAGAAAAATAATCAATTGACATTGCATTTTGATGAACCTGTTCCAAAGAATTATCCATATTTCTAGTCCAAAAAATGAATATGAATTTTTTTTATCACATGATGTTATTCGAGATTCGCCTTACAGAACTTTTTTTCTCATAATAATTGTTGTCATAGAATCAAAACAAAATTTGTCAAGAAATGAAATAGAAAATAAGATTGTAAGAAGTTGGTTTTAGAAAAATGAAAATGAATTTATTTTGGAAAAAAAAGTAGTTGTGAACATGTCTGTTGCCATGACAATAGGCGGGGACAAAGAGATGCTGACTTTTAAAAAAATCAATCCCAAGAAAGAAAAATTGGAAAAAGTTCCATACATTGGGTTTAAATTTTTTTTCACTTTTCACAATTGTGAATTTTTCATTTACATTTAAAAACGAATACTATGTTTAAAAATGTTAAAAATACAGCATTATCCTCTTTTGTTAGAGCTTCTTCTTCATAAACGTACTCAACAATGCCAAAGACGTATAAGAAAAAAATTTCTTTCATTGTGATAAGATTTTATAAGTACTTTTCATACTTTGAACTGTCTATTTACAGTTAAAAAATGATACTATACAAAAAAAATAGAAAAATAAAATACATTCCCATCCGTAAGCATACTAATAAATTATAAGATATCCATAACACAACATTCTAGTCATACTTTGTTAGTTCATTTTTTTCTCTAAATTGATACAATAATCGACAATACATCAATTTATTTTTATTTTTTGTTAGAATTACATTTTTGTTCCTTTCAACATAGGTATTTATGGTGTTTTTTCCTTTCTATTCAATATACAACAGGTTCATAGATTTTTTTTCTCTTTTTTAGTCATATTTTGTCAGAAGTAAATTTCTTCTAATACAGTTTTGAATTTCAGTTTAAATTCTCATTAAAGTTTATACATGTAATTTGCGTATGTAGTAATGCCCTTAAAGCAGTTTCAGTTTGGAGATAAGACTTTCAATATAACTTGAAATTATAATACTTGAGTCCATGCAAGAATTATCTCACCACTTTATGTGAATAATGAAAGTGTAACACAACCCAAATCTAAGCTATAAGTACAATTAATTTTTTCAAAATAATGTGATATTTTTACTAAATAAGTTTCTACCTAACAGCTTGATTTGAGTTAAGAATTCAATATAGATAAAAAAAAAAAAAAGAATATGTCCTTAATTTATTAAGAATGAAATACCTTATAAATTAGTTAATGAAATTGTTGTGATTGCAGTAAACAAAAGATTATTAATATAGAGAAAAAAAAGCAATCAAAAAAACCAAAGTAATTAAAACCGACAATTGTGAACATAAAAGTGAAAAAGTCCAATGTTGGATATTGTATCAAATTTTCAAGTGAATTATTTTTTTCTACTGTGAATAAACAGTTCACACATGAAAAGTAATGAGTAATCTTACTGCCATATTCACTTTTCTTTCTAAGCTGTGATAGACGTGTTTTCATAATTCAGTATTTTTTTTTTCATTTGAAAAACAAGCACCGGCAGGCAAATTAACCAAATGGATTATCTTCTTTGAGCCCAGATAGAGAAGAAATTTGCATACATGCATAGTATTAAGATAGATTCATCCAAGTACAAGAAATTATTTTTTTATCAAGGTGGAATAATCTTTAGATGAGAATATATTTTCTCAGTTTCAAAACCCATCAACCCAATCAGTTAAAATGGGTTTCTTAAATTTTTGAGCTTGGTTGACTGGCTATGTATGTATTATGCATACAGGCTGCACCAATGGGAATTAAAGAGCTGAAAATTTAATCATTCACTCATCATTATGCGCTTCCAATCCAGATTCTCGTCTTGTTTATTCTTAGTCTTTTCCATCTCTTTCAATGCAACAGTATGTATTAAAAGAAATGGACATATTTGGTCCGACAGAATGAATTATAAACTGCCTTATATCACATAGAAACTTATTTGAAATGATCTCCTGCCGTTACACAGTAAATATACCATTCAATTTAGATAGTGCAAATAGAGTAAACAATTAAAGAAAATGAGGCTACTGCAGGAATTGAACATGCCACCGATAGGGTAGCCGCTTCAACATAATGAAGCTCTTACCATTGAGCTAAACAGCTGCTGGTAATGCAAAGGCTAAATAACTGCTTTCAACGCAAATTCTCATCTTCCTTATTCTCAGTCTTTCTCAATATCCCCCTCCAAAAATAAGTTTTTATTGGGGGTTCAATTCGTAATACAAGTTAATACTAAATTGATCCTTCAGTTTGTGCCCACTTATTTTTTTCAACTTTTTAATAATCCAACAAAAGGCAAAGGATGTAACTTATTCATTGGCCACACATTATTCCAATTTTTTGATTGATCAACCCCAACGCTGCATGCTGCCAAATGACACTGGTCATGTGAGGGTTTCTCTAGAGTGACAAACGAGATACAAAATATCTAAATTTGGATATTTTCTGTCTAAATTGACAACACTGAAGAGAAGTAGCCAAAAATACTTCTAAGCCATAGTTTCATACAACAAACAAAATTATTTTACATGACAATTATGGCAGGATGCTCAACACATCATAAAGTCTGGTCCCTCCAATATATGCACTTTTTGAACGAGCATGCTCGAGTGAGAATGAATTTAAGATAAATAAAATATTGTTGTATTGAGATTTCTTTCATGTACAAATATTAGTTAAATTCTTCACAAAACTCAAGTCAAAGTTCATAGAAAAACTGGCAACAATTTTTTTCTCAATCTTCATGGTTTTTAGATATGATTTAACCTGCTTGCCAAGATTCTACACAAAAAAAAAATAAATAAATAACTTCCACTGTCTGAGATACTATGTTGGATTACCTACCATTACGTTTCGGACTACAACCTCTTTCGCACAACATATAGAAACTGACAAGCTGCATAGTTGGAAAGCTGACAAAATTCTTTTCTAAACAAATCATTATGTTCTCTGTACAAACATTGGGTTTTGTTTATGTTTACATAAAGGGTTCAAGAAGTAGCTGTGTGGCAAGCTCTGCTTGTTAGAAAAGGATTTGATTCATGGAACTCTTCGAAAATTGAACAGATTCTTATCAGCTACATTTGGAAAGAAATCAGCAAGAAGTATTGAAAAAATGGCTAATTTGACAACCTTGTGTCATTTTTCTGTCTCTATCCTTATTTCTCCGACAACATACATACACATCTCTGCTTTGCTCTTTGCCTTAGATGAGTCAAGCAGTCAGAAGAAGAAGAAACCATATAAAATATATGCACTGATATGGGGAGCATGGAATTACCTTGAAGGTAACCTTCTGCCCAACTCCTAAAAATTCAAGCAGTTAACGTTTAATTATTTCGGCCAACGAAGTTGGAGAGGTTAATGTATTCAACCATGTCCAGCTTTGTGCCCAAAAGATATCTCCAAAAGTACTAAATGAATTTCATTAAAATTCTGTAGACAGTTCGGCAGTAAAGTAGGGAAGAGTTGGTTAAATTTTGAAGCGGATTCTGGAATTTCTTCATTGAGAGATGTGTTTCTATTTTTTTCATACATTTATGTATATGCTACAGTCCACATGATATTTCCATGAGTTCTCAAAGAATTTCGATGGAATTTCTTGGAAGGGTGGACAATAAGCTATGAAAGGACTGATTGAATTTTGGAGCGGATCTATGCCCAATTACACCCCCTGACTGAGGTATACACTTTCTGGGTGCTTTCAAGTTAAATAATTATTTACATATTTAAATAAAAAAACGAAAACCAGAATTATCAATTTAAAATAAACGCAATTAGCTTCAGTGTGTGGAACTATTATGGGTTAATTAGTTCAGGCTAATTATCATGATTTAACTCAGTTAAATACTTGAACTAATCACTCATGAACTGTTTTATGAAGTTTAAGTGAAGGAGAAGTCGTTAAGTAAAATATCCTCTTCTAAACCTGTTAGTGTGTTGGTATATTTTGTAGCCACAATTAACAGGTGGGGAAGAAAAAATGCATTTGGCACACATGGTAAGAACAATTCTTGACCTTCTCTTTTCTTTTGGTATGGTAAGAAGTGAGAAAGAAAATATCCACATGCAACAGTTGTAAAGAGAATTCCAAGAAGTTTGTCATTATATGAAAATACGGGTTCATTGAAATGAATGTAAATGATTAAAATCAGCTGAAAGATTCTATTTGTTAAATGTCTTATGAGAGGAAGAATAAATCCCAAGTATTCAATGGAGATCAAAGTTCTGGAAGAATTTTTATTCCTGCTTAAAAATGTCGTGGAAATGTGTTTGATGATCAAAGTGGAGAAGGCATTCCTTTGATAAAAATTGTGTGTAAATGGAAAGAACAATACCTATGTTTGCGGTAATGTGGCTCTAAGTTGTCTGCAAAAGATATTCTTATTGTGCAGATGTATACGAGACAGAATCAGAGTCTTGAACGATTCTGTGTGCATTATAACAACAGGGAAGGGAAACTGATTTAGAATTGAATTTTGCGCTGCTACTTATCGAAGATCAACAACTTTTTTCACAAGCCTCGCGCTTAATGAGGAAGCTTCAGAAATTTTCCAGTAAAAAATTTGCATTCATTAGAAACTTGGAACTTTCTTGAGCCCCCATATATATATATATATGTATATATATAACAGATACAAATTGACAGTGCAGGAAAGCTGACAAAATTCCCTTTCCAAAAATGTATAATGTTATCTGTACAAACATTGGGTTTTCTGGCCCCTAACCACTCAGGGAGGTCAAATTGGTAGCCATCTTGAAAAGTGGCTGTCATCTTTGATTTTTAACTAAGATTTCTTGAGACATTCAGAATGGTTTTCTGGAGACTTCAAATAAATACAAAGTGCAGGAAAAAAAAAATAATGTTCAAATTTTTCCCAATTTCAGGCCCAAATCGGACTAGTTTGCCTGGACTATTACAGTAATTGGCTTTAGATGATATTTCAATTTTCAAGGCAATATTTAAGTGGAAGTACTTACCAGGGAGGAATCCTTTGAATGCTTCATTTTCAGCGACTAAGACTTTTCCAACTCCCTTCACCTTCAACACACTCTCCACAACCTGTAATCAAACATTTTAATATTCATTCAATTATTTATGAAAGAATGGAAGTCTATGAAAGAGAAAGGACAAGAAAACCCTCACTGTAAATGTTTTCATATCAACTTATTATTTGCAATAAAACATTCTCTTGAGCCTTCTCAATCATTGATATTTACTTAAACCAAAAGGTTCAGGACAGCTCCATATTGGTCTCTAATATATAGAACAGAACCTTTCAACCGATATAGGACAAATTGTAACTCATTCTTTTTCTAGAATCAGTTAATAAAGGCCGACTTCAAAAGGTCATACAGCTACTGCTAGCTACACGATAAAAACATGTTTTACTTTATAACTGCTATAGTGAAGTTAATTTTCAATGATATTTTCCTCTTGGTATGTACCTCACTGCATAGGAAATTTTAAAATTCAATGTTTGCTGTTCTTATTTGGAGTATATTTTTCAAGTTATGTAATATTCAAAAGAAACATCAGATTATCAATGGGACCTAGGCTTCACATTAAAGTCTACACATTCTATATGAGGTCTGCAAACGTTTCCACCAAATGAGCACAAAGACTTTCCTGAGGCTGACAAATTATCATCACATGTCTCATAGACAATCATATAAAGAAGGAAACAGTTATGGAAATGGAAAAAAAGGAATCTTCTACCTCACAAAACTCAAGAACTACACTTCTATTCGGGAGTTGCTGTGCTGGTGGAGGGAGGGAACAGAGTACAACAGTGACTTGCTGGAGAGGGGGAAGGCAGAAAGCAAAAGCAGAACATGGGGAAATTTGAGACCGTGGAATTGCCATACACCCTTTTGCCCAACCAAGCCACCAACACACCCCGTGTATTATTACAGTCAGATTATTTCTTCAAACTAAGATTATTTGTGCAATGTGAAAACTATACACATGAATAGAGTTGAATATTGAATTTCTTCAGTGTTAAAGTAATCTCATTCTCATATTATTTCTACTGTTGCTCAGAGACATACCCACTTTTGAAACACATTTTCCAAAAACAAATTCACTTGCATGAGATTCTCTCATCCTACTAAGGGCTGTTGTTCTCAAGTGTCGAGAACCAGCATTCCAAACAACCTATCTTCATATTCAAGGATTCAAATCAGCCAAAACTATTCCCAAGAGTTTCTTATCTGGTGTGTCAGAATTTGGCGCAGAATCATTCATTCTGTGTCCTTGCAATTTCCTCATGTCATCAAAATTCAAGCCAAGATCACAATTCAACAGATTTCCTAAAAAGACAGAACTCCACTGCCTACTTCTTTCTGTTGATTTCTGAGAGCTGAAAAAAATGTTAAACCAAACTTATTAACCTCCTGAAAGAAACATTTTCACTCATTTTCCTTTAACCAAACCAATATTGAGATCCGACTCACAACTCTTGGTGCAGCTGGTATTTTTACTAGCAATCATTTAAAAAGAAATGGGGTTGGTCAAAAAGTTCATCCTGTTTTTGTAGGAAGATGGCATTAAGAGCATTTTCTTTTCAGCTAACTTTTTTTCGAAAAGATTGATTGTGATAATATTGTGACAGCTGTCATATCAGCATGCATTTTTTAAATGGTTTGTCAAAATTGGTGAAATTTTATTGTTTATTGATTCTAACATTGAAGATGGAAAATAAGCAACATTTTCAGCAGATGTTATATTTTTGATTTTAAGAGAAGTAAAAATGCCACTCAAACCCAAAACAAGATTTGTGCAGTTTATGGGAAACGTACTGCGAATGATTGAATGCCAAAAGTAGTTAACCAAGACAAATATCACAAAATTGAATAATTTTCTTACGTGAAAAAATACATTTTCATTTTTCATTTTTTTTAATAAGTAACGTTTTCCTAAATAAATTCAGTAATCAAGGGAAGAATACCAAAAGTTTTATTAAATCTATTTCTGTTTCTGTTGCAGCATTGAATCTTTTTTTTTTTTCAAAAAGAAATCAAAGTAAAAAAAAGTGGGCCTAATGTTAAAAAATGTTGATTAAAAGGGAAAGGGGCTTGGACCAAAAAAAAAAAAGTAAGGAGTAATGGTGAGGTTAAAGAGAGCCGAGGTCACGTAATGTAAAATAAGAGAAAGAACAATTCTGTTCAAGAATTGTGATGCTATGTCAACATTTGTTCCAGTAATAAAACTATTAGTTTCAAATAGATTGGTTAAACAAAAATGAGTGAAAATATTTCTCTCAGGAGGTCGATAAATTAGTTTTATGGTTTAACATTTCTCAACTAATCACAGTCAAAACGTATAGAAGAAAAAATGATTGAATCCAAAATAAAACCAAAAATATCATCCAAAATGCTATACAACTCATTGACAAATGAAAAGGTTATAGATATACCTGGAGACTATACATCAGTTGTAAACATTCCACTGTCTGCTTTCTTGTACTTGATTTTTTAACTCAAAAATTGATTTTCTCTCAAAAAGAAATAATCATAGAATGACTCAAAAACGAAAAAAAATTCCTCTTATTTTACTCTCTCTTTATATCATATACTCCTATTCTAACCAATGCTACGAACCAATTTAAAAAGGAAAAAAAAAAAAGCTTTACCAGCAACAAAAGAAGTCGCCAACCCAAAACAACAATCATCACAACAGCATAAGACTAGACAAGTGCTCCCCAACGGGACGGGGGAGGGGGTCCTAGGGGATGAATTTAAGTAGTCTAAGGAATAGAAGAATTAGGCTATCAAGTAAAAATAAAAGCTATGGTGAATGTTTTGGGCTCAAAGGTAGTGGGGGATGTGTGATGCAAGATAAGGCATTATAAATTCTTATGAGAAAAATAAAATGATTATTTGAAATTATTCTTTGATACAATTTAGTTAAATGGAAAACTTATTGACGAAAGTGAGGAATGGTTTTGAAAAGGTTGGGAACCACAGGACTATTCATTTCCAACTGTAAGCACTTGTTGCATCAAGGACCAGCAAGGATGTCACCCAGACAATCAAAAAGTACAAATTTCACCCAGACAAAAAAAGACAGCAGTAAAATAAATAGGTACGTAATCAAATCACGTTTGCTAGACTACACAGGTATGTTAGATTTTGCAAAACTGACAACTAAAGAGAAAGGGGTCTCTGCTATGGTTCCAATTTTGCTTTTGGGGGTCAGGGTGAATGGTTATCAGAGATACCCATTCACATTGACCTAAAAAGGTTTTAGAATACAAAAAATCTCATCATTTGATTATTACTTCAGTGCAACAGTGTAATGAAATCAATGATATGAATAATGATGAATTTACTTTTTTCAAATAGAGCAGATACAAGTTGAGTTCAAATTTGCAACCAGACCAGAGAAGTGGCTAATTATATAAGATTTCCTTTGCAACACTGATGTACTCTGAGATTTTGTGAAATATATTTCTCAGCTATCAAGAAATACTGATTTTTTTATATCACAAATCTATTGTTTACATTCATAACAAACCAGAACAAAATAATACTTTTTTCTAGTAAAAAAACTGATCACAATTCTTTGGTGATGTCATATTCTTCTTTTTACATCGTAAACATTGACCATAAAATAAAAAATCTATTTCAGCATTGTGATTGAATAGTAAATTGAACCCCCCACAATAACATTCTTTGCTCCTTTGTACCTACCTATATACATACATACATAAAAACTATCATCATTATGAAAAATATTAAATTTCATATTCATTTATTTCCTATAAAGTGGTTGATAATAAATCCTTAACAACAAATTTAAATGTTTCAATCCTTATGGAGATGCCCCACTTGAGGTTTAGTAACGGCATTGCAGCTTTCAACGTGCCATTCAGTGACTTCTCACACTGAACTGTGTTGGTGTTTTCCCCAAACCCCTTCTGGTTACAACTATATATTAGAACTTTGAGGAGATAATTTTATTTTCTGTTAGGTATTTGGTAAAAATATCTACTCGTGTTTCTGGCATGCAGATTTTTATCATTGTCTAACTTATTTCAAGACTTAACCTCATAGCACACAACCACCCCAAAGGCCAAGGTCATGTGCATACCTCGATTCGGGATCTGGTTCATAATCCTGAATCAGAAATTCCTGACCTCAATTATCCCATATGTTGATTGGCCCAACTTATCACTTCACCAACTACGGCTTTGCTTGAAAAACAATGGAAGATAATTTGAGTAACTGAACAGGTGTTTCTTTCATATTCAATTATTTACAAAAGCACAAGCTTTTTTTTTTTTTAAATCAGAGCGATGAGGGTATGTTCACAATTTATGTTGAAAAAAAAAACGTTTTTTGTAAAATTTATAAAAGTACTATTTATTTAAAACAAGACTTAGTACATACAATATAAATCAAGTACGAGATCTATAAAAAAAAAAAAAAGAAGGATTTCATACACAATTATATTTGTCTGAATGATTTATGAAAAAAGAAAAAAAAAAAAAAATATTTATGATTGTTGTTAATTGAGAATTTACAATAAAATCAATTTCATTTTCACTTCATTCCAGGTATTTGGGATAACATAAATAGGTAATGGTATGGTTTAGCCACGTAAAATTGTTTTTCATTCAATGGAATAGATTATTTTTTAATATTTTGGCAAAAATCTATGCAGTAGAGCAGTAAAAATACAATTTATGTATTTACTTCTGCTTTCTTTGATGATTTCTTTATATTTCCGCCAAATTACATTTGATGGACAATGTTACCTACTTTCAATAACATCCATGAGGCAGTGAAGGCTTTGATAAGATATTCAAGCTACGTCCTGTTATTTAAATTTTGAATAGCAAAATCCCAGGAAAATTTCAACTTGCATTAAGAGTTTTCTGCTGATGGAGCAACGGTGAGGAGAAAGGGACATAACCCAGTCATGCAATAAAGGCAAACAAGCATGGAACTAAAATATGGTGTCTCAGGGACAGCATCAGTGTATATCTGTGGAAATTCCAAATATATGTTTCCAAGGAAGTTGATAATTGTGAGGTAGGCTGAGGCGGTTAGGTCTGACTGACAAAAAGACTGAAAGCCTATCTGAAGGACAGGAGAGAGTATCACACTGCTGAGGTTCCAAGTACAGAAAGTCTTACTACTGTAACATGGTAAGATACAAAGGTTGTTAGTTTCAAGACTAAGGTATGTAATCGAAGAGGTCCAACAACAATTAGTGAAAAAGAGATGCCCTCTTTTAGTTCTACAATATAATAAGTATATGAGGGTTAGTGGACATAAATGACATGTGCGTTCATATAATTGGGGTTGAAAATGTACAAGAAGGTAGGTCCATCCATTTTTTAGACTTGCTTTGGACAAAATTCATATAAATACCTAATTGAAAAAATCTGCATGTGTGTGTGCATGCACAGTGATTACTTGATGACAACTGGTCATTGTACGAAGTTAACAATCACCAGATATATTAGATAGCATAGTGCAGTGTCAAGTTTTAAAGGCTTTTTTTCATCAGGAGCTCTCAAGAAATCTAATAGAATGAACAAAAAAATTACAGGTTATAGATCTTATATCCAGAATTATAGATCTAAATTTGAATCTAAAATATCTAAATTGGCAACAATGAAGAAAAGTGACGGAAAATTATGACTATTATGGCCCCATTCAAACATGCATCTTTGGAATGGACACTTCCCTAGTACTTTGTGAAGACAATTCAGGAGAGCATCCAAATGCTGAAAAAACTATGACTCGATATCAGTTCATATGTGAACTCATAACAGCTTGGTACCAATTGCAGCAAAAAATGCCAGGGTCCCAAACCTAACACACTTATCAACGCAATAATGAAGTTGAAAACTTATCAGATAATCTACCATGAATTGGTCAAGGTACAATGAATACTGAAAGTTTCATTAACCAACACAATTTCTCAATTATATAATACAATCTAGCAGGGGAACTTTCATCTTTTGAAATTTTAACTATTGAAATGTTCTAGATCGCTTTTTGGTATTCATCATGATTGGCTCTGCTTATTCATAAGTAATTCTATATATCTATTTATTCACAAAAGTAAAGTTGGCATTTGCTGAACATGCACTTCATTGAATAAGATAGATGCTATACTTTGAACTTACACAGAGAGGCCATCTTACTCTCTCATTTATTTCTGAATAAAAAGTTGATTTGTCACATTAAATGGCCAAACAAAGTCATTTTTCCCACAACAAAGGTGAATTAATCTTGCTAATTTGGTGGAATCAGCGAACAACAAATAATCGAACTTTATCCAAATTGCTATGGTCCAAAAAAATATCAATGCAACACATAGTACAAAGTCCAATTTAATGTACCATAAGAGAATAGAAATACTGAAATGCTGTTATTTACTTTCTTTTTTAGATACACTTTTACATTTATTCCTGTAGCAAAGCAACTTTGAGGTTCTCTTAATACATGTTACTTCTTACAATGTTAAACAAAAACAGGTGAGCCAGCTTTGAGACAACAGACACTTACTCTAACATTTCGTTAAACTCAATTTTGCATATATGCACCAGATTGCCACCAAAATATTTTTAAATGCCTTCATAAAAAAAAAAATTGAGATTGAAATTGAAACTTTTAGAAACCAATGATTTGGTTGAAGAAAACAAAAACACGACAAACAAAAAAAAAAACATGAGCTAAATTATCCCAAAGGTAGAAAATTTTCTATGGTTTAGAAAACATGGTGAAAACTTACCTCATTACACTGAGAGCCTGCAATAAGGCAGGTAATGTCTCCGCCAATCTTTGAAGCAGCTGTTATCGCATTGAGAGTCACTGGAGTGAGTTTTTCATTATTGTGCTCAGCAATAACCAATGTGCTGGCAAACCGAGATTGTCTCACATAGTTCTTCTGAAAAAGAAAACAAATTTTTTTTTCCTCACACATTGATACCTGCGATGGGCTATTTACAATTTCATTTCACCTTAAGGTTTGATAATAAAATGTATCTATAAATTATATAACAGTTTCTAGTCCCAAATATACAAATTTAATATATTTTCAGCAACATTCAAAATGAGGTCGGTAGTTTTGCAAAAGAAGACAGAATCTGGTATGGTTCAAATATCAATATCTTAAAATAAAAAAATTTAAAAAAATTAGTTTCACTTTGAATTTTCTAATTCTGAAAGAAGAAGTCGAATGTTGTTCAATATGAATCGTTTGGTGTGGGGTTTTTTCACGCCAGACTTGGATATGATGCAAAATTAATGCCATATTGAAAGTCATGTGAAATGTTTCTTGATAGGAAATCCATCTGATGTTTTGTTAGCAAGTTAATTGAAGCAGCCCCCGCCCCAGGTTTCAAAACGAAAAGCCATAATGAATGAAGCTATTTGCACTTCCTTTCAAAGGATTATTATTGACACCTGACCTAAGGTTAGTGGTGTTCATCTCTCTCTATCCTGACTCAAATAGCCCCTCCCCGATTTCGACTAACAAAGATGTAGACTTGCATTTACGCAATGTGTGTGAATACAGGTTTATAAAACAGTGTATCAGTACAACAATACTTTCTGCCGTTATATTGCTGTAACAAATGTACAAGGCATGCATCTTCAATTAAGATCAACTCATGAAATTTGCCATAGAGATACATCTTTTTACAGCACGGAACATAGGCTATGTGAAGCTGCCAGAGGTCACTTCTAGCCAATTGTAGGTAATAATTTTATACCTAAGAAACTGAAATGAGGCATATTCATATTTTCACTGCATAGGTCATTTCTAATTTTCATTGGGACAAATGTAGGTCACAATTTCTGAATCTTAAGAATTGAATTTTGGCTAAGATAACACATTATGTGAGGTCATTCAAGCCAATTGCAACCATCATAGGCTACAATTTTGCACCTGGGAGGCAGAAATTTGGCACAAGAATACAGTTTTTCATAGTGAAGATTTGGGACTATACTGAGTTGACTTGAAATGTCAGTCAAGATCATGGAGTCATTTTAGGTAGTTTTTGATTTTTATTACAAATGTAGACCATAATTTAACATATAGAAAGCTACAATTTGGCATAAAAGCACATCTTTCCACTACAAAGGTGTTGGGTTATGTAAGGGTTGACCCTGGAGGTTATTAAGGTTACCAGAAGTAACTTTTAGGAGGAGGTTCTATTTATGATATAACTATGATATTAAACATGAGTAGGCTAGAATATTCAACTAAAACAAATATTTGCATGCAGGCCCATCAGTAATACGTGATTAGCATAATTCAAATAAATTTAATTTGCTATAGAATAAAATTTCTTATGCGCTGCATTTTCTTCAAAACAGTGTGTATGTGTGTCCTCTTTACACAAAAGTGAAATTTGAACCATACCAAAATCTTTTTTCGAGTTATTTCTCCCTAGTCACTGAAGATCTGAAAATACCCCCCAAATCAACTAATTATCAGCTTCCAAAAGAAAATTTTCAGTACTCATTTGTAAATCATTTAAATTATGGAAATGGTTGATTGTCAAGAGAAGTCATTGGAGAATTTTTCAAGTCAATTGACTGACACCCCTTTATCTTATTTTATGTAATCACCAAAATTTGTTTTCTCATGTTGTTATATTTTAAATCATCTTTCACCAGGCAACACCAGGCATCCCCGCTATCATTCTATACAATTATTTTGACTTGTTTTTACCTCCATCTTCATTTTTAGTTATTTTTATCACAAACTCTAGCCATCATTCTATGGTAACAAGGTGATAAAAAAACAAATATAACTCAGGAGTACAGTGAAAAGTAATCAAAATGTATATAATGGGTTTAAATACTTCATCTAATAAATAAAATATTCTATAATTCCATAATTTACATCAAGGATTTTCAAATTTAACATAGAAACATGACGACTACTGAAACTTCAATTAACTTTTTGAATGTTGCAATCAACACTAAGACTCTTCTTGGCTTTGGAAAAAAGATAGCTAACCAAGCAAACACTGAAGACTGAGGCACAATTGCAACTTGTGGCCCAGTTAGTAATGCGGCTTCTCTGCCTTTTGGCTGAGACCAAAGTGTAGTATCAGTTATAGATGACTCAAACCACGGTTGATGTGTTAAGGAAAACAATTTACCAAGCCAACAAATAGTCTGATTTGATTCAAGGCCAAGTGAAGAACTCTAACCTACAATTAGATACTAATTCAATACGTCTAACCCAACAACACACTAGTTGTTAGTATTTAAGGTCAAAAACCAGTCTACTATAAAAGTAGTAATCAGTCTGATACCAAAAATATGAACATCGGAGATGTATAGCTGATAAGAACTGATACTACACTTTGCTGGGAGAAGCCACATTCCACAAAGTGATATGACCAGAGATTCGTCACCCTAGCAACACCTCCCCCATTGCTACAACACTTGAAAAGGGAGAGTCAGGTGTAAACACTGAGGTATTCAAACAAACCCTTTATATAACCAGGCATTCTTGAAAACTGGCGTGACATTTCAAAATCGTAAAACCAAAGCTAACCGTGAAAACTAGAGGCATTGTGGCCATAAGTCGTTTATTTTGGTCAAATGGAGAAAAAAACAGGCCTTGCGATCCCGAAAGCTTTATTTTATATGCTGTCTTTCTTATTAGGATAAAATAGTAATAATCGGTTTTTATCAGCGAAAACTAACAAGAAGATCAAATAAAATTGAGATCAGTTAACTTTCCAGAACAAATTTCGAGAAGAATTTAAGATAATTTCAATTTCACCTTCCGTGAATTAAACACTTATCTTATAGATCACATGTTAGAGTTTTTTTTTTTTGTTTTTTTCAGAGGTTAAATTATTATATAATATATAGGACACGATATTCCCAAATTATTTAGCAATAACTAATCTCTTATTTCACAAAATATACACATTAAAATCCTCGATGTTAAGGAAAAAGTGGACAAACTTATGTTTTTTAAAAGGTAAATGTGAAAACTTAAAGTTGTTTTCATTATTGTTCAAAAGTTGTTTTCAAAACGAACGACTTTCGAACGAAACGGCCAGAGTTTTCATCTTTCTTAACCCGGAATACAATTAATGAAGATTTTGTTTTCATTTCAATTATGACAGAGAGATAAGTTAATGTGGGCAGTTATTAAAAAATAATAGATTGACTACTTACAGCAAGGTGAAGAAAAGCTTGTCTGCTTGTGGACAACATGATTACACCTCTCCTAGCTAAAAGGACATCAAACGTGTTTCGTACTTTGAACTTCGTACTAGTGGAGCTAGCAGTTAGTTTCGTAGGCACGTATGTACACCTTGTTATTAATCACTATCTGATAAGTAATAACATTTCGTTTTATTTGATATAAGTTTACCCCTACGATAAAAAAAATAATTTTGCAATTACACTATTCTTAAAAACACAACAAAAAATATTTATGTTCTCTTTCCAGCACTTTCTTGTCTATGTTCAACCGGACCAAACCCAAATTTTTTACGCATTTGCAAAATAATGATACTTATATATATTCGTAAGGGAGGCTACTCCACGATTGACATTCAATAGTTATCTCTATTGACAAATTTAACTGACAAAAAAAAAATAATAGTCCATTACCTAGCTTATGTAAGTTTATATCAAAAATTCTCAACATTTTTTTATTTTGGCAGATTTTTACTCCATAAGAGAGAAGGAGGGAGAAAAGAAATTCAGGTAATTTAATAAGAGGGTGAGGACGGAGAGGACAGACAGGAAAGGTAGTTTAATAAAACGAGGGGAAGGGGGATGGGAGAAAATAAAATTAGGGTAGTTAACTGAAGGGGTACGGAATTTTCGCATATGAGAGCAGGATTTTGAGGAGATGGGAGGGTACATTTTTTTAACTTCTTACTCTGTCTAATTAAACAAAAGTTTTTTTTGGGGGGGAGGGGGTATGTTAATTTATGATTACATGGGATTATTTAGAGTTTTTTATCATTCATGCAAATATTTCTTTATATTCAATTGTGCTTTGCCTAAGCAGGGATGGGGGTTCTGGCTGAACCCCTTCACTCTACCGGGACCCACAACTGGAAACTAACTCATGTTTGTATAACATTCAGATAAAATCATGCACAGAGAGCAAAGTTTGGTAGGGATAAGGGAGAAAATGAGAAGATGCAGGCATGGGATGAAAGAGTGAAGACATGAGATAATGGATCATCATTGTTGTAAACACCTGTGGAATTTCCACAGGTCCAGGTAGTAGATATGATTATAAATCAGTATTGATCAATGAAAAGAAGTTAAGATTTGATAATGTTTATGATAGATATTGATTATAACTGGACCTCTCTATTGTATGATGAGAAGAAAATGAAGGTATTAGCTGATGTCTGCAGTCACTACCTCCATTTATTATCATGGTATCTTCACTCTAATATCATTTTCATTGTTACCATTTACCTCCGCAAATAAAGTTGGAAGATACACTTGTATCTGTGTTGCGTAGTGGTCATGCAGGCATGCATGTGTTGCTAAAATGAGCAGAGACTCGATTCGCAATAAAGACTGAGTTTCTATTTCTTTGACGTATTTTGTTGTTGTTTTCATGTCAGTCAACAGAAGTCTAGCAGTCGTTAGAAAATACTCGTGAGACAAAAACTGAACTTTTAGAAAAAGAGTGGGAGAGAAAAGATGTAATTAAATGCATTTATATACATTCTATCGGTTGCTGATGCCTGTGAAAAGAAAGTTGAAGATTTGTACATGTAGAAAACTCTCTCTCATCTCATCAAAGAAAAGTATGTATAATGAAAATCCATCGTCAAATAAACAATAATTCCGTTTTATTCAATTTCAATGCATCACCATCAAGAATGGGACTCAATAAGCAGGCTGTAACTGAATTCAGACGCATGTACTTCTCAAAAGTCTTGACCATGGTTAGCTAGTTGCTTCGTAGTTGTATTCTTCATCATCATAAGTCTTTCAACGTCCGTCGTTGGACATAGACCTTCCCCAGGATTTGCCACAATTCTCTATCATGGGCGTTGTGGAGCCAGTACTTTCTGAATTTGTCTAGCTTGTCTCTCCATCTAATATTCTGCCGGCCTAGGTTCCGCATGTGATCTCGGGGATCCATGTCGTGAGTCGGGATGTCCATCGATTGTCCGCCATTCGTGCAACATGGCCAGCCTACTGCCATTAGAGATTTTCTATGGATTTGTTGTATTCTTAGTTCACTCTTAATCTTCCATACGCTCTCCTCTTCACTGGACTTATATAACTCAGCTTTCCCTCGCCCCCACCAAGGTGGACAAAGAGAGAGAGAGAGAGAGAGAGAGCTTTTAACCCTTCAACTTCCAGCTTTCAACTGATTCAAAAAAATTCCTATTTGGATATCAAGGACCCCAAGGTCCTTCAACCAATCAAAATCTCTGAATGGCTTTGGCTACATTTCCCAGATATACCTCAGCTTCCCTTCACCCCCATCAAGGCGGACAGAAAGAGAGAGAGCTCTTAACCCTTCAACTTCCAGCTTTCTACTGATTCAAAAAAAAATCATATTTAGGTATCCAGGACTCTAAGGTCCCTAAACCAATCAAAATCTCTAAATGGCTTTGGCTATGTTTCCCAGAAAACTAAACTTATTGAGTTTTTATGGTCTTCTTATCAGAGAAAGGGTCCTGAAATACAAGTAGCCACAATGGCGCTGCTGTCTTGGCCAATTTTACAGACACTTTACACATAGTACAACATACGCATAGGTTCATACCTATATATACCTATGTGCATACACACATATACATGCCTATGCATACATATTAGCTTTTAATGTCCCTGATACACACATACATGACATAAGACTTCACACACATACATATGTATACCCATACTTATATATCCATACACATACCTAGACATATACATATATATGTGCTTTTAATGTCTTTCCTTCCTTTTCATTAATGAGACTGAATCTTGACTTTCATCCACTTATATACATGTATTCACATGCATCCAAACACACCCATACATTCATGCATATACATACATACACCATATACTGAGAGAATCTTTAATGTCTCTCACACATACATGTGTAACACAACCTTTTCTCCCCTAAACCCATGAGGGTCTTTATCAGAAGTTTGAAATATTTCTTTTGCCAATGGTTGCTGGAGAAACACTAGCACATGGAGATTTTGTAAGAGTAGGCTTGTATGTAGGCACCAGAGAATTGGGAATCAGACTGTAAGTGGATGAGCTCATATGTTTAGCCCCGAATTAAATAATGCGTACCATGGGCTGTCTGACCACACAATATCTCCAAAAGTTCAATGATATTTCATGGAAGGATGAGTCAGGGGTTAAGGAGGAATAGATTAATTTGGGAACAGATCCAGGAATGCTTTCACAGTCACTTCCCCTACATCATAGCTATAAATGAACTGATTTTCTTAAAAATTTCTGTGACAAAGCATTGCCAAAAACATGTGCTCTCTGAGTGCCCGTTAGTTATATAGTGACTAAATATGAACAAATATTCTTGATTATGTCTTCTCTTACACATAAACTGCAATAAAAAGATTCTTATGTTAGGCATTTAGTAAAACTGTTACACTATACCAACTCAAGTAAGATTTATATTATCTGACTGTTATATCTTCATATATATAAATTTATGCGGTAAAAATCTACGATAGCTGATTATATTAGATTGTGCAATAAATGTGATTTGATTTTGATTCTTGATATATAGCTTTTTTCTCTGATGTTAGCTTGAAAAGGGAAAATTTAACTGATTTTAGTCATTTTTAAAGACAGTTTCAGCTATCAGTAAACAACCATACTTGGCTACACTGGATGGGATAGGAAAGATATTTTTGTTATGTGTCAACTTTAGGGACTATACAAGCCTGGATGGAAACACTGATGAGGAGATTATGGACAGAACGCAAACTGGCTGGATTGACTAGTATTTGCCAAAATCTGGCCTATTTCTTTCCAATTCAGACAATAAGAATATATGATAACCAATTGCTAAGAGTTATTCCTAACATTGCTTTTTTCAATGCCCTTTGAGTGATTCTGAGGTGGTTTACAAGTGGTATTTTAAATTTCTAGGTTTCACATCCATACATCATAGCTGATCTTATGCACTTATTGTTGACTTAACATTTCAAGTATATTAGCAATTACCTTTTTAATATCTCTTTATTTATACAAAATGTTTTCCAACTCATTGTTATATAAGAGCTGTATTCTCTGACCTAGGTAAATGTATTCTTTCACCCTCTATTCTTACAGTCTTTTTTGTGACTTCATTATTAGATATTGCTTTCGTTTCTGTTTATTCGGTTTTCTCTTAGATACTTTGAATTCTTTGGCTTCTATTACTTAGAATTTGGGCTTGAGTCCCTCTTCTGGTTTGTCTTCACTTTTCCAAATTGTCAAATCACTGAATTACGCATTGATGGAAAAATCTGTTCATATATAAAGATATATATATATATATATATATATAAGAGGTGCTATCATTGAAGTTCCAATAATTTGAGAAGTTGTGGCAAAACATATGCAGTTTTGACCTTCTACTGATAGGTAGAACCAGCAGCAACCTTTGTGGGTCAGTGTGTTAGCAGTCATGTGTGTGAGTGGCCGTTGAGTTTCTCTTATTTTTGTAACGTCTCATTTTGGTGGTTTTGCAGTTTTTTCCAATGGCTGGTCTCGTGGAGCAAAAAATCTGCATCATCATGCTTCAAGATCAATGAGACAGCTGCAAAAACTCACTGGTTGCTTTTTCTGGTACAAACATTGTTCTGGATGACTATTGATGAGCACAACACCAAAAAAACATTGAAAAAGTGTTCCAGGCTATACTTGCAGATCATAGACAAACTGTCTTTGATTTTTGCTTTATCATAAGTCAGTCTTACGGGAGAGTTCAATGCATTTTGTCAGACATGTTGGACATGAAATGAATTGTTGCCAAATTTGATCCGAGACTGCTGAGTTGTCCAGAAGTTCTTGGCTTCAAATGATAATACAGTAGTTATTCCCTGCCTACCCTATTCACCTTGACCTTGGCCCCTACCGTTTTTTCCTTTTTCCCAAGCTGAAATTCTGACTGAAAGGGCATCATTTAAACTCAGTTGAGGAGACCCAGCAAGAATCACAGGAGGAGCTCAAAAAGAGGGTCCTGAAACCATCCAGGGATGCATGGAATCTTGGAAAAAATGCTGAGACCACTATATTTATGCCCAAAGGGGACTACTTTGAAGGCCATAGTGAGAGCATTAACAAGCTATTCTTACAAGCAAATATTACTGTAATGGGTTTGATCTACATTAAGTGCCCTATACTTGTAGACTTGTACCAGAGTGAGCCAAGCTTGATACATATATATATATATATATGTGTGTATATAATTATAAATTGTGTTATATCATATAGAACCTCGCATTTGAAATGATCACCTGTTATTACATGGTGAATGTATCATTTGGCCCTGACAACGTAAATAGAATGAACAACTTAAAGAAAATGGGGCTTCTGCATGATGAAAATGATGATCATTTCAAATAAAAGTTTCTATATAAAATAATGCAATTTATATCCATTTCTCAATGATATATATATGACTGATTGAAATGTCATAAATTTGGAGGAAAAAGTTTTTTATACATCTAGTGCTTGACGCTGTAAAACTCTCTAGACTCCATACATATATGATTAAGAAATGTTTATATGATCTGACGGAATTATTACAAATCACAGTATGTTATACTAATTAAATATATTATACAAATTATACTATTATATATGTATCATTTGGCCTAGACAGTGTATATATATATATATATATATATATATATATATATATATATATATATATATATATATAAACAATATGCATTACTCATTTCTATTTCATCACTTCTCATTGACAGCAAGAAACACTTGTCTCTATGATTATTTAGATTAATTTCCTGATGTTCTTCTTATCCCTGAATTTCTTTTCCATACAGCTATATCTGCTTTTTTTTCAAAATTTTGATCTTGTTAAGATTCTAATCATGGTATGGTAGCCAAATCTTTTATACGCAGATAATATAAGTGCTGATTCATGTCACACCAAGTAGAGCCTATCTCATTAACAGATGACCAGCATTGAGACGAAGCCCACTGTGAAATGACCCATGTGCAAGACAACTGACCGCATAGGTGTTAAATGATTACCATTGCGTACCATCACATTGCAAATCTAGAATTACAAAGCCTTGCTGTTGCTGCCTTTCCAGACTTTACAATTGTAAGCAAAGGATAAAAGGTGTAATAATATTCCATAGTGTTTGGTCATTTATGAATGGAGTGTCCAGATCTGAATGGAAAGCGGCATTTGGAGATATGTTTGAACTGACAGAGGGCAGAGGTTGCCAGGCACATTCTTGCGCAATGGGAAACTACTGTCATTTGGAGTTTGTAGCACCAATGTCTTTCACTGCATTTCTGCTAATTTCATTGACTCTCTGTCATGGCCTATCTTCCAGAACTAGTGATGTAAGCTTTCTCCCTCTGTCGTTGTATTAAATTCTTCTTTGCCTCTGGAGCTCTGGTTTCTAAATGCTGCCAATGAACTGCCCAGAAATGACAGCCACTCTCTTTATAAGCATCACATGTGAACAGAAATGACCAGTTTTACAATTTTGTAACAGTTGTAATGCCTTGGTGGATTTAGACTTGCTAACTCTATTTGTAATTTGAACCCATTCATATAAGCTTTCAACGTAATTCCACAAAACTTGCTGTAAATTTGTTCAGCCTGAATGGAATCTTATTGCTAATATCAATGTAAAACTTTTCTCTCAAACTGCAAAGAAACAATATTTCCCCATTTCAAAAGTTTGGTTATTACATGAATTTTTCAAACAAGTATCCTCATCTTTATTGTTTGATCACTGTCTTTCAGCCGATGCAATCTCTAGCCTTCCCCTAATATGTATTGCTTGATTAATTTTCAACAAAATCAATTATCTCATTAATGAAATATTCCTCTTTTAGCTAACTTTTGTCATCACTCCAAATTAAACATTTCAAAGCAAAACAAAAAAATTCATCATACACACTTAAATTATGAAACAATGAAGCTTAAATTACCACTTCATATAATCCACATATATAAAACACAGTGTGTATCCATATATGTGTGCGTATATATATATATATATATATATATATATATGTGTGTGTGTGTAAAAATATAAATATATATATATATATATATATATATACATAATTTTGTCTATAACACTTTTCAATTAGCACACAGATACTACACTCTGATCCATATTTACTCACTTCCCAACAAGAGCAAGATGGGTCACAAGATCGTTTTTAATGTGAGGTTCAAGTTATGGGGAAGCTAAGAAAAAATTGCTCCACTCCCAGCAACTAGTGTTGCGCTGACGGCAGGGCAAGCCTGACACATACCTTTTAGGGCAATGGAAAGGTACTGCCCCAGGATGTATTGCTCCCCCAAGAATTGGTCGAGTAATTTTTGAGGCCATGGGACGAATCCCAGGCCTCTTGTGCCTAGCGATACCGAGCTTCAGTAAGTCATCATCAGCCACAGAATTGCACCAATGCAAAGTGAAAGCAAGTTCTGCGAACAGATACTGCACTCTGATCCTGATCATAGTGCAGGGGAGATACATGTTGAAGCTAGGCAGAGTGCACAGATACTCTGATCATAAACAAAAGTGCCAATCCATACATAAATAATTCCATTATTTCTCTACAGATACCATGCTAGATCATGGAATAAAGACAATACTTCTGCATGGAACTTGTGATTACAGTGTTCTAACCAGCCCAATATTAACCCATTCTATATTAATCCTTTATAATCTGGTAATTCCAAGCAAAAATAATTTAGGATTTATTTGAATCAATTATTCAACTGTGGGCTAATCTAGGAAGAGAAAAATGTTGGTTGAGATTTCAGAAAAAAATTAGAAAAATTCTGAGTTTTGTGAAAAATCCTTTCTCTCAATTTTTTTTTGAAATAATAAAATGTATTATCTATTTTACAATAAAGAAATTGTTAAACATTTATTTGAGGCAATAGCATCCACGTGAAGAAAAGAAGACTAAAGCGTACAACTTCAAAATTCCTCTGATATATTTCTAGCATACTATATCTTGGAGTTTTATCCCTCTCAAAGAATAAGTCACAAACAGCTTTTTAAATATATATATATATATATATATATGTACATATATATGTACATATATATGTACATATATATGTATATATTCTTCCAACTCTGGAATGGAGCACTCTGATGGATGGGGGATTGTGTGTAAGAAAACATACCGCTAAAATTTGGTCCTACTGACCGTCCAGTTTTGTGTAGGACAGGGGTAAAATGTCAGCCTCTGGGTCTGAAGCGGGAGTTTCGATCCTGCCTTGTGGTACTGGAAAAGGATACTGGATAGTCTATAGCCACACTGAAGAGTTGTAATACAACAAAATAGCTGTCTGTAGATGACATAATTATTAGGTATTATTATTATTATTATATGAATATATATATATATATATATATATATATATATATATATACCGCTAAAATGACATTTGAACTTATAAAAGATTTTCTGTTAAAAATCTTTTGGTAAAATTGAACAAAATGACTACAAAATCTTTTCATATGCTGATTGAAGTTTATTGGGAAGAAAGCACGTAACATGCATGTGAGTTCAAATAGCACAAGAGCTTTTTATGAAGGTAGAGAGAATGTTGAAGATGATGTACAATGTGGACATTTATGCAGGTCAAGAACTAGAAAGAATATCCAAAAAATTAAACAAATTGTCCAAAATGGCCAATGGCTCAGCATGGGAATGATTGCAGAAATGGTCTCCATCAATGAAGAGACAGTTCTTGACAATCACGGGTATCCACAACAGTCATCATCATCAACATCCTCTCAACCTTCATAAAATCATTTGAGCCACTCAGACACACATGCACATGATGTGCATTCTTTCTTAGAAACTTCTGTTAGCACACAAAAAAATCTGGTAACTATTTCATTCAATCTTATAAAAACTTTAAATTAATGCATTGCTCGATTTTTGAACTGACAATTTTTTGTAACACATCAGAAAAAGGAGCCAGCTTCAAGCTATGCATAACAGCCAACTGGAGACCTGAACAGATTGAATCTTTTTGCTGTTGTTGATACTTGCCCTTTGGTCATGTGGTTCTTGCCTGTGTGCTTTGGTTTGACTTGAATAAGCCCAGTCTTATTATTTGATTGCTATATTTTGTATCATGAAAATTCAAGCCAAAAGCTCAGTCAGTAAATAGTTATAACACCTCATAAAGCAAAATACAAGTACCGACTAGTCTACTAATTAATGATACTTAACAGTGAAGTAAGCAAAAACAAAAGCTTAAATTCGGTCACAAATCTATTTAAAATGAAATTTTGGTGACAACTTCTACAACTGAGAAGTACAAAAAGAAAACGGATATCTGCAAAGAAATGAAAACTACTGTATACATGAATAAACGTGTGACACATTTAAAGTACATCATATGTATATAATATGAAACTGTGTATATAATGTGTGTACAGTACTGCTCATAAGTCTGAGAGTCTTAAAAACAGGAACTTTATGTAATAAGAACCAAATTTTATTGTAATCAGTGCAACTTGGCATACATTTAATCATGGTTTGTGGTTTTGAATGCTAAATTTAGGGAAAAAAATTTTGAAATTGTATTAAACCAAGGCTTTTTCCAATCCTGCAATTTTTGTTCTGAAACAATTAGCAAAGAGATTGGAAAGTCCAACATTGTTATTTGGAAGAGTTGCCAAACTAGTTATATAAATAATCTTAAACTAAACCAGTGGTTTACAACGTGTGTGCTAGTACCTACAGTTGGGAGGGTTCAAGGTTTAGCTGAGGTGACTAAAGATCTTAAGGAGGCATTTTAACTCTTAGAGTTGCGATGATCCCATGAATATCAATGATTCCAATTTACAAACAGCTGTTGTTTATTAGTTTCTGCCTACAAACAAGGAATCAGCATCAGACAGTTATTAAATGCTTACTTCACCAACCATTCCTTCTATGCAAGTAAATGATTAACAAGTGGCAAACTATTGAGTTTAATATCCTGTAGTGTTTCTACTATAATATAAATTGTGAATCATTGCTTTGCAAGGTTGAAGAACAAGAAATCAACTTACAGGAAGAAATCATTGAGCAGCAGGATGACGAAGAAGTGAAACAAATCTCGGATTGCAGAGTTTATTATGAAATGTGACTGCGCCAATATTATAAATTTCCTGTTTTTTAGTAGAAGGCACAACTGCTTTCCATTGTTTTTCCCTCTTCTCACCTTATAGAATAGGGATTCTGTGAAGCGAGTCACATATTTACGAAGAAAAGAAGCTACTTGGGTAATGTTAGTTGTAGTGACTTAAGACTCTATTTGTCAAGACCCGAGCTAGATATTGGCATGCTTGTTAAAAATCTTCAAACTCAGGGTTCACTCCGGTTGTAAAAATTCATGTTGTATGTACTCTTTTAAGTAATTTACTTTCCAAATAACCTTCATCGCAGCCACAAATAATTTGATAATGAACTCCAATTAGAAGTTCTTTAGTATAGTATTTTTTTAAAAGTGATTATGTCTTCAACTTGGTTACTAAAGCAGTCACTCTTGAGAAGTCAGACACAAATGTTCTAAATAAGGGATGAAGAGGGTCAGGCAATGTTCTCAAAATTTTCAACCAAAAGACTTGTAGGAGCTGAGAGTTTTTGGGATGAAATATACAAGAGAAATCTTTGAACATTCCAGTCTTCTTCAAGATGAAGTTGAAAGGACAAGATCATACAACTGGAAGAGGAACAGATTTTGATGAAAAGATCCATCATTGCCAGTAAAATGAGAGGAGAGATCAACTTGCCATCCCTACAGTCAAATGTGATGCATATTGTTGAGAAACTTGTGAAGCCAAAGCAGCCTCAAGAGCAAGATACATCCTGTTCAGATGAGGAATCAAGCCCAGATGCAAGTGCAGAATCTTCCATGGTCATAATCCAAGATGGTATGGGAATCATGAAAAAGTTTAAAAAGACTAAGGATACAATACATGCTGAAATCTTAGAGAAATTTATTCATTGAACGTATGAAACTCAAATGTGAAACATACAATGAGGTATACCTGATATTTGATCAGCACATTGAAGGTTCTTCAAAAGAAAGACACGGCACAAATCATCGGAGGGCAAAACATTCAGTACAAGGTTACTGACAACACTTATATAAATAACATACTTTTGAAGAAGCTTCTCTCACACAATCAAACAAAACAGTAGTCGACACTTTATCTTGCAAGATTGTTAGTTTGCTATTTCAGGAAAAAGAACGTAATTTATCCTGTTATCTATGATACACTTTGTGAAATGAATATTAATGGTTTTGAGGAAGCACTCAGGTAACATTCCCAAGAAGAGGTTCGATGGTTCTGTATGAATTTCAAATTGCATAAAGAGATCAATTTTGTAAAGTATGTTGTGTGTTGCCAGATACAGATTGCTTCCCTCTCTTAACCATTGTATATGCCTGTTTATGTGGAGGTACTGTTTTCAAAACTGTCAGTGGGATTCTCCACTGAGAAATTTACATTGGTTCGGCTTGTGGAGCACTTAATCTAAAATATTCTTCTGCACTTCTAGGTTTTCATACCTTTGCCGGATGAGCCCATATATAGTTTTATGGAAAGACTAAAGCATTTTCTTTGTAAGCATTTATCAAACCAAACAATGACATATTGACTACTATCCAAAAACTGGGAGAATCTGAAGATTTGCCTGGTTATGACATCATCTAGGGTCTTGAGACATTCACACTCTATAGTCAAAGTTTTTCACAGTCTGAAAAATCCCTGAGTAATCTTTGATGGTATCTGTACAGCAAGAAACATGCAGAACCTGAAAAACTGAGACCAACAAAAAGTGCATTAAAGTACAAGATTTTTCAAGCGCACGATGTAACAATGATGTGGAAAAGAGCTGACAGACCAAATCCCGAATCACTGGATCTACGTGGTTCTGATTGACAAGATGTGGATGTTGCTATGCAGCCTGTAGTAACAGCTAAAGTCCCTGCTCCAAAAGCATCAATTGAGATGTACATGAACAAGTGCAAAGTTGCTTAACTAACTATTGTATTTGTTTCCAAAATGATCTAGTTTGCATTGAGATGTGTCTTTGTAAGCAGTGCAAGGATGATGGTCAAATGACAATGGACAATTTAGAGGCTCTGATTGTATGTTTGATGAAAATGATTTTCTAGAACATGGACATATTTATATTGATCCTATTGTACTAGCATAGATCAACTTGTCATCGGCAAGAAATTCTTGGTGAAGGTTTTGATGGCAAACAAAGGAAGATACCAGTCAACTGTAAAATTGTCCCCATGAACATGCTGATAATCATGTCTATCTGTTGGACTTCAAGACTTAATAATAGCTTTTGATTAACCTTTGAATCAGATTCTGTCATCAGTTTCAAGAGGTTTAGATACTCATTTAATTTTGTCAACTTGTTTCCCTGTCTCAGTACTATCATCAGTAAATGCTTGTCTTGTTCTCTTATTAGCAGCTGCAAGTTCGCAAAATTCCGGAGATTAGTGTCTCTAGAAATCCATTTACGCATAGTGGTTGATTTCATGAAAGACCCAAACAAAATAACTCTTTCTTCTTTGAAATTCCATGACTTGATGTCTTTTTTATTTTAACTAAAAATATTCTGTAGCCCACATGTTTTTGTGTGTGTGCATATGTATATGTTATCAAGAGATAAACATACACGGTCGATTTCCCAATGTTGCTTTTTTTTCTCTGACCTCTTAAGATCTACTTACAAAAAGCTATAAGGGCTGACTACATCCATAAACAGAGATTCTGAAAAATAACTATGATAATGCATGCATGCTTAAATTGATAACATTTATGCAGTATGAACTTATTACATTTGAATCAGCAAATGTACCGCACCATTTTTCAACAAATTTGTAGAATTAGGGTAAGAACAATCCCTAAATCCATGCAAATATCTTCAATGAGATGTTTTCTAATTAGTCCATGCATCTCTAATGTAAAAACTTGAATTCCCAAATATTGAGTGGATTTTTCCCCAAAGCAGTGAAATTTTCAGTTATAGCTGAGTTTTATGACTTTTTGACCTCTAATGGCCTCATCATCATACCAATTTACATAAATTGTAATTATTGAAGTGATTTAATCCAAACATTTCAAGGTATTATTTGTTGTTCTGTGATGTAAGCTCCTCAGGATATTGACTTTTCTGTTTCTCTTATTCCTCAAATTCTAGTACTCTCTCAGCAAAACCCCAGAAAAATAAAGCATGGTTCTAATTGCTTATAACTTTCAACAGAACAAGATGCTGACTTGTCAATGTGTTCTTTTCTTGGAGCTTAAAGTCACCTCTAAGCACTTATAAAGGTGGTTCACTTTCATCACAAAAGTCCCATACACGGAAAGAATGCAATCATAGACAAGAAGTACAGTTTGTGCATGTTCAAATATATGCATATAGTCTAAAAAGTTTTACAGCTTTAAACACATTAAAAAAAACCTTTTGCAGCACTTCAGTCATTCATTTCCCAATATCTGTTAATGTAATTTATGTAATTTTCTTGTATAAATAGCAACAGGTGCCCTGTGCAAAACAAATGTCTCAAATCAAATATTATATATCAAGCTGAAGTATCAACCCTAGAGAAGCTCTTAGAAATGAAATATCATATAAGAATCTCAAAAACATCCTTTAGATTAAGATTAGCCAACCATACATCATCTTTTTCAAATGAAAAGTACAAAAACAATACATCACTACCCACACATTACTGGGACCTCAAAGACAGCAATCACTCACAGTAATGTGGAAAATATTAAAACAAACACACACAAGCCAGAATATTGAAAATCCATGTTACCTATGCCTGATTGAGAAATTAAAGATATATATATATATATATTAAAACAGTCTAAAATCTACTTCAAGAAAGCGAAAGTATTTTATCTCATTTATGACTAACTTTATGCAATTTTCTTGCAAAATTAAAACTTCAAAGCAAATATTTAGATTATTGTAATACTTTTAAAATGTAGAAAAGCAACAACAGAAGTGGCAACCAGAGTTCTATGATGTAAAGAGAGCTGGGTTTAATCCATATTACACTAAAAAGCATTAAAAATGTGTTGACGGTTGTAGCTGGAAAATTAATATTTTGTCTTGCAGTGTTTTACATTCATATTTATTTCAAGCATTTTTCCTCAGATTTGAATTAAACTCTTCAAAATTAGAAGAAAAATCTAAAAATCAACATATTGTTAATTCTATTCAATTAATTTATTTTCTTTTTTGTTGTCTTGAATCTAAATGTTTTGAGACAATAGATCTAGAGATTCATAAGTAGAACCCTGAACCAAACTTATCTAAAATTTACTTTGAACGAAAAAATCCAAAGCAATCTTACATTATGAAGAACATTTCTATTCCCAACAAGTTCAATATAACATCTATAGGCTATTTAATAATTTCAAAATATTTTTAAAAATTTCGACAAAAAGATTGCTGATGAAATGTCCATCAGCAAAATGTCTTGATGAAACATCCTTTTGACCAAAAGGTTTTTGACCAAACATCTGTTTCTGAAACGTTTGTCAACGAAAACTGCCATGGATGAAATGTCTGTCAGCAAAATGCATGGAATATGGGAAAATTCATTGTCTGTAGCAACCATGTATAATATATCTTTGTCTTGAACAATGCTGAAAAATTGATCAAAGATACATTGTTTGAAGATGCAGGAGTCTACAAACAATGATTTTTTACAAAAATTCTAAGACTTTTCCGGACTATGTACATTCAATAGTTTAGCATTACTCCACTCTGACAGAAACAACACTTACAAGCTCACCATCAGTACTAAGAAATCAATTCTGTCATTATAATCAGCTGCAACCCAAGTCTTGACCTTCTTAACCTCTTATCTGACATAGACTGGCACCTAAGCAAGTTACCGATAAAGATAACTTATACATATTAAGTGAGTTTTATTTGTTTACGTATTTGTACATAAATCTCTTTATCCACACATATATTTAGAATATTATAAACATATGCATATGCATGTGTGTATGCCTGTGAATTGAGAGAATATGGATGTTCTGCTCTGGGCTCAATATTTTTCAAACTGTTTCCAGTGACTGAAACCTTAAACAAGAGTATTGGAAAAGATGATATAAAATATGTTTGTAACAATTTTTTACTAACTTTATTCCAAAAGGTCTATTTGATGGTATTATGACAAGCTGTCATATCATTGGACTATCTCTTTTTTAATTGGCTAAAATCAGGATGTTTTTGTTTATTGATTCTAACATTGAAGATGGAAAGAAATGAGCAACATTTTTGGAATATTTTTCCTTTTATTTTGAGAATGATGAAAATGGAACCCAAATGCACCTTTACATTATCATTCATTCTGGTCTTCACAGAAAATTCTCAATGAAAATAATTTCAATTCCCTGGAAGACTACAAAAGGCACTGAGAGGTATTCTTTGCTAAAAAAAGATGAAAACTTCTGGGAGGATGGAATCATGAAGATGCATTGAAGATGACTGGAGATAGTGGAACCAAATGGTAGATATGTTTTTTAATAATGTTGAAATTAAAGATAAAAATTGTTATTTCAATTTTTATTTTGTTCCAGATGTGTACTGCTTACTAATAATTGTAAAATGATGATCTGAGAGTTGTAATTAAAACTACAGAGATTTAAAAATAGGTTTGAAATCATTATCACTGATGCAAGCTGTGAAATATCTTTATGCATTTAACAGCATTGGAAACCATCAATTAAGGGATCAAAACATGGATGAATTGAAAATTAATTTTTATTTGGGGTTTTTGTAGCAGAAGAAATCTATGCAAGATCCGTCCAGAAAGTATCTAACCATTTTTAATATCATGAATTATTTAGATTGAAAATTGCTTAGTTCATTTGCTTTGCCATTTTTTGATAAATTCATTGAGTTCAGTCATCCTGCAAATTACTGAAAGTCTGTTATAGTCAATATGTTCAATGTGTTAATCAAGTTTTCTTTGGTAAATCTGAAGTCAGATCAAATAGATCCATGCATTCGTTAAAGCCCAAATTCATTATATTGAGATTCATTATAGCCAAGCAAGGTTTTTTTTTGTTATTACTAATGAGAAAATAACTGATTTTTCATGATCTATAAAATACTGACTGAATACTGGGACACATTTAATAGATGATATGGCTTTTACAATACGAAGGATTCACTGCTTACATAAAATTCCAATTCTTTTCTGCTATGTATGTACAGGGTCTGTCAGGAAAGTATCCTGCTATTATTAACAAAAAAATAGTCTCCTTTGGGTGATTGCACTTTAGTTGTCTCCAAAGTATCCTCCTTGGGACCTCACACACTTATCTTAGCATCCCTTCTACTTTTCATGACAGTCTGCAAAGTTTACTTTCAGGATTGCCATCAACTGCCCAATTGTGTTCTCCTTAATCTCATCCACAGTCTGAAATTTCCTCCCTTTCAATGGCAATTTTAGCTTTGGGGAATGCCAGAAATCACTTCAGGGGAGCTGAGAGATATACCAAACGAAGTTTGATAAATGTGGAAGCCAATTGCTGATCTTGCACATGCCAAAACTGATGGGATACATTGATCTGAAGGAATCATGGCACACATGAGCGTGGTTACGGCTTAGTATTCTTGGACACTTATTCGCTTCACTATTATGATTAAATATTCCAATGGATAAGAGGATATTGGAAGCACCACCACATAAATTGAGCCATCCTATAGGCAAGATACAAAGAGTGATTAAACACTGAGGTAAAACCATCAAATTCAGAATTAAATTACTGTCTAATATTCTAATATTCGATTCAATCTAACTTCTCTTTTGTTGGAAAATCAAGATTATGTCCCTTTAGGCTCATGACCAGTTATCTCCCTTCCACCAGGTCGATATTCTTGAGTTTCTACTTAGAAACTTGATTCTTCTCAAAACTGAAAGTTTTTCTTGAAGAAATGAAGACCATAGTCATTCAACGTACATAACAAAATGCATAATTCTACAAAAGTACTCAACAAATTTTAAATTTTACACTCTGAACGACAAACTTGTGACAATCAACTGCTTTTTCGTTAGGGATACTATCTATTACGAAACTAAATACCTCATTTAATCTTCAAGTAAATCTTTCTCCATATAAATAATCAACTTATACCTTTTTATTTTAACAGTACATAACTGTATTAATTTTTGTTATTAGTTTTATTTAGAACTAATAAAGTTTTTCAGATGTAAAATATGATACGTATATGCGGATGTATATTTGTTATTGCTATGGTATTATTTAGGCGATGCGGAGAAGGTAAATTCAAGTCGTGTTTTTTTTTTCCTAATGGTCTTTAAACGTTATAAATGTCCTATAGTAGTCCAGTAATTCAAATCATTGTCTTGAGTCTCGTATTTTTATGAATTAAGTATTCACCAGTCTCTTATTTGTTGTTTAAATTTGAAAAAGATATATAACAGTGATGTGTTGGATGAAATATGAAATGAGATCTCATGTTCACAGAGGAAAATCATTTTGTCGCCTTCTAGACTTCAAATGCTTTGATCATATTCCAATATTTTCCCTGAATAAGACTTGAAACCAATTCTAATAATGTTTCTTGAGTTGCTTTAGGAAATATACACCCTTTGTAGTGTTACTTTTTTTGATGACCAAAAAATATGAGAGCTTGTTTTGAAGAGAAAAAAGAGAATATGGAATAATGTTGGCGAAAAAGCTATTCTTTATTGGTTTTTAAATAATGCCAAATACAATGCAAGTTTATTCTTATGCTGGTTAATTTACTTTAAAAAAAAGCAATTTAAATTATATTTCAAATTCGTGAGTAGCTGTTTAAGTAGCGTGCTAAAAATGGCACAAAATTTCTCATGTAAGATCGCTTGAATTTCTGTAAATGTTTGAAAGAATTCTCAAATAATCCATTCCTTTTTTTTGTTCTGATGTAAAAATGTATCGTAAAATGTCAACAAGAAGACCCGTCATAAAAAACCGAAGTCGCAAAACCCGATGTATAGCGAACTCCATTATTGATTCAAATTTTTATTTCATGTAAAATTTTCAATGTATCTAAACTAAATTTAAAACTAAAGTTACTTCCTCTCTAAAAGAAGCCTTCTGGAAACCACCATACAACCAGTTGAATTTTTATTGTTAAGATGAAATTGTTTGTATTGAATTTCGAAAAAAATAAATATCTCGAAGTTTACCAAAATTCATTATCAACAATTTGGTTATCTCCCCTTACGACAAAAGTTATCTACCTTCTCTTCTATTGCCCGCCAGTAATATACAATTTATGAAATGACTACTAACTCGGTTAAAATAAATAAGTGAATAAATAAAAATCATATCTGCTCTTGGACTTTTCGAAAGTAAATATTAAAATTACGAAATGTCATACTGTTTATTGGAGATAATTTTACAAGAAAAAAAAAATGAACTCTAGTTAATGAAAGATGAGTTCAATTAACAACAGGAAATGCTTGGGTTTATATATGCCCAACATGAATATAATCTATTTTATAAATATTAGAAACGTTTTTAGGGTAACCCTCATTAGTAAGCTTTGTTTCAAGAAACTGATATATAGTATGAAATAATATCAATATTCAATAAACATAAAACCTTATGTAAAACTATATAATGAAGGAAAATGTTTGATCAACACTGCTGGGGTGCCATGTTTATATAACTGTTTTGTTTTTAAAATCTGCAAAACCATTACATGGTAAACAAATGATGATCCCAACTAAAGACAATCTATACATTGTACAATTATAACAAAGTATAAGGGAAACAAAGAAAAAAACACTTTTGAAGATTATGTAAATTGCATTGACAGATATTGGGAAATGGGTAACTCAAGGTGACACAAAAAAGCTATTGAAAAAGTTTTTTATGCTCAGTATTTAAAGCTGTAAAGCTTTCTAGATTATATATATATAATGCATTATGTTGCCAAATATATATATGTATACATATATATTCATAAATATATTATATATATATATATATATATATATATATAATTTTTCCTTGTCTGTGTCTGTGTAACATTTTTTAAGTGCACTGATACTACTCTCTGATCATTGGTAGAAGTGCCAAGGAGAAACACATTGATCCCAGGCTGAGCATACTGATACTATACTTTGATCTTGAGCATAAGTGCTGATACATAAATAATCATAATATTTGACTGGTACCATGGTAATTTCTGTATAACTAGGACTTCACACAAATTTGCTCTTTTTTTTTTACTTGGCCATGCCTATCCAAAAGGTGCATCTGGTCACATGAAAATCTTTCAGGAGGTTTAAACTCGAGATAAATGAGATGCTGTTCTTTCTTTATCATATCATTATTTGCAACAATCAAAACAATCATATCACCTTTAATCTTAATAACGATCAAAACAGAATTTCTGAAAATGTTGTTATGTCATCTAACTATGATTTAATTCAATCTCGTTCCGTAGAAAAATTCAGCAGCAAAAAAAAACTGATTCTCTCGCTCCTTCTCTTTCTCAGTAAATGATAAATGGTGCACATCATGACATAAAAACATCACTTTTCACTTTCAGAATTACGTCTTGATTTCAGTATTGATTTTTTTAGTACCCCACCAAAACATATTGAGAAGTACTAACCCAATCCACTTGAAACTTGTTGTCAGGTGCACAGACTAACAAATCTGGCCAATGAACTTCATACAATGGCCAGTTGTCAAGTTATCTCTGTGCTTGCGCACACACACACACACACACTTATAAATTTCTCAAATTATAGTTAGATGTCCATTGATTTCAGCGACGGCTCTTCAAAATTTTGCTAATAATGTTAAGAAAAAACAAATTTCGATTAGATTTAATGTATTGTCACTCATAAATAAATTTTTCTTCCTTTTAAACATGGACCAGAATTCAGTATTTACTGATTTTCTATTTTGCTTTTATTTTCGGAAGTGAGATGAGTGATTCTGATGAAGTGCAGCTACTGCGAAATAAAGTAGAGAAACTCGAAAGTGAACTCCAGGTTTCCACGGATGCTCTACAATTGGCACGGCAACAGCTGCAGCTGCAAGATAAACTCATTGAGGATGTGGACAAACTCCGCAAAGAGGTGGAACTTGCCAACAAGCGTCTGGAGGAGAGGGATGTTCAGCTGCAGTGTTTATTACGACAGTTGGCACTCACACAGACCAAATGCAATGAACTGGAGAAAGAGAGGAACAGAACAATCAACCTGGATATACTTCCGGTAAAAAATTTGGCCATCATTTTTTTCTTTTTTGTTCTTTAAAATTTCACTCTTCCCAAATACTTTTTTGTTATCGGAATGATTCAAACTGATCAGCTAAAAATTTTTTAAAAGACCCAACAGTTTGGGTCTTTTTCATTGATAAAAAGAAAATACTTGATTTTTTTTTAGAGACTTCTGTACTTTAGAATTAGGGACAGTAACTTTTGGTAGGGACTAACAAAAAATACCATCCATTTCCTTAGCTAATCTACTTCTTTGCTCAGTAATAAAATTATAGTTGTTTCTCGCTCTCAGGAGGATTCCAGTGGTGGAGAAATCAGCCTGGAAACACACCAGGAAGAAAACAAGAAACTTCGGGAGGCTCTGAGAGAAGCCCAGGAGAAAGTTGGAACATCAAATGCTAAGCAGAAGGGCATGCGAAAAGAGATTGATCAGCTGACAAAAGAGTTGTATGACTACAGACACGAAACAAAACTTGGGCATTATGGCTGTGATAAATCAACGCAAACTCACTATTCAGGTGATAATTCAAATGGTATGTATCTTTTGATAAATGAAAATAAGAGTTATGTCCCTTAGGACAAGCCTAGCGAAATGAATTTTTAGTTAGGCACACTGATCCCATTGACCACTGATACTGTTGTGAATTTGATTTCTACTGAATGCACCACATTTGTGGCCTTGTGCTGTACTAAGCTAAGCTTTGTACATATCATTTAGACTTGTGTCAAAGGCCATCGTTTGTGACCAGATGAAAATTATGATTTCAAGAGCTGGTTTACAAGGTTGGTAGCCCTTCCCTTATTTCAAAGATTAGCTTGACACAATCTTCCTAACTCCATTCATCCACTTCTGTCCTAGAACCATACTAAGCTAAGCTTAGTAAATGTAAACTAGATGGACATGTGGAAATTACGCAGATGTTGACGTCTAAGATACTATAATTTCTCACATATCCGTAATCCAAGTAAATAATTTCTTGGAAGTAATTCATTACTGATGGAATGTATCTTTATGAACATACAAAGGAAAATGAAACTGATATATCTGTTATCATCATTACTGATTACTTTTGGTATCTGTCTGTATTATTGTGGGCTACTATTACTATACTACAATAACTTAATTCTTAGGCTTCAGATTTGTGAGGGGGGATTAATGAATGAATGACAGTTATAGTAATGGTTGAGTCACTTTTGCTGCCATTCAAGCTCAAATATCTTCTTTTATTGAAGTACAAATACCATTCTCACCCTTGTTCATTACATTGCAAGGGTTGGTGGAGAGAAAGAGGAGAGGAAGGATGAAAGATACGAGGAGAATTAAAATTTTGTTTCAGGAAGATACTTTGCTTTAGTCTCTGTGGACAGCCATTGACTCCTCACCTTCTTTACCCACTTTGAAAGTTGTGAATGAAAATTGAAGTAATAAAACCCAAGATGATGTTAAAAGAAATAAATTAACAAGTTTTATTGGTGTGAAAAGACAACAGATAAGAAATTAGTAATGATCAGAAAGTGCAATGGCCGTACGTACAAACAAGCAGAATAATTCATAGGATTCATAGAAAGAAAATTTCAACATGAATTTATACTTATAACGTAGATATTCTCTTGAATAATTATCAATTCATTTTTTATTGATATCATTAGTAATCTCTTAAGTGTATATTATATTGTGAATAAGTTTTTGATTTTTTTTTTTTTCAAAATTGTGGAATCATATTTTCTGATTTGTTTTAGGGAACAAAGTGAAAGAAGCTGAAGAGAAAGTTTCTGATTTTGATGCAAATGAAGATCAGTTTCCTGATTGGGGTATGGAAAAGGTATGGAAAATTTTTAAAAGCTTTTTCCATGCAAGTGATGAATATGGCTTAATATTTTTTCAAAGTATGACCCTGTATTTACTTACATCCACGTTCCGTTTTTGTAGTATGAACATAACTTGATTTGCACGCAAGTCAATCATTAAAGATTGAGGTCAAATATATGCACTGCACAACATAAGAAACCATGACACATACATATTTACCTAAACCTTTATATTGTACATACTTCTTTCTTGCGTTTCCAAAGAGAAAGGAAAAAAAAAATGTCATTCTTTATATTTCTTTCATGTAATTATCTGAACTCTGCTAGATGTTTTCTCTTTTACCTTCTCTTTCTTGCGTTCCCGGTCTGGAGAAGTTGAAACAAACATGATGTTCTCTTCAGCCAGCTAACAATGACATGACAGAAACTTTCATCATTCACAGTTGAGCCATATAACTGCAATGACTGAAATTCTCATCATCTAGATCTTTTATGGGACCATATCCGACTATCAAATGCAAATCAGAGTATAACTGTATAGTTAGTTCTTTCTATATCATGAGAGTAAGTCAACTATTTTCTGCTATAACTCTGTTCAATTCAACATAGGAACTTATAAAAGTATTTATCAAATTCCAAGATGCTTAGTTTAATGTTCATGCAAGCAAAACTGTTGGTTTTGTGTGTGAACATCTTATCATTTCATGTGTGTGTTGTCTAGTTTATCATGGTGTAATTTGTTGATCCCCATCCAAACTTTGTATTTGAAAGATGCCAACAGAAAAGAAATACAAAAAACCTGAAACAAAATTGGGTTTTGTTGTATACATTCTTCTCAGATCTCAAGCTAACTCATCAGCTTTTCTCATGAATGTATTCATCTTTTTTTGAATCACTTTTACATCCTCCACTTTGGACAGTTTTAGTGGGGAGGATGTTTAATTGCCAAAACTAAGAAGGGAGAACCTATGTCTGACAACACATTCTTCCTCTACAGGTTACTGTATCATACTGGAACAAAAAAAAGTCCAGAATTAAGAAGGTACATGGATGTCTGTGTGATTTTCTTTTTGAGGATGACCTGCAAGAATCTGTAAGATGACAGGTTTGGCAATAGTGTACTTAAAAATTTATCCATATGCATGAACAACATCTTCAACTTTGTCAATCGAATGAAGCATTTATTGCACTTGAATTGCTCTAATATGGGTGGGGGGTTCATTACCAAAATTTGTGGTTGGTGATAAGGATGATGTTCAAATGCCGATTCTAGAGGAGGGTAGTATTGAAGTGATCTCTATAGGAAAAACAACTTGTTGTTCTTTGTTAATTGCAACACTTGTTTTTTTGACAGCAATCCCTGTCTATTGCTGACAGTATAAAAGGTGTAGCTGAGAAAATGGTGCAAGAGTTGAATCTTGAAGAAGGTCAAGTGGGCAGTTATACTGAGAGCTCTACCGAGGGACAGGATACAGGTTCAGGAGAGAATAAGACTTCTCATGCTCCAGATTCTTCATTTGTTTTTGATCCTTCTTCAGGGATGTACTATGATTCACAAAGTGGTTATTATTATGATTCAGTAAGTAATTGCATTATTTATCTGTATTATACATTCAGCTGTTCTGTGAAAGTCTTTCAGTGTTTTAACTAGTAGATCTACTAATCTGTGAGCTCAAATGGTGGGAACAATAAAGTTCTTACAATTTCTGCACACCTATTTCCTTCAATCTTCTTATCATATTTCTTTGTATTGTTTTCTCTAACCATTCTTAAAATGTTTTCTGCTTATTGGTCTAGAAAAAAAGCACACGATAAAACATAGAATTACAATATCTATTGTATATCATTTGAGTGAGAATGTAAAATATTTATATTTTAGGCTTGCAATAGAGCTTAGGTTAAAAATCAGAATTCAATTCAACTTTCCCCACATACATAGTATGAAAGTATAATAATTACTCACAAACAAGCATACACACTGAACAGATTCATTAATACTATTTGCTTAAAATGATACTGAAATTATTTTAGGTTTTGAAAAACTTCTATTGTTTTGCAAGAGAAACAAAAAATAATGTCATAAATTCTATTTTATATTTCTGTTTCAATTATTAAAACTTGACCTGAAAATAATAATTGACAATAAGTTTTCATTATTAAAAATTGCCATAAATACATTTTTAAATTCTAAAAATGATTTTCCCAATAAAAATTAAAGGAGATGAACCATTGTTGTAACCAATATACTAAATTTCATCCTTACTATTCTTTACTTTATGTTTTCAGAGCAGTACACTTTATTATGACCCCAGGACAGGTACTTATTTTTACTACAATCATTCCACTCAGGAGTATGAATTCCACTCTAAAGTTGATTTATCTGAGTATAGTGGTGAAACTGGTGGAGACAATGCCAGTGACAGTTGTGCAAGTGCATCGGCATCTGATGAAGAAAGTCAGGCTGAGTCCAGTGAATTAGAAGAAGGAGAAATTAAAGAAGAAAAAACACCCAAGACAAAGTCACACAAAAAGAAGGTACACATTATTATTCTGTAATTTGCAGCAACTCTTACTAGAATAGTATTACAATTTTTTTTGGTTTAAAAATTGAATTTGTTTACAAAAGCCAATTCTGTATGAAGTAGAAAATGTATAAAGGAAAACTAATGTATATATATATATATATATTAGTAGATTTGTTATATGGTTTGCTTGGTGGCTTTGGTGATTGTAAATATGAGGTCTACCTGGAAAGTTTCCTGTCATTCAATTTTAATCAAAAAATATCCTACCTAAGGCAATGGAGCCTCAGTCTTCTTCATAGTACCCCGCTTAGAACCTCACACCCTTATCCAGCATCCCTTATAATTTTCAAAACAACCAGACCTAACATTCATCACACCCATTATAACGATATAACATTCCAACCTTTGTTTGGATAATTGAATCTCTTCTTCCTATCTATGATGTTGTCAACACAACGTTTCAACCAATCAATTCTTCAACATTCATCAGGTGTACTGAGGCAGAATTTGCTTCTTATCTTGAATTATACAACTGACGAGGACTGAAAAATGGATGGGCTGAAACATTGTGGTGACAACACCCTAGGTGGGGAAAAACAGATTCGGTTGTCCGAACTAAGGTTGACATTGTAATTTAGTTTTAATATCTATTCTGTATTTTTCCTTTCTGGTTTCTGTAATTAGAAAAAGTGCCAAACTATTGAGAATGGATCTTCTGTGTCTCATCTGGTTCCATCCGAAGATGATCCTTACAACAGCACAAGTATTTCAGCAAAGCCTGTTCCCTACGGAAGTGACCAAATGGATGCTGAGAACTCGGATGTGACAAATGAGGCTGATTATCAAGCATGCATGGAACTCTATTCACAAATTTCACAGCAGAATGACAATGTGAATAGTAACTTCTGTGGACCTGCCTATCATCAAAGACATGGTAATTTTTAAGTTAACATATTGCAATTAAAACAATGAAAAAATGGTAAAAGTGGGTTGTATACAACAAGGTAAAGTAGGTAAAGTCGTAGATTTTAATATAGAAGAATGTTTGTTTAAAATCATTTTCAAATAACTTTTGGAAATTTGCTTACCATGTTTTAACTCTTGGCTTTCTTATAAATATTAGACCAAATTACCAATATCGCTTACTTAGACTTTTTCATGACTCCAGGGACATCTTGAGGTATCTATGACTGTTGCATATACATACCCCAAAGATATCTTAGGAGTTTATTGGGACATTTCAATTCAGACATTAAGCACCTTAATAGATTTGTCTTGATAGTGTTGTGCAGTTCAAAATCTATCAGTAAGTAGTAATCAAGCATTCATCAACAGTGAACCACTTCAATGCAATTTCTTTAAAGCTTGTCAGTTATTTTCTTGATTGCTGTTTTCATTCACAGATTTATCACAGAGAGGCTGTGAGTCAATTTCGCCGTAAAGAGTCGTTTATTTATCAGTACTGAAATCTTTAATGACCCAGATAATAAATGACAAGTTGTTAGGTAGCTCTAAAAGGCAAGAGAAAAAAGAAAGATAGATGAAAAAATCAGATTAAAAATAGCTAAAGTTTTTTAATGTTGCACTGAAAATTCTTAGAAAGTATGTGCAAAGGATTACTGTAATAATGGTATATTAGATGGACGTTTATTTAAGAAAAAAACTATGCAGATATTACTCTGCATCCAATGGTTGTGACCGAGCAGAAAGCATGGTTGCTCTTATCAAAAGTATTGGTCAGAGAACTACACCACATATCGAAAAGTATTAAAGATACAACGATGTGATTTTAACCATTTGATAGAATATATTCTGAAGATTTGTTAAGATTTAAAAAAACAACATGCCCTGGTCTGTCATATTGATCTTTTAAAGCCTTTTGAAGTTCAATAACTCAGACACTAAAGATAAAAACATGGGATTTTCACCTATCAATAATTGATTATTCTGAAATTTATTACATGTGTGCCAAATTTGGTTGTCTGTTGTAATTTTTAAATTATGGTGTTTTTTTCTGAAATAAGTCATTTTTGGTTTTCCTTACTTTCACACATAGAAGTAGGATCAGAGTTTGACTCTGCAGCAACCAGGCCTGTTGCATTTATATTTACAGGATAGAAGTTATATTTTAGGTATATTTTCAAAAGGGAAAAAAAAAAATTCATTGTGATATTCTTTAAGACCCTCTAAATACATCTAGAGTCAGATTCTATGCCAGTTGAAACCCCTGAATCTTAAACTACACTTGAAAAACAAGATCTAGCATTAAGTAGCAAGTATTTTAAGGTTATTGACATTTAGCAATTGAAGCATAGCATAAAATCAAGTAATTCCCTATTTCAGGTCAATGAAATAGTTCTCTCAGAAGAATTTTTTCTTTCTATTTCAGCTGCATTGAAACGATTAGATTTTCTAACCATCAAAAATTTTTTTTAGTCTCATGAAGAAAAAAATTGATGTTTTTCAATGAGGCTTCTATTACAATGTAACTATAATGCTAAATATGGTACTTAATTCCTGTCATTTTACAAAAGTATGACTCCATGCTAAATGTGGCGCAAGCTGCATGATGTTGAAAAATATGAAATAAGAGAATTCATATTAAATAAAATCAGATCAAAGAGAAGATAATCCTTATAAGCCAAACTTTCACCACTTCTTTTATTGAAATGGTGGAAATTAAGTCCCTAGTTCAGCATTATTGTACTTACATGGCAAATAGACCCTGTCCCCTGGTAGAACCCTTCAAAAAATTTTTTCTGAAAACTAACAAATTTCCAGCTAGTTTGAAGGTCTAATGGATTGAAAGCACCTAAAATTGAAAAAAGAATTCTCCTAGACGAAGTATTCATTTGTACATTAGATAGGAAATTACTCAAAATTATTAAATGAATAATGATATATGTGTATTTATGCTAATTAAATGGAAATGGAACTGAAAGAGTTGCAAGAAAAAAAAGCAATTCACATTTTGGTCAATTTGATTTGTTTTTACAAGTCATTTTGCCACAAAATATTTCAATTAATACTATCCATGTACGTTATGTATTTACAGTAAATGATACTAATTTCATACCTATTTTCACTTGTTGTTGGCAAATGAGTTCCAGTTTTCTGGATCAAAGTTTGTAAAAATGAAAAATTTATTCTAATCTGGACTCACTTGTAACGCGGTAGAAAATTATGGACCACAACTTCTGCATTATTATTTTTGTCTATTTTTCAGCAAAATCTGCTACTTTTAAAAAAAAACTTTTTTGTTACTTTACACTCTTTCTTAATAGCTGCCCTGATGACAGGGAGCTTTATATCATTACTATTGAATTTTATATTTAAATGGTCATGATTAATGCAGTTGTGTAATAAAAGAAGTAGAAGGTAATATCAGTTACAGTAACTTGTGAGGATATATGGCCAGAATCCATTGACTAAAATTGATAGATGAATAAAAAGAAAAAATATTTGTATAAAAGTATTTGATAAATCTTATGACCATTCATAGAAAACAGGACTACGGCTACTACAAGGATCAGTGCATAAAGCAGCTTCCATTCTATGGTAGTTTAGGACTCAAGATTACTATTTTTCTGACCTTTTTTTTTCTGTACAATTTTCCATACATTCATTTCCTCTGTGTTTTTCTCTATATATCTGTTCTGTATTCATCCTTAGATTCATCTGAATTATGGCCACCCTGTGTTCGTCTGATTGTCTCTGACTCCGACTGTCTTGATGTGGGCAAGTTATTCATCGTCACTTGCACAGGGGCTTCCATTGGGCGACGCAAAAAAGACCTAATCCAAATTAATGATATTGGCAAAGTTGGTGTAAGTATCAACATTTTGTTTTAATCTGCATGAATGTTATCTGAATGAAATGTCATTTTCAATTGCCATCAGTTAGAATCACGTTATTGATCACATAAGATCAAGCACATTGAGAAAGTTTAAAGAATTCTAACAAAATGCCCATTCCACAAATAAGTAACCCTATTCTTATCTATGTCAATATACTTGCTCTTAAGCTGATGCTACTCTGGGTCAAATTAACCTTGGAACTATTTCACCATTATGGCAGGTAAATGACAAGACTCTTTTTTTTGTCAAAGATATCTAGTGATGGGACAATGCTGTGAGGATTGGATTCATGCCTTTCCCAAAAGACATTAGTGTAAAGGGAAGGTAAACCGCATCAAAATTCAAACTTGGTTAGCTGATTCCATTTTCTATACTGATTTCCTCAATGCTACTTTCCCCCTTCATCCAACCAACTTATATCTAAGCATTTTTATCCCATTATTTGCACTCTCTCTGCTTTTATCGTAAGATTTTCAGTTATCCTTGCAACACTCCTTATTCTAACCATATACCAAACAAAATTGAAATTAATCATTAAACCTTTTCAATTTCTATAAAACGAATTTCTGTCAACTTTCCTAGTCAAAGTAATGATGAATGTTATCAACTTTGTCATTAATTTTGAGTAGTTTTTACCTTCACCCAATTTTTTATTGCTTTCTATCACAACGTTGGATCGGACCGTAATCCAATGTCAATGATTAAAAAGCATAATCAGGAAATGAAGAGCAAGCCTGATTTTCTGATTGCGCTGTTTAATCCTTGCCATGAGATTACAGCCCAATTCAAAGTTGTGATAAAAGGCAATTGAAAATTATGGTAAGGGTAGAAACTAGTCAAAATTGATAATAATGTTGCAATACTTAATCCAAGAATAAAATTTGAAAAAGGAAATTTTGTTGTCAGCTTGTTTATAAAACAGCATCTTACTCATTCAAGATGAAATTATTTATATATAATCTGGAAGGTATATGGGGCCATCTCAAAATTGACTCTAGAGTCACATATCTATGCATTTTAGTGTCTCTTGTATTCATACTTTCTGAATTCTGTCGACAATTGGACAGAGGTTGGTGCTGGGAACCTTTACATCCAAGTTTTCTACTCAGAGTTATCTACCTTTAACCCGAAGTCATGCTGCGAGCAAATATTCTTAGTTTTTCTATAAAGGTATGTGTCACTTATGTACAACCCAAACCGCTCATAGTAGAAACTTGAAATTTTGCTCACACATTCCTCTCGATGAGTGAGACAAACATTTTTTCTTTTCAAATTCTGCATAGTGCCTAAGATAGTTGCATTTTTCTATATATGTACGTCATGTGATCTTTCTTAGTTGAAAGCTGAAATTTTACAAGCATACTCTCCTCACTCTTTTCTTTTCTTTCATAAAGATTAATCAGTTAATTGGGTTGGTCAGGTCTCGTCAGTTTAGTTGATTTGGTTGGTCAGGTCTCAATCTATTGGTCTGATTTTTGGCTTTTTTTCACTGACAACAGACAATTTATAGTATGTTCATGAAGTTTTAAAATATTTTTTGTAAATTTTTTGCAATTACTTTTGAGTTTTCATTTAAATCTAACTAAACCATTTCTATTACTATTAAAGTGAAGCCCTATTATTATTATTATCATTATTTTTCTAAGTTTTCAATTAGGACTTCTTTCACCGCCAAGTCAAGACTTTGTAGGTTAACAAGAATTACCTCCCTTATGGGGCATATTATCCGTCATAATCAGTGCGAATTCCGCAGATGTTGACAATTGAAATTATCCATTATCTCATGCCTCTACTCTCCTCTCAGCCTTGGCCTGTATCTCCTGATTCTCTCCCTTATCCTTTCCAATTTTTGTTGCCTGTCCATGATTTTATTCAAATGTTACATAAAAAAAGGATTAGTTTCATATGCTAAAATTCCCCCGTCCCCTCAATTAACTTCCTCACTTTCATTTTCTCCTTTCTTTACCCTCTTAATAAATTAACTTTCCTTCCCTCCCTCCTTCTCTCTTCCTATCCCTTCAGTAAACTATCTGAATTTCCCCCCCTTAATTTCTTACTGTCTCATTAAATTACCTGACTCTCTTTCTCCTCCTAACTTTTCCTTCCCTTTTAGTAAGCCACTTAACTCCCTTTTCGACCCTTTTTCTAATCTTTATTGAATTACCTATCTCCAATTCATAGTAATAAATTGATATTTCTATTTATTCAATTTATTTCAAAAAGAATTATTCCAGTTTCAAAAACTGAATATTAATCCAGATTTTTTTTACTTACTTTTAATTTCGTAATTGTAACAAATGTGAAGGAACAAAACGAAGAAAATCCATTTCACAAAATAGTCTTGACATAATGTGTTTTATTCACATTTCTGTGTTCCAAAATTCACCCTTGTTGGGTCAGTTTTTGGCTAGTCAGAGAGTAACAGTTGTATGCCATGACAAGCCGATTAACAGTATAGATTCACAAGAATTATCATTTTTTGTTGATTTACAGTTACTTGCCAAGATTTCCTTTGATGAAAAGAGACAGTGTTATACTGTGAAAGCATACTGCAAGCACACGGCACCTTATGTCAATGAGAAAAAAGTGTGTCAGGTGAGATAATGTTAAAGTTTCTGATAAACACTCCTTTTATATTCAGAGTAAGTTGTTTATGTACAATGAGCTGATAGAATGAATCCATCTCTTTTGTTAAAATTGGGATAAGCAATTACAGACCAAATTTTTGGTGAATGGAAATTTTGTTGAAAGTAAATTTTACATGTTTTTTAAAATTCATTTTGGGTTTTACTTATGAATCTGTGTATTCATTATCTCAAAATATTTATTTTTTATATTGCACAGAAATCAATCTTCATTTTTGTTGATTTGATAAAACAAAAAATGAAATTTTAAAAAAATTTAACCATATTTCAAAAATGAAAGACCGAACTTTTTATTGATAAGACTTTTCGTGTGGCAAGCACTTAGGGATGTTTCAAATTTTAGATTTTTTTCTGATTCTACAGAGTTGAATTAGGAAAAAACATGAATGCAAAATACCACTGGACAAAAGTTCATTTTCTTGCACACCCACCTCAACCTATTATTCAATGGTATATATTAATGTAATATGAGTTGAACCCTGCTTTCTTCATATTACAGACTTCCAGTGTCCTTTCTATTTTTTTAATTATAAAACGTACTGCAATAATTCAAATATCTTTTAATTTTGATTTTAATTGCTTAAAAATAGCATAGAATTAGTCATGAAAAGAGGAAAAATTACTCTTGATTACTTGAAGCAGTTTTTAGACTGTTTTTAAATATTGTTTACTTATCTGTCTACAAAATACTTGAATTATGTATGCCTCAATGGATGTGTATTGTGTCTCAACAGTAAAAAAATAAAACTCTGTGTTTAAAAATCTTCCAAAAACAAACTAGCCCCCATAGAATTTGATTTGCAGGAAATTAGTCAATCTGATCATTAATCAACTGGATTTTTGAAAAATATTACTTGAAAAGTTGTTTACTAAAATTACATGTTAACAAAAGATCTGTCTGTGAAAAGCCTTATCAACATAATTTCTTTTCAACAAAAAAATCTCATGACGAAACATTTGTTGACAAATTTCCTGTCTATGAAATGTCAACCAGTGTAAAGTCTGGTAGCCTGTTGATGTTATCAACAGCTTGATCGGCATTATGTCTTAGTTTGAAATCGTACTTGAAAATTACTTTAACTTTTTGGGTAGACACCATAGCTGTTAAGTCCCCAAAAGTCCCAATAATAACACATTATATTTCTATTTACGTTGAATTTGAAAGGAAAAAAAGCAAATACATTAGTAAATCTTTTTTTTTTAGCATTATTCTGTATGTTGTAAAAGATGACTTTTCATGTTAACAATCTAATAGGTTTTAATCGGTGAAAGTTTCAGCAGCTGCTACTGTAACTTTTAATATTGATACATGCTTATTACATTTTCTGAAATGCTTTTTCTTTCCAGGGTCATAAACCTGTGTCCTTAGCACATGAGGATTGCCTGACAGTTGGCAATACAAAACTCTCTATTCACATTCATGGTGGATATGACACGTGCGATGACTGTGAGCCAGGATTAGTACAAGCTAAATACGCTGCTGAAATAGAGAGCAAACAACCTGGTAAAATATGTTGAAATTCCTTCTCATAACATTTTCTCTTTGAAATAACATTCCAGTTTATGTATGTGTATATGTCTAAGTCTATGTAGGTACGTCAATAAATCCACTGCCTAATGATGAAAAAAAGCATTCATTTTACACAACAAACATTTACTTTTTCTAACATAACCTCCTTCCTTGTCAATGCACTTGATTCAGGGGTGAATATCGATCACACAGATCAAACATTATACAGTAAAAAATTCAGCTAATAACCAGGTCAGGTTATGGACTTATTGATCTGCTCTAGTGCGTGTGTTCATGCATGCTTGATTACGCATTCATACATGAACACACGTGTCTGTCATCCTCCATTAACCTGCACCTTGATAAGAGTACCACTTGCCTTGCGTATCTATTGGTTTGATGAAGCTGGATACATTCCAAGACTTTACTTACTTGGGATCTGTCATATCTGCTGAAACCAAACTAGACAAGAAAATTGACAAGAGACTGGCAAAGGCAAAAAGCATCTCAGCACTATGAAGAACCTAAGAAAAGACATTAAAATAAAGGTTTACTAAAGTGTCCACTCTTCTTTATAGTTCTGGATATTGGGTTATCCTCAGTCGCCATTTACGTCTTCTTTAACACAATTCCCATTGCTCCCTCCACACCATTCTCAAAGTGCTCTGGAGTGACTTCATTATGGTTGAAATGGAAAATGTGAAAAATTAAAACTGCTCACAAAATCAGGACAATTTTTGACATAATTAACTCTTGATTTATATGGTTAAATCATAGATGCTATCATACAAGGCATAGACTTTGTATATGTCAGAACTATTACAACATATTTACTGACTCACCAGTTTTTTATCAGTCATAAACAATCAGAGCCCTTTCTACTTGAAAAAGGGGTGAGGCATAGTAATAACAGCTCACCCAAATACTTCACAGTCTTCCTAAAGATGATCTGAAACCTAAACTTGGCAAACAAAGGAATCAATAACCTCAGATTCACTGACAACATCGTCTTCTTTGCTGAGAATTTTCAGGATCTCCTAATAATGCTAGATGAACTAAATGAAGAAAGCAAGAAAGTAGGTCTTCACAATGTCATGTACAACAAACATGTAGAGGACTGACTCAAAATTGTAGAAAGTAGACCACTACATCTACTTAGAACAACAGATCTCCATGAAATCCTCAAATGAAGAAAAAATCAGATGAGGAATAACTCTTGCAAGCTCAACCTTCAAGGACAAGAAAATCACATAAGTCCTTGGAAAAAAATTTATACAATCAATGTGTCCTCTCAATAGTAACCATGGAGTTGAAATATGAAACCTAACCAAAAGTTTGACCCTGAAATTGAAAACTATGCAACATGCAGAGAATTATGCTCAATATTACATGATGAGATCTCAAGACAGCACCGTATATTAGTGAAAAGACAGAGATATCATAGAATTTGTTGGAAATCTCAAATGGTAATGGGTGTTTTTTTTTTTTACAAGGATGGCAGACAATCAATAGACATCACAACTCACAATCCCAGAGATCATATACAATACTCTGGCTAGCAAAAAATAAGATGCTGTGAGAAACAAGACCAGTTCTGAAAGTGTTGGCTCTGCAATGCCCCTGATAGAGAGGTGTAGTGAATCGGGAAGATGGCCTGTGTCCAATGATGGACACCAAAATGCCAATGCTCATGAACATTCTAAAAAGTCACTCTAATCAAAATAAGATTTGTACATCAAATATGATATTGATGAAATTTATCTATATTTTGTAAGAAATAGAGCTCTATTCCGTTCATAAGACTATATTATTCAATTGATGTGAAAATTTCTAGCATCTCAACTTCTAATTTACCAAAGGTCAATCCATATATACTCATTCACCAGAAAAACTGCCCAACATGACCCTGTGAAATTTTCTTTGGGTACAGATGTGACCCAATGTCATGTTTTTTTTAGCTAATTAGTTTTACAAAATCATACCTCCAAAATATGTTTTTAGACGATGGGCTGATCGATATATAATATACAACTCTTTGGTGAACTAATCCTATACTTTCTGATGATATATTAAAAGATCATTCATTTATTTTTTTTCTAATCAATTCTCAAAATAAAATTGTAATGTAAGGCTACATTCATTATTTAAGAAGAAGCTAAGAAATTTTATTAACTTTTCTAATAACAGGATGTTTATTTTTAAGAACATGTCTTATATCATGCTGTTTATTGGTTTTAATAGGAACAATAACCCAAATTGTGAGTTGTAAAAAATAAAAAATCAAGATGGTAAAAAAATTGTCAAAATTAATAAAATATAAGGTTACAATAAACATTTGAATCCCCAATCCAGAGATGGCGAACTTATTTTGCACGGTGTGTCGAAATTTCATATTTTTAAGTAATCCTGTTGTCGAAGTGTCACTTATATGCTGTATCTTTCTGATATGTTTATAAAACTAAAGAGTTTATATGATAAAATAACTTGAAATTTTAAAATTGACTCATGAAATAAGGATGAAATGAAATAATCAAAAAAGTTTTCCTTCAAAGTCCATCACATGTCACCTTAAAACCTGCGATGTGTCACTGCTTTGCCATCACTGCTCCAATTAACCGAATTGTAACTCTGTATTGTACAGGAATATCTCAAATAATATAGTTTTGATTAGTGCTGGTTTTGATGTAGTACATTTAAAATCATCATTGTACAAATAAATTCAAATTAAGTACAGGAGTATCTCAAATAGTGCTGTTTTGATTAGTACACGTTTTGATGTTGTGCAGTTGAGATATCGCTGTATAAATCATGGCATTTTATGTTTTTTTTACATATATCGCAGAGTTTATGGTGCCACTAGAAACGATGACTCAAACTGTAAGTTATAGAAAACCTTTGTATAAAACCCAAGATGGCAGTAAACATGTCAAAATTAATAAAACATTGGGTTATAATGTACAGTTGAGTCCCTAATCCAGTGATGTCAAACTTTTTTCGTCTTAAAATTTGGGTACCACTAACAAGAAAAAGAGTGTTGTGTGGAGCTAAACAAATGATAGTCTGAAGGTGACGGATCTAGAGAATATGACATTTTGTGGAACTTACCAAACCATGATTATTTGCTCTGTTGCTATGTGAAGTCAGCTGTTGTCAGACAGCAAAGTCTCTGCTTAACTTCCTTGCTCTGGAAAAGGTCTTTTCTCTGCCAATGTTTTTTTTTCAAACAAGCCAGTTACTGATTTTGCTAATAAAGGATTTTCTTTGAACCCACAAAAGACAGAAGTTTTTTTTCTCATATAGGTTTAGAAATTGAAAGCTGTTTTAGATCTAACCACAGTTTTCTTCATTTAGGATTCTTGTTATAAGTCCAATTTTCACCACCAGTGATATCTTGTCCAAAAATGACTTTGTTTCATTTGAGCAAGAAGAGACTTGATGTGGAATCAATCTTCTTGGCTTTTGAATTTTTCCTAAAACTTATAAACAACATGTTTGTTCAGTTCTTTATTGCTTTTGCAAACTTCAAAAATACTTGAAGGATTTCTCCAACATTGTGCAAAAGATGGTGAAGGGAACCTTTTTATCAATTTAATCAAATTTTTTATGGGCAATAATTGGATCCCTGCAGCATTTTTGGTATTTTGCAACGAAAGAATTAATTTACAAACTACAAGCTATTTATAAATGTAGTTTTCATTTTTTGAAATTGAAAGCTGTGATTATGTTCCAGCTGAATTGTGCCCTAACATTGTAAGTAATGCTCCTAACTCTCAACTACCTGGGTGGTCATGACAGAGATTATTTTTCTGATGGTTTACTCCAAGTTTTTATTATTGTTATCATCTCCTGCACAAGGTGCTTAGAAAATAGCTTAAAACTACCCGAAGGCTATATTTATCCTTCAAATATAAATAGATTTATACTTAGACTTGTGCCTTTTCACCTGCTGAATTAGCTTGAGTATTGTATACATTCACAGTACACAGGAATTTTGAAATTTGAGGCATCCAGAAATATAACAAAGCAATTGCTTGAAGCACTTTGCATTAAGAACAATGAGAAGTTAAAGTTATTTTATTTCATGTGAGATTATTGTGCGTAAAACTTGTCTGCAAATCTCTTTACTATTGTTTATTCTATAAAAGCCTTTTTCTTTTTATCTTGATGCTCTATCAATTACCAAATTAATTTTTGTTAAATTTTCCATGCGAACATATACAGAGTGAACCACTTATTGCAATCTCTTTGTGACAGGGTCTCTTTAGATAACAGTAAGTAGATGATAACATTAGGATATAAAGATAGGTCTGGTTAGTCAATTGATAGAAACTGTCGAGGGTTGGATGTCTTTTGGCAGCGTGTTTTGTTGGTGGTGATCAATTAAAAAATTGGGAAAATGGTTGATCAATGAATAAGTTTCTTCTCTCATCTTTTGTTGGGCAGTGATACGTGAACAAGTCCAAATTTTCAGAAAAACAGCATGAGCGCTGCTAGAAAACAAACTAATGGACCAATTTATCATTAACTTACATTGCAAACTGAACCCTCCACTACTTGGGGGGGGGGGTTAAAAAAATAAAAAAATGTTTTTTCTACATGTAATAAGGGGTAATTGCAGAATTTTCCAGCCTTATATTTCTATTTTTTGTAGTATACATACATACATACATACATACATAGCCAGCCTGCCAGACCTACTTAAAAACTGAAGAAACCTGTGTTGGCAGTAATCTGGTTGACGGTTTCTAATTGGGAGAATTTGCATTCATTGTTATAAACAAGTTTTGCATTATGGAACTCTTCTGCTTTTTGACACATATTTAATTCATTTTGAAATTAATTCTTGGAACCATCTGATTGTTTCAATATTTCTTTTTGCTGTATAATATCATCATTGGTATACTCAATAGATTTTATTAAGTATTAAAAGTATAATAATTGATTCTTTTATTGGCTGGCCAGAAGTTTGGTTTATTTAGTAGAAATAAAAGACAATTTTTGTTATTATCAAGATTAATCTTATTGAAACAACAGATTTACCATTTTTGTTTCACTGTACAGAATTATTCTATGAGAAATCTTTGTAATGCACTTTTGAAATTCACAGTACCTTTTCCATAGATTGTACAAAACATTTTGTTTGTTTCAGTTGCATTTTTACCTTTCTGAAAATATTGTTTATTTTTTTCCATCTCTAATATTAGAATGAATAAATAGAAATATGCTATTTTTGCCAAAATTTTCTTCTAAAATGCAAGCTGATATGAAGGTTGTTATTATACAATCAAAAGCAATATTTTTGATTGTTGATTGAAACTAAACACTCCTAATGCCATCAAGCAATAAAAACAGAACAAACTTTTTAGGCTACCCAACATTTCTTTTGTTTTCTACTAAACAAAAAGATTCAGTTTGTGTAGTTATAAAATCTTCATCATAATCTCCCTCCTTGTCATTCACTTAATTCAGTGTTGAATATTGATCACATAGATTAAATAGTGTTCAGGTATTTCTGGTTGAAATTCAGTTAATAACTACACGTCGGTCTGAGGACATTTACCCACCCTTTTATTCCCTGGTGTACAATTGTTATAATTCTATCTCCAAACGCTTACTAAAATGAATTGGGTTAAGAGATAAGAACATCATTTGAAACTTTCAATTCAAAATGCACATTGAAAAGATGAAAATGTGAAAATAACAGTTTTATCAGAATATCAGTTCAAGCAGAAAAACATCAACATAAAAAAAGTGTTATCAGAATATGAGGTTAGGTGAAAATACACTTCCCCAAAAAGTGTTATCTGAATATGAGCCCAGGTGAAAAAGAAATAACTTTCAAAAAGAGTGTTATCAGAATATGAGCCCAGGAAAAAAAAAAAAAAACTTCCAAAAAATTGTTTTCAGAATATGAGGTCAAATAAAAAAGACAAATTCCTAAAAGAAAGTGTTATCAGATTATTTTGATAATATGATGACTTCATAATAGAATACTATATGTTCTATCATGATGTCACAAAATTCTCTGATGATGTTACTATACCTGTTCACAAAATAAGGGTCTAGTTCCACATTATTGTTCTATTGTAAATTAAATCCATCCCCTACAACATAATGTAATTGAAAACTCATTCTACCATGTACTGTTTTTGTTGGATTACATACATACATTCACACAAACAGAAAAACTATTTTTACTATATTAATCTATGTATGTATCACATTTATTAGGTATTCTGTTGTACATATTGGCTGTTTGGTATGAAAATAAGACCTTTCAAAACATGCAATGAAGACATTCTATTTTCATCAATATTTTACGAGAAAATCTTGGTACAACATGAAGATATATTCTTCTTCTTCTTCTTCTTCTTCTTCTTCTTCTTCTTCTTCTTCATCATCATCATCATCATCATCATCATCATCATCATCATCATCATCATCATCATCATCATCATCATCATCATCATCAGTAGTCTTTTAACGTCCGTTGTTTGACATAGACCTTCCCCAGGATTCGCCACAATTCCCTATCATGGGCGTCGTAGAGCCATTATTTTCTAAATTTGTCTAGTTTATCTCTCCATTTTGTATTTTTCGGCCTCGGTTTCTCATGTGATCTGTGGGGATCCATGTTGTGAGTCATGATGTCCATTAGTTGTCTGTCATTCTTGCAACATGGCCTGGCCATTGCCATTTAAGTTTTCTAATAGATTCTCCCGTTTTCTTCCTTATATACTGTGCTGTCTCGTGATCTCTCCATGTGAGGTTGAGCATGATTCTCTCATAAACATGTCAAAATCTAAAAAGAATTCAACACTTTCAGACATCAATGGATCCATAGCTTTACTGGATTTTTGATGGATCAACTGAACTCATTTTATTATATTACACGCAATATGTTTCAGATCCAGATCAGTCATCGCTTGATTATGATCATCTATTTTAGTTTTGCTAATGCTCATTGTTTTTTTTGTTTTTAATCACTGTCAACAAAGAATTGATATTTTATGACATTGCTTTTTTTTTCTTTTTAATCATCATCTGTTGATAAACCAATACTGTATGTCACAGAACTCTTGTATGGAAATGGTTTGTTTGAACAGTTTACCCTTCAGATGCAGGGTTTTTCACTTTTCATCCGTACTAACACTTTGATGTCTTTTAAGAAGACATTACTGCAGAGGCAGATTCCTATGTCACATTCCTCTGATAGTGACCCCAGTTTTCCCCAATTGACATCTAGCAATTTTTTTTACCATTATTTCCCATCATACATTCCTACCCTGGCTAAAATTCCATCTTTTAGGAAATTTTCCCCTAAAAATCTATCGACTGCTTGAATATTAATGGTTTACTATTCTAATAGTTCAAGTAATCACTAATTTGTCTGTATTCATTCTAAATTCTTCACAAGCCGACTTTATTGATTCGTAAATTTATTAAGGCTCATTTTTACAAAAATATCCAATTTTTTCTTTTTTTCAGACAGCATATCAGCATCTCATGAAAAGACAAAGAGAGAGAAACATCGCAAAGAACTGATGGGAATAAAGAAAAAATATGGTTTAAAGGTAAAAGCATTTCTTTTCTTATTCAATAATAGTATCTGTATATGGTAGACAATTAGACAAATGGTTTACAAAGGTATTTAGAGAACTACTCCTCACTGTAACTTGTCAAATTTCCGCTGTTCATATCAAGCTTTGGTAAACCACTCCTTAATTATAACACCAGCACATTGGATGCTCTGTTATATTTGTATAGATTTTTAAAATCTAATGTCATATATGGTACACTGTAAATATATACCTTGAGGATATTTGAAAAGTAGCTTCATTTTTTAAAATTTCATCGGAAACTGCATTTTGACCATTTCATGTATTCATGTATATACATGTATATGCTGTATGAAAAGCATGTAGTCAAATAATTGATTATATTTATATTCATTTAACAATGTATATACTTCCCACGGAGGTTTGAAGTAAATGATCTCTACAAAATCAATATCATTCAGTGCACTTCTTCTAAGAAATATATTTTGCATCTATTAACCTAAGCTTATTTTTTTTTTAATGCTTGTTTGTTTTGAACTTGTTTTGCACTTGCACTGCTCTTCAACTCTGCAGATCATTCTGACTCAGCACATAAAATCTCCATATTTTCTCACACTCGTCCTTTCCAGATTATCCAACATCAGCGTCATGCTTTAATGGCCATACAGGTCATGTGCATTATTCACTGACTGTCCCTCATCCAATCTTTGTAGGATTTCCATCTTTCGCTTTATGATTTGGGGTCGGTTATTTCTTTCATGGAGATATGTTTGCTCAAAAGGGTTGTGAACATAAACTTTGCCTTGAGCTTAGATAATTAGACACTCTAGTTTGTTTGCCTTTACAGACAGAGTGAAGTTGCATTTGACGTAATGGGTAAGGACATAGACAATGGTATCAGCGAGCTGTTGAAACTCTCTTACTTTCACTTTGCCCTAGTGCCCCTGGAAAAGGTGTGAATTCAAAACCAGGAGCCCGAGTCCCCAAATCTGTCCGATGTTGTCTTTAGTCTTATTCTGACAACTTCTGCTGCAGCCCTGGTGCCAAGCTGCATCTTTTTTCACCCTTCCCTTGGACAATATTAGTGCATGGTGAGGGTAACCATTGCCTGAGCAACCACCTGTCCTCCATACAACCTTGCCCAGGCCTGCACTGTTGAGAGACTGAAAGCAAAATCTTTTCAGAAGTGGATTCCCCACTAATAGACCAAACATTCCTACTTGTTTCATTGTAACTCTCATCTGTGGAGCTCTCATTTCTATTAAATAACATTGCAGATTTCACAAGCATGAGACTGGCAAATTCAGGAGATTTTTCACCCAGCCCTTTTTTATCCCTTATTAAACTAAGATCTTGTGCACAAGAGAAAATATCAAATCTTTCATTAATGCAGATTGGATTAAAGATAATAGACCAAGAATGTCTATCTTGAGTTTCACTTGCATGGTTTCCTGTGTGTGATGTCACCATAGCAGACAAATGTTAGACGCTAAGTTTAAAATCATTTCGGACAAATGACAAACACTGAATTCAAAATTGAGGAACAACACCTATAGTTTTTCCTGATCTTCATTATAGCCAGAGGTAGGCTCGAAAGTGCTTGATCACAAAATCCTTAAACAATATTTACACTCTATGGAACCCTTGTACATAAACAAGAAAAGTTAACTAGAAAATCAAAGATAACTGTACTGGTCTATCTTCTTCAATCAAACCTGCACTAATGAAAGATTGCTGCCCAGATATACACTATGTCAGATCTTATTTATAAGAGGAAATCTTAAATCATTCAGAAGTCAATGTTCCACTAAACAGTAATCCACTAGTGTATGGTTACTTTTTGGACAGATCTTTTAGAAGTTATCAATCTTTAAAAGGTTGAAGTTGAGAAAGGTATCTGATTACTGGAGTATGTTCCTAAAAGTTGGTAACATTTTTTTTGCTACATTGAATGCTCTCATGGAGAAATGTATACAGAAATGGTGACAGTATTTAGGAAGGAATTTTGTTTGCTTCTTGCTGCTACAATTGACAGAGTGAAGAATATTTTCAATAACAAAGAAGAGAATTTAAGGAAAAATAGTTCTTTGCATTGGCAGTGAAGACAACTTTGGACATGAAATACCCAACCTTATTGATCAGAAAAAAAAGGATCATTCTCCACCTCATTAAAGCATGTCTTCATACCACTCAAGTGACCGAAGATCTCATAGAGGCTTTTGGGAAAGGAAAAAATGATCTATTCACCAAATTTCCTGACTGTGCTCCAACTGATTATCATTTGTTTTGCAGTTTGCAAAACCATTTTGATGGGAAAAGACTCACTTCAAGAGAAGCAATTGAAAATCAATTAGTCTCTTGTTTCAGGTCAAAATTCACAGAATATTAGAAATCTTGCATCGAAAAACTTGTTCATAGATGGGATGGGGTTATCAGAAGTGAAGAGAGTATATTGATGATTAAGTGTATTTTTAATCACCACTACGATTGTGTTTCCAAATGAATTGAATCATTTAAAAGAAATTTCATTACAACCTTATATATATGTATATATATATATATATATATATATATATATATATATATATATATATATATATATATATATACTTATTTAAGTCTTCTATTTGTGTGTCCATACCTCTTTCACGCTAAAACTTCAAGGCCTTTTAACTTAATATTCTTCAGGTAGACTGAGAAGAATTCAACTTCTCACAGAGGCTATGTGAGGTTGATTTTGGAGGTCATCTTTCTGCCAATCTTTGGTTCTAAGTATTGAAAAGAAATGATTTTTATATCAAAATTTTGTCCAATGCATCTTTTGAGGAATGACACAAACTTGTGTTTCAATAAAATTGATTTTCATACTAGTTAGGGTATGTTTACATCTATGAAACAATAGTAAGTATTATCATTTGTAGTAATAGTAACAAAACTCACACAAAGCCATTGTCTTTTGGGGATCTATCTCCTCCCCCAGTTTTTTCTTAACAGGTAGACTACAAACAGTGAAATTTCCATGTGAACCTAAAATAAATTCTCCCCATGTGAACCGTTCTGAAGATTTTTTGTTTTTACATTGACTCTTTGAATATTTGAATCTGTGAAAGATGAAAGATTCCAAACATCAAAAACAATATAGTAACATGTGAGCCAGCATTTGTCACTTATATTTGAGTCACAGCTTTTTAGCCTGAGATTTCAATAGGACCAAAAATACATAATGATTATAAAAGAATAAGGCATCATATTTATATTAATTAGAAAAAAAATGGTTTATCATGTTTTGTGCGATATCATTTTTTTTAGATATCTTATCTATAGACTTACATCTTACTTATGCAACTACCTTCACTCCTGTCTCAACTCAGTTTCATATTGATTCTGTTGTTTTAAACAGTTGACAAAACTTTTCCAGAGACAAAAATATCTGATTTTAAACACTGGAAACGAATCATTTTTCTGTCAGATTTTTATCCGAACATTCATCTTATGACGGGGACACAAACTTTATGCAATATAACTTTTTTATTTTTACAAGTTCTGTAGTTTTTTTTCGTCACAATTAGCTTTTTTGTCAAACATGTTTGCAGGTACCATTTACTTAATAAAATTATACATATCTGTTTTCAAGCTTAATCAAATGATTACTAAGGATTATTTAAATTTCTTCTTTTTATACTTTTTCTTACCTACATCATGTCGGGTAATTCCATGATTTTCACCAGGATAGGTTCCAAATGGAGAAATTATTTTGCTAATAATTCTTGGTGTTTTACAACCATTACACCACGGAAATTTGACAGCTTTCAGATAAATTAAATTTTTGATGTTTTTCATGGGGAGTTAACATGAAACTGTCATATTAAATTGGGATCCTAATTTCTATCCGTCTTCAAAACTTATTGGTATTAATTAAGTAACATGGGTACTTTGACCTTCTAATGGGACATTTCATTAGTAAAATGGTAGCCAACCATTGTTACCTTGCATTGTTGAGTAAATAATATGAAGAAGATAACCAACCACGCAAATGGATGAAGAAAACAGTACTCGTTTTATTTATTTATTTCTATGATTGGCTATTTGATTTGTTGCTTGGTTAATTCCAGTGCCGAATGAAATATGTTTCTAAATAGATTGTCCCTAATGAGAAAAATTCTAAAAATCTCCCACTTTTATAGATCTCTTGTATAATATTTTAAGACAGAACTAATTGAGATATGATCAAATTATACAAACATAAAAAAATAAAATTTGGTATATTGTTTTTTATGATTATTTGCCTAACACTGTGAGATCCATCAAAAGGAAGTATTCTTCATTTCGAGAATTCAGATTGGAATGGAAAAGTACACTTCTAAGGTGAACAAAATTGAAAAGCTGTAACAGCAGGGGTGGGGTCAGGGGAGAAGATCATGCTTTTGCCAATGGAAGTAAACCGAAACATTAATGTGAGAGAGCAAGACTAATATTGTATAGAAAGAATAAACAATCAAAAAGGCAATGTACCATACTTGTCTCCCCTAAAAACTATAAATGGGATGCCTGAAAGTGTGGGAAAAATTGTTTATGGAGTGTGCTTTTCAAACATTCCCTATTTATAAAACTGTGTTTTTTCTACCCTTTTCATATTACACATTTTTTTTCCATGAAAAAATAATGGCTTCCCAACTTATAACATTTATTTGTTATCCATAAACGTTTTTTGTACTATTCCAGTAGGGTTTATGAGTCAAGTGACACTTATACAGACATATATTTCTATATATTTTTAGCGACTTTGTGTGCCTTCCCTGCAGGGTTTTGCAACACTTGCTATACGTTTTTTGGGGGGCATTTGTATAATCTACATACATAAAATGCAATGTGTATCCATATATATATATATAATACAAATCAGTTATACAATATCCAATGTGTGATGGGTTTATTTTATAAAATGCTCGATACATTCAACATTAAGTTGGTTTACAATAGAGATTAAAATATACTGATGAGGAAAGTGCCTGCACCATCTCTTGCTAATTTATAACTACCTATAACTACAGTCACTCCACTAAATGAAACCGAAAAACATAACAAGCAATGATCACCACTAAACAAAGAAAAAGAAAAAACAAAAAGAAAAGATGTATAAATAGAATAAGAGGAAGATCCTACACCCAAGAAAAATAGACACACTTCCATAAATTTCCTAAACAGGGATCTAAAATAAACCAAATCATTTACCTGAAGAAGACCAAACAGGGTAGGAACATAAACGTGTTTGTGTAATGGATCCTTTACTTCATCATTTACATATATATACATACATATATATAAATATATATACAAATATATATATACACATATATATATATATATATATATATATATATATATATATATATATATATATATATATATATATGATAACAAACAAGGGGTATGACATAAGCTACAAATTAAAATCATATCTGAAAGGAAGGTGATGTTTGATCAACACTGCTATGTTAATGTTTTGTTTTCAAAATCCCCAAAACAGATACATGGTAAACAACTGATGATCCCAATGGATGAAAATTTGCACATTGTACTATAATAACAAAATATATGTAAAACAGGGAAAAGGCACTGAAGAAAATTACATTAACAGATATTGGAAAATAAGTGACTGAAGGGACACAAAAAAATTTTGAAAAAGTTTTTTTAATGTTTAGTGTTTAAAGCTGTAAAGCTTTCTTGAATATATATATATATATGCATATATATAGACTAGAAAGCTCTCTCTCTCTCTCTCTCTCTCTCTCTCTATATATATATATATATATATATATATATATATATATATACACACACACACATATGTGTGTGTATAGTGTAATAGTTTTCAGTGAGTGCACAGATACTACATTCTGATCCTAGGTAGGAGTGGCAATAAGATAAATCTGTCATTTTCTCCAGTAACAGTGCTGTTATGTATCTAAAGCTACTTATTATACTTATATTGAATGTTTTTTATATGAATAGCAACTCTTACCACAATCCCTGTAAAAGCCTTCTTCCTTTCTAAAATAAGCCCCCTAAAGTTGAGAACAGAAGTATATCTTTCATGCCTTTCATTTCATATATCCAAAGTTTCAACATGGCAACTTTTGAATTCTGCTTACATTTCTCTTCTCTATTAAGGCTTCAAAAAGAAATCCTGAATTTCTTCCTATAAATACTACTCACTTTTATTGCTTATAATCCTACATAAGCTGCATATTAATTATAGATCTTCTTTTCTGTTTGCTATAATAATTATGAAGGGGAAGTTTTTGTCATATCATACAAACACATTTGTTTGAGTTCAACTCTTGGTTTCTTTATTTTACTTCACATAAGTCTTTTTTAAAACAAAGTGATTTTTCTGATAATCCTATTTAATTTGCTAACAAAAGTTTCAAGATGGTGTGTATAGTACTTGCCAGTGTTGTTTTTTTTCATCACTGAAAGATATATATAAGTTTTTTAAAATTTCAATACCAGGTGCGCCTATGCTCTTTTCCCCTTTAAAACAGTTTCTTCACTTTGATTCATTGTTTAGTAGCGTTCTTGTGCATCTAGAACTACTGACTTTCATTGTATTAAAATTTAGTTCCTTTATTCTCGTTTTCCGGTTTTCAGTAAATGCTTCAATTCATGAATGCATCTCTCTATATGCGTGCAATATTTAAATTAAGATTGCGGGGATAGAAAAAAAATAAAGAACTTTGATTGTTCGTAGTTGATCAAAGTACATAGCTATTTGGTTGCTGTTTAACACTGAACATTTGTCCTTAATCACCTCTGTGTCACACAAGTTTGAATTAGGCAGAGTTGGAAAGGATTTTTGCAGTTGCTTTTTGCACACCCGCAAGATAAGGATTGGGCTCCAACCACTGAGCTGCAACCAGCAATGGGCAGCAAAGCATGTGCGACTGGCCCACAAGAAAATGATGTGATTTGGCAAAGTTAGATGATATGAGTCAGCTGCACCATTCTTCATCCTCTCTCATGCTTATAAAAATAAGAAAAATAAATTCATCTAATTGGATCTTAATATTAAAATCACTGAATAAACCTTTCTAAAAATGAAATTGATTGACTTATAGTGGTTTAATAGTTGACATCACTTGTATCCTGATCATCATTAATCTCCCCCTCCCATGTTAGTCAGTTTGCAAGAATATTGTCAATATTAAATCTGTTCTCAGTGCAAGAAGGTTGGGGACTCCTAGGTTGCAAGGAGAAAAAAAGATACTGATGTCTTATATTGTGCACAACTTTTAAAAAAGTTGAAGCCTTTTTGAAAAAATGTGTTTACTTTCAATATTTATTTCATGATCAATAATATCATTATTCTTGTTCCTGCTACATACATTATGCTGTTATTATATCTTCCTTCAATTGCCAGAAACTTTTCTTTTGAGATAAATAAGTTTTTTTCTCTCTAGTTGATGAAGTTTTCAGCTACACAGCGTCCAAAAAATGATTGTTCTAACTCAATTCGAAATTTTTTAGATGCAATAGAAATGTAATGAAATATTTTACCAACCATTGTGTATGGTGTACTTTGGCTATAAAACTGTGATTTTTTTCTGTTTGTTTCTCTTTCTAACAGTAGACTCCTTCACTTGAAGGCAACATTCTTGCTGATAAAATATCTTCTACTCACTATCTAAAATAATGGATTCTTTATGTTCTATAAACAATGAAGCTGTTTAGAAAATAAGATCAATACTTTAATACAGTTGCCAAAATAATGCAATTATACCTTGAAACCAAACTCTTCTGCTTAATAATGATACATTGGATATTAGTTACACATTTTTATTTCCAAAAGTCACTATGAAGTCCTGGTCTGATAAAGTTACACTTCACTTCTGCAAGTGCACAATTTGGTGTATGAAGTCCAATTTTGAAGCAGGAGCAAGTGCGAACTCCTCTACAGGAACACTGGAATGATCAATTGTGGCTATATACATGATATCCAGATTCCACATGTATAGATTGTTTTCTACACATGCTATATGAGTGTATTCTACATAAAAAAATTGCCTCTAATGAGTAAGATATTTTAATCTGTGGAATATCTTTTGCCCAACCAAAAGAGAAGACGTTGGTCATACAACAGTTCATGCTGAGTGACTAAGCAGAACTGTTCATATTCTATTTTAGGGAATTATTTTCATCCTTTAAGCTTACGTATTGTCCGATGGGCATGATTTATATAAACATATATACACGGTCTGTTTACAAAGTATGCAGTCACCTAACATTATTGAAGAAAGAAGCCTGCCTCCTTACAGTAATGGTGCCTTAGTTCCCTCTTGAGACCTTGCTCATTCCTCTTTCAAAATAGTCTACAAAGTTCTCTTTTGAGACCACTATCAGTTGTCTTGATCCAGTGTCCTTAATCTCATCCATGGTCTAAAATCTCTTTGTGAGGAGCCAGAAGTCACAGGGAGCCAAATCTGCTCTGTAAGGGGGACTGACAGACGTGGGTATTGCAATGTTTAGCCAAAAAATCTGCGCAAATGAAAAATGCCTCACTCAGTCAATGGATGCTACAGTCAAATAGTATAGAAGCTCACTAAATGGTGTCTCACTACCTACTAAGTTACCCCATAGGAGAGTGTTTGTTTGAGCAAGTGCAGTAAGGTTCCTACTGATTGGCTTTTAAGTTATATCAATGTCATGCAACCGAGTTCTTAAGATATTCAAAATGGCTGCATACTTCCCAGACAGGCTTTGCACTATAAGTGATAATTATTTGTTACCATTAGTATCTCTTGCCAATATCTAAGTGGTGTCTGGTAAATTTTGTCAGCATTACTTATTTACAGATTTAGGTGCAAAACCCTAACTTACTTGGCCATTAATCACTTTTGTATTTGTACAGCCTTTGATATCCAAATGGTACAAATATATCAATGAATATGGTCAACCAGTCCTTGGATAATCATGCATTCATTTGGAAATCATAACATTTCAAACCCAAATGCCAAATTTTTAAATCTCACTGCATTGAAATAAAATCTAAACCACAACAAAACAGTCCCACAGAGGTTAGTTCCACTTGTATTCATCCTGTTAACCCTTTTTACAATTTCTATTACTTCAATCCTTTGATTCTTGCCACCTAGCATTGATACCGACAATTATTACCCAGTCAAGCAGACTTGTTTGACTCCCACAACTTTGGTTGCATTTTATTATTGTACTGGCAATGGCTTTGCAGTCCAACCTCCTCAATTGATTTTCCATTTCACTGAAATAACCAGATGATCAGACACAAATGTTTCGTCTGTAGCAGCTGCCCGTTTCTTCCTGGCCACGCCTGTCTCGTCATCTAACAGGTCATAACTGTGACAACCCTGCAACCGACTCATGTTATGTTCTGCCATGCACAAAGAGTCTACTGCCATCAAACCCCTGCCGCCAGTGTCAGATTTTATACTTGGTGATTGATTTTTTGGGTGGAGTTGGCTCATTATAATCCCTTTTTGTACTTTTTTTTTTTTTTTTAGCTTTATAGACATCTCTGCTTTCACTTGGAGTCAAACATGATAACACAGTCAATTAGTTTTCATCGCCTCGGCTGTGATACACCCACTGGCGTCATTCAGTTCAACAGTCCATTAATGTCTCAAAACTGCATTTAATCCTTTTGCACCTCAACACAGACGCTGCACCCAAATGTAGACTTGTTTTAAGAGCAGATTGTGAGAATATTTCAGCATTTACAGATTTTTATAAACCAGTCTGGTTATCCCTCGCATTGGTTTTGTAATGGCAGTTAAGATATTTCCAAGAAGGACTCGATTATATTCAAGTTAGTTAAGGAGAAGAAGATCATACTTGAGCAGTGTAGAGATAGATAATCCTATAGAAATAAGTGTTGATTAAAGAGCGAAAGATTGGTGATAGTGATATTCTATCTGTTCTTAATTGCCATAAAATTATCATAAAACTAGAAGCAAAGAAATAATCTCTGAGAAACGGTCCAATGTGCCAAATATCCATTGTTAATTCAGATTTGCCCGAATGTAAAAAAATAAATGATTCCAGTACACCTTTTTTTGTTTTTTTTTTACTCTTTCATATGTTAATTCATGTTTCCACTTTGCATAGTTCTTGGTCACCTATGGAAATGATATACAGTAAGGCAAATAAGTATTCTACTCTCTTCACTTATATATATATATAAGAAATTCATCATCATCAAACTGCGTACATGGGGTCATTATTTAGTGAAAAAACCCAACCACATTTCATTTTTAGCTCTCTAGTGGAGGGGAGATGTCCATCCAAAATCTCTCAGTATATAGCTCCCTCCATTTTCCCCTCAATCATGAGAAAATGTCCTGCACCCTTAAATGAAAAGGACACCTGAGAACACATGACATCAACACCATCATGTTTAAATGTTTTTACTGTTTTTTAACTTGTAGGCTTCATCTAGCTTTCTCCAAACATTATGGTCAGAATTGAGATAAAATAACTCGACTTTAGTTTCATCTGACCTAAGTGTATTGCTGAAATATACATTATCTTTAACTGAAATATTCATTATCTTCAATTGAATTGGATACTTTTGGGAGGGAAAAAAGCTGTAGTAGTAGTTCACCTTTTGCCTTTCTACTAGCTTATAATAACAAATCACTAAATTATAGAGCTGAGTGGTTGCAGCCATAGCAGTCCCAAGCCCGGTTAAAAGAGGATGGATTGTCATGGCACTAGTAACTCTATCCCATGAACGTACTTGCAGCTTAAACCGCAGCAAATTGGTGTTGTTTTTATGCTCCACAAGGAGTCTACAGGAATGAACTAACGACTCGACAGTTGAAGTTGTATTCCTAGTCAAGTTGGTGATGTATTTTAGTACAAACAAATCAAGAAGAAAAACTACGGTTTTAGTAATCAAATTCTCAATGATTCTTTGTCTTCTAAAAAATTTGTATATTCAGGAAATCTTTATTTTCCAATTCACATTTTCTTGATAGGTTTTATTTGTTAAACTTTTGAAAAAGTATTCTTTACTTTATATTTGTCAATAAATAACAACTATAAGAGGAAAGTAATATACGGTGCCATATATTCTGTTTGTATCATGAACTCTGAGATGCTTACAAAGCCTACTTTGTGAATACCTAATTTATCAGTTTTATACTCTTATAATATTTCTAATGGATATATTTGCATAATAATTAATTGATATTTGTTTTTATTATAGGATTCTGCTTATGTTGATAATCCAGAGGCTCTGAAAAATCCAAATTATGTTGACAAAGCTTTGAATCGGAGAAAAACAGTCGGCAGTGACAACCCTTATATGAAAAAACAAACTGAACAAACCTCAGTCCATGAGTAAGTATTTTCTGTCAATTAATCCCATTGGCTTTTTGCTTACCTGTTTTCTCAATTTATTTTTTCTCCCATCTTCTTCCTTACCTGTTTGGTCTTTTGTGAATCTTTAATCATTTTCTATGGTCTCCAAACTCTTCTTATTTGTCTTTTGATATCTGTCTATTTTGACACCCAAAAGAAAACTCGATTGCTCAGGTTTTTATTTCTCAAGGAACAATCTACATAAGATACTAATAGAGTGCCATTTAGCATAATTCTCCCTTTTGTTTTCATATATTTTCTTCCTAGTGGTTCCTTTATTGAACTAGAAAGCACTCAAAGAGCATATATATTAACAAAAAACTGAATGGAAATTAATTTATGTACAGCTATGGTGCTGGGGAGCTAAGTGTAAGTTAGAATTTTCCAGTTTTCAGATTAATTACATTACTATCAAGAATATCTAAAAAAATTAACTAATTAATTTTTTCTGTTTAATTCATTGTCAAGATGTGTCTAGAGTGGGTTTTCTCAACCTTCCCCCCCCCCTATCACATTCTTATGATTATTTTTTGAATCTATCACTCCCCCTGCCCCGTTGAGATTAACTTCTTTACAATGTCTTATGCCTTCAGCCAAATAAATGTTTATCTCCCAAAAGGAACATTGCTCTCCATTATACAATACCTTATCTTGGCTAAATCAAGTAAATTCCATGATAATAATAATCGTTTCCAGCAGTATCATAAAACGAAAAATCTCTCCTTTTTTTTCTCTTTTTTCTTTCCAAGAAAAAATTGATTTTTGTATGAAAATCCATCATCCCTGCAGCTCAACTTTTGCGATATTGTCCTGTTGAAAATCACCAGTCTAGGGCATTGGTGTTTAAACTATGTATGCAGAACCCTGGGGTTCAGTGCTACCTGTCTGGAGTTTCCGCAAAACTAAGTGACGTTTTTGCAATACACTTAACAATTCTTCATCACATTGAAAATTCCTTCATGGCTTTTTGGTTAAAATGCAGTCGAATAATTCTATAATCAAGGCCCAAATCCAATAGTTGCATGCATATGTAAATACATGTATGTAAAAGGGAAAGTTGTTTTTTGAAGGGGTTCCCTAGAAAATTCAATTATTGAAAAGGGTTCCCCAAATTGTTAGTTTGAAGCTTAATGTTGTAGAGAACATGGTTTTTGTATGTACACATATTAGTGCTGCTTCAGTAACCTCTACATTGGCATTTATGATATGTGCATATTAACCACATGAATTTGAGCTACAAACATAAGCTAATCATTCCACTGTTTATAAGTTCTTCAGGCTTTTTTTTTCTCAACTAAAATTGTGATACGTTTTATTTTTTATGTATTACATCAAGATGATTGTTTTTCAATAATTTTGAGAAGAGTCCTTATCATACAAACTTTTTTTCAGACAATTGTTCATTTTTTTTTTATGTCGTTCCATTCTTCAACTATTTTCAGGTGTACTATCTGTATGGAAAAAGAGAGTTTCTTTGTTTGGTTGTGCAAAAGCCAAAAAATTTATACTTTGAACATAATGCTTTTGATATGTTATTCTATTATTCTGCCACCCTTCCAATAGAGAGGAGCGAGGCATGTTGGTCCACTTTTTAAACTCTTTACTGTCGAGTTACTGCTTTTGTCCCAGAATCTTACGCAGGGTGGCAGTATTACATCTTACCTAATGTTGCCAATATCAAGTCCTTCTCAAATAATGTTATAGAAGGGGAAATTGAGGTTAAAAAAGGTTTATCAAAAGGTCCAATGTATCTCCCCTGTGAGGGCACGTTGGACCAGTGACAAAAAGTGAAAGAGAAGCATTGATTCTGGTTTCAAAACCTTCAAAATATATTTTGCAAATGGAATTTACAGATGCTAACTAGTTTCAATTAGTATTGTATTGACTTTTTCTTGTAGAGTCTGGTATGAGTTGGTTGCTGGGCTTTCATACAATATATGGCCTACTCTCACTTGGATAACTGAATATATAGATTAGCTTTACAAAGAAAATTACATGGGGCAAGTTGAACCGCCCAATCCTATGGTCCAACCTGCTCCACAGAAACACTCCAGCATTTTATGCAATTAACACATAGAAGACAAAGTATAAACACAATAAAATAACAGCCAACTCTGCACAACTCATAACAGTTTAAGACATTATAAATAGTTTAGATTTTTTGATACTTAAGGAGAAATTATACCATTAGCAAAAATTACAAAATTTACTTTTGAGATCTCAAATCACAAAACTCACCATTCTTTTTCAAACAAAGCATTCTTGTCCCTGTTGAGTAAGAAAATCAACACTGCATCGGAATCCATGTTGAACATATAGTTGTCAAGTTGATGCTTACTGATTCTTACTCTTTGTCTATTATCATTGGTCTATTATTCAAATTTCCAGAGAGGGTAGTGTACTCCCTTCTCCTTTTAGGTAGGATCTGCCTCACCAAATTTCTCCCTTTCTCCCTTGGATATGGTCTTTCTGTGTTCTTTGAGTATAACTTTAAAAGGATGGCCAGTCTCTCCCTCATATTCTTTTCTACACTTAGATAGAACATTTCAAATGCAGTTTTTGATCAAACATTTCTCTCACGAAGGAATAGCTCTTGTAAGCAGGTCTTTTAATTCTTCCTTAAGTCTCATTGGATCACTGTTAATGACCTTTTCCTGGTACTGAAGGTAACAAATTAACCCTTTCTCAACACCGACAGGATGGTTTGAAACAAAATTCAAATACAACTCTGTGTGTTTATTGTTTTTTTTTGGTATAGAGCAGTGCTATACCAACCTTTTGTGCAAATTATTGAAAAAAAGAAGTTTGTTGTCCTTTTTTTCCCAATTGTGAACTGCATAGATGGTGTCATTGAATTCACATAGTCCCATTTGACTTCTTGAGGCAAGATAATTGAAAAACTCTATATAAATGTTGGGGATCTCAGGGTAGAAACTGGAAATCTGTCATCAGTTCACAAAATGTTGGCATTTCTAATAAGTTGTTATTGGAGATATTGGTGTTGTTCTTAAGGCAATGGTCATTATCCAATTTGTCCTGTAGGATGAGCTGAGATTCCTCTGTTTGTGCTATAGAATAGAATCAAAGGCAAAGTTTCAAAATAAAATCATGTTGAAAATTGCTGAAAGGGAATTTCCGTGCGGTTTAAAGATATATGCAACTAGTATATAAAGAAATCACATTAGAATGAAATAAACCTGACTCTGCTGTTTTTAGACTATGAATCTTGTTTTTTAAGTACACCTAAAAAGATTTTTATGTGTACCTATACACTTGCACAGAGACTGCTTCTCTGGTTTTTGTTTTGTTTTGTTTGGTTTTTTTAATCAATGAATATGTTTGATAGTTTTTTTTATGATCTCTGTTCAAAAGAAATTCGGATACACCAGATATGTATTCAAGAAACATTTCAGGTTATTAAGCAATAATAATAAACACTTACAAGAGGCTTTGCAAATATCCTGCTAGCTGTAGACATAATTTGATGTGCTGATTCCTTTCTTCTTTTTTGCTGTTATCTTTATTATTGTTGGCTATCCATATTTACATAATGTTCAGGTCTTGTTGAAGTTTTCTTTTTGCTACATTCTCTTAAAAAAAAAAAACCTTGAGCATAAATTAGTGCTGCAACCGGGATCTTTGAATGTATGTAAATGTCTTTTATATGCTTATGTATGCGGCATTCTAATCGTGCATCTTTTATGGTATAATGTACAATAGACTAAATGCACCACTGTATTTTAGTGGTTTGGTTGTATTTATTGTCATTTTGCCTTTCCCTGTCTGACATAGCTGACCTATTCATCTACCTGTAGATTTTCTGCACTTTGTTATAACCAGACAAATTTGTCTTTAACCTGTTTGCTGTCAAGTGTATTTTTAACTCTTAAATTCATATTGGGTCAGCTACTTTTCTACCTTCCACTCATATAAGAAAATGGCAAAAATTGGTAGTACATGGATATGTCTCTTCAGATGATAATTTCTCCCTTAATACTCGCTGGGGTACTAAGTAAAAGAGGCTGAAGGTAAATATATAAATATAAACATATATATATATGAAGATAGATATATAATATCTTTAACTGTACATAGGAAGGAGTCTACCAGATATGTATAGCAATCTTTGCTCGCCTTTGGGCTCGATGTCAAATCATTGATTTTTTTATAACCGCATTATATTGGGGGACGTGAACCACGCTATAACAGACCGTTACTATACCGGGGGATGCCTGTACTAATATGATAAATGTTTATACATGCAGTACATATACATTGTAAATAACACCTCTTATCAAAATAAAATGAAGTAAAGAAGTAATCGAAATACTTCAGAGCCATAGTTTGACATGATGACAGGGAAGAGAGGGTCTAGTTGAGCCGTATATATATATATATATATATATATATATATATATATATATATCATGAATCGAAACCCTTCATAAAAAAATAAAATGTTAAGAAGTTTGCATTTCAGAAAAAGGAAGTCCTTCAATGAAGTAACCAAAATATTCCTCATTGATAACTTTTGGAGATATTGTGCTGTATATATATATATATATATATATATATATATATATATATATATATATATATATATATACTATGATGCTGGGGATGACTGTAGAAAATTTCTGGAGCCACCCATAAATGTAAACAATTATTCCTGAGACCATTATCCACCCTTCCATGAAGTTTCACTGCAATTCATCGAGGACATAGATATTGTGCTGTGTACATATAGCCACGGTGCATGGAAGGTGACCATGGGAAATTCTTGTACCACCCACCCACTCACGAATTCAAACACCATTTCTTACTCAGCCTTTTGCCCACCCTTCCACAAAATTAGATATTGTGTTGTATACTTATAGCTCTGATGCAAGGAAATGACTATGAAAATTTCCTTGATCCGCCCTAAGATGTGAACACTTTTCCTTAGCCCATTGCCCACACTCTTTTTGGAGATATTGTGATGTGTACATATAGCTACAATGCAGGGTGTGTAACTGAAAATACCTGGATCCGCCCCAAAATTCAAACACAGTCTCATTAGCCCATTGCCCAACCTTCCATGAAATTCACTAAAATTCCTTGAGAACTTTGAGATGTTATCTTGTACATATATATAGCTACGATGCTGGGGAGGAAACTGGGAATACCTAGATCCCTGGCAAAATATAAACACATTTTCCTCGGTCAATTACCCAGCCTTCCACGAAATTCACCAAAATTCATTGAGAACTTTTGAAGATATTTTGATGTGTACATATAGCTAGGACACAGAGAATGTAAGTGTGGAAATGTGGAAATACCTGGAACCGCTCCCGAATTAAAACACTACTACATTCCCCTGTGGCCCATCTGTCTTCATTGTGTCTTTAAAACGGCTTCGTTCTCATGCAAATCAACTGATATGTACAACTGAATATCAAATAAATATAATTCATACATAAATGTGTTATAATGAAATATCTTGCAAAAGAATAAGACACTATCATAAGACGAGTTATCTCATGTATAGCATTGGACTGATGACTTACTGAGATGAGTTATCTCTTTCGTTGCAAAGAACAGGTTAATATGATCTACACCTGTTGCTGTGTGTATACATGTATAGTTGGAATAGTCAAAAGGTAGAAGTATTAGCTTTGGTTTTTCCATTATACAATCATCCTTATGCATTTCAGTTTTCTAGAAATAGATATATGTAAGCTATTGACACAATGCAAATTCGGTATATCTTATTTTATGCCGAAGATAATAGTTGGGCTAGGATGGCGTTACTAATGGTATTAGTATTTCAAGTATGCGAATACCCAAATTTGGAAATTATGTATTTCATTACGAATACAACATGATACATAAATTTGAAAAGTAAAGTAGTTAATGCTGTTTCAGTTAGGGCAAAATGCATGAGATGTTACATTGTGCTGTAAGATAATAAGAACCGAGACAATGAATGAATGATAAAAATCATTTTTAAGGCATAGTGTATTCATCAAACAAAAAAATTAAGAGGTTAGCTAGACATCGTTCCTGTCTATGTGAATTTGAGGTTTTTGATAAAAAAACTGAAATAGAGTTTAATGTATTCTTTTTCATTTGGGGGCATCTCTGTCCTTGAGTCATCTTGTGGAATCATTGAAGATTGTAAAGTGACCGATAGATAGGAAACAAGTTTTCTTCAAGGAAAAAGAGAAAAAGTCTTTGTCGAGTTTTCAAGTATTGAAAGTAGTAACAATTTGTACATGAAAAAAGTTTTTGTATAGATGAAAGTCATAATGTGTGCACAATGATTAAATGGCTAATTTCTTACTTAGTGATGTTTTAAATCAATTATTTTAGGAATTTCATCTCGTATTGATGTAGTTTGTTTCTTCTTTTTCTTTTTGTTAACCTGCCGTCGGCCGAAAAACGGATGTTACTTGTTGACTTATTGAAAGTTTGCGGCCCAAAAGAAAGATTTTGATGGATTTGTATTTTGCTTCTGGGTTTTTTTCCACAGCTCCCGCAAATGTCAGAAATGAAAAACTAGGGAAATAATTTCGATTTATGATCTTATAATATAATTATGTGCATATAAATGCTTTAATTTAGTTATACACCGGAATTTTCCCCAGAGCGTTTTTGAAGATTATGTCATAAAGGAATTATATTTTTATGCAAGTGTTTGTCATTACACTTGGCTTTCTTATGAGCATTTTTGTTGCTGCATACCTGGTTTCAATAGTTTTAATATGTCAGAACTCATTTAAATGTTTGTTGTTGGTGTGTAGCAGGAATCCTAGCATTGCGCTGAGAAGAAATAACTACATATTTTTGGCAACACAGAAATGAAACATGTTCTTTAATTTATGTCTTCCTACCGAGCATTACCAACGAAGGTATTGTAAACCAAAAAATGGATTGAGTGTATTAAACGTACTAATTGATAGGTTGTTCAATCAATTCTTGGCATGAGTGTTGCACACCGTTAGGTAAGTTTGAGCTGACTCCTGGGTTGACTTGCGTTGACCTCCAGGTACACTCGGACAAGTCAACGGAGTCCGCGTAGCTCTTCCCGTGTCCATCAATAAAAATGTTCAATATTCCTATTATATGAACTTCATAAAAAAAATTCTTTCAATTTCTAAATGATATTTGGCAATCCTTTGTGTTGTGAAGGCAAAAAATTGAACCATTGTCAAAATAGACTGCGGATGCAAAAAAAGGGTGAAAATAAAGTGACTAAAATTATACAAATGACTAACAGTATTAAATATCAACTGTAAATTGTAAAGTTCCGCACACTTACTCATACGATGTTAAAAAAACAACAAAAGCTGTGCCCTGTTTTTAGCATTGAGTGAGTGGAAATTCACGAAAAGAAAACAAAAGTTGATACAAAAACCATATTGATATTGCTTTTATGTAACTATACTGTTTGCCCTTTCCTGTATCTGTAGTCAATTTTGACAGTGGTTAAAATTTTTATTTTCGCAAAACTAAGGATTGCCTGATATTTTTTTAACAAAAAAGGAAGGTAAATAACCAAAAACTTCAAAGTTGTACATCCATACTACGGATGGAAAATAACAGTCCAGTTTAGCATTGTTGTTATAACGAAAATACAACCCAGTTGTAAAGGCTTAAAAAATTTTTTCTGAATCTTCAATTTCTTTGAAATTTAGAAATTTTTGAGAAAAATTAGTGTGTGCAAAAGTTTCTGGTGAGACTAATTTCCTTTTATATTTAGTAATTCATGGACACTTTTTTCATCTAACATTCACAAAAAACTACAATTGAACTTCAATTTTTTGATACCTATATTTTGCCTGACCTATGAGTGTGTATATATTTGCAATTAAGTGTTTACATAAGGTAACCCATTGAGTCTCTCTTGTCAAATGTTTTAATTACTTGCTTAAAAGGAGTATTTGCAAAAATGTCTGTGACCCATGTAGTTGTCAGTTTTCTCAGTATCCCTTAAAAATTATATCTGTATTTCTCAAGTGCCTATGTCCAAGCCTTTTAATAGAATTTTTTTTTTTAATCTTTTTTATTAGCATGTGATTTTACCCATTTGTACATTTATAAAAATCAAAGTATAACTAAAAAAAATGTATATTTATCTCTCCCTCTCTTTGAAAAAAAAGTTTTTTGGTGTTCAAGGACTGTGATTTGCACTCTTAAACCCTTCTACCTTCATGTGTGACAATGGGTCAGTACACTTACACTTATATGTGCGTGCACAGATGAAAATAAAACTTTTCTTTTCACTCTGTGTGTGTTCTGCATTTTTTTCCCTTATTTCTTTATGATACACAACCTTAGGAAAAGCCAAAAAAGCTTTCTTTTCTGACAAAAACAAGTACTTAGTACATACTTTTCTTCAGAGGTTTCATTCATTCCATTCATTGAAATATCCCCTCCATTACCTGTCACTGCTTGAGGGGGTGGAATTTTTTTTTTTTTTTTTAACCTCTGTCCCATCAGCTTCCTGAAATGTAAACTGACTCTGTTTATATTCAGATGAGAACACACACATCATTACAGCCTCCTCACTTGCTTCCTCACCAACAAGCTAGCATCAATATCTATCACAAGAGTTATATGCACTGCATTTGTTTTGGGTTTTTTTTTTTCAATTATAAGAAACCATCAACAAAAGGAGTCGACATAGATTTCTTCAGTTCCTAAGTTGGTCTGGCTAGCTATGAATGTAGGTATGACATATGCAGGCCACACCAATAGAGCTAAAGGGCTGAAAATTCCTACATTTATTCTTTATTTTGTTATGAAAAAAGCTTTTGGTCAAGATTCGTTGAAATTGAAATTAACAAAATCGTGATGAAAACATATTTTCCTCTAGTTGAGTGAACTGCTTTAAATGAATCTCTCTTTGATTTCTTGGAGACCTTTTTCATTTTTGAGAAAAAGTAACTTTTTCAGGGAAAGTGCGTGAATTGACTTTAAAGTGGGGGATCAATTTACAATGTAGTACTTGACTCTATATTTGTGTCTATCACTGTGACACTTGATGTTCAATTTTCAATACAAATATCTCCTCAACTGGATCCTGATTTTCTTACTGCAAACATGACTGCATTTTTGCCTGAAGAAACTCAGGGTTAGTAATAAGGGTTGGTGTTAAAAATATGCATTTCTTAATGGTCAAATTTTTTTATGGGCTCGCCCAAGTGTGCTCGAGGCCAACTTATTAAAATTTCAGCTCTTAAGGTTTGTTTCTGAGGGTTTTTTGAACAAAATAAATGAACTGAAGCTAAATTCATTTAATAAGAAATAGTGATTACTTTTGCCCCCAGTAAATCTTCAGTTTATCAGTGAAGCATTGTCATTAGCTGTGCCTACCACTGGGAAAAGGCTCTGGAGTAAGGCTCTGTAGAAAAAATGAAAGTACTTTTGATACACCCTAATAATTCTGGAGAAGTGCTGTATCTCTTTCATTTTTTAATCTAGTGATCTATATATTTTATCCTACCATTTGGGTATGCGTGACATTACTTTGGAATGCTAATTATTGACTTATCAGACTAACTTGCATACTTCAAACAAGAAGTGAACTACTTGAGTGAACTTGTTGTGCCTATTTGTTTACCTTATACTAATAGTGATGATGATGATGATGATGAAAAGCCCCCTTCATTCTGTTCATTTTTCTCTGGTTGGATGATGATTTTTTTTCTTTTACATTTCCCTGCTTTATATACAGCTTTTTTTTTCTTCTTCTCCCTCTCATAAAATGTTTCTGAGAAAGAACAAAAGTCGACTGCTTCACTGGAAAAGATCAAAGTCCACGATGTAGAGTAACCATAGCTGCAGCAATGTTCATTCAACATGTGTAATGGGTTTTGTTTGAATTGCACAAACCCCTTTACCTTTTGCTAATGAAAAGCACATCCACGAATTCCAATGTGAAAGCATAGTTTGTTTATAGTCGATTTATTGGCTCCATACATTCCTCGTTGTTACTAAATCTAAGGAAGCAGCTTTGTTAGGACTAGAGTTGGCCATCAGTTATGAAGTATTTTCAGTGGAAGACACTTTTGAAGATAGAAATGGAGTCCATCTTCTTTTTGACTGGATAACAACAACAACAGCTGTAGTTGTTATAAAAATAGTTTGAATTTTAAAGAGTCTTCCACAAATTTGAGAGTTACTCTAGAAAAGAAGAAAGGACTTGACATGCACACCAATAACAACCATGTTTAGATAACACAGCTTTTATATTTAAAAATAAAAATAAAAACTTGGCACAGAAAATGTTCTGATGATTTATTAGGACAGGCAATAAATCAAATATCAACTTGTACTTAAAGGTTAAATTGATATAAGTATGTATGTGAATATTAGCAATCTTTAGGTGCCTGCACTGAATTATTTGTGTATTTCATTGGTAAGACTTTTCTCAATAAGATAAGGATTGCTTGAAAAGTATAGCAAAATTGATTCATAAACCTCGCAATGAACTTTGAATACAATCTTTTACTCTTTGTTGGATCATATTTAAAGTCTTGCTAATGTCCTTTATTATTGAAAAAAATCATCAATGCATGTATTAATTTTCAGAATGAAAAAAATATTAACATAAATTGGTTGGTAATGTTAGTATCAACAAAAGATCCAATGACTTTCTCCGCCTCTGTTTGTTTATGGTTGACTTTTGTCATTCAAATATCTATATAGACACACTATCTTTCTCTCTCTCTTTGTCTCTCTCTCTCTCTTTATATTTATCATTGCTGTTTTTAGGGACTGCTTCATCTATGGTAAAAATGACTAATATTTTAAAATTGAGCGTAAATGGATACAAAGTTCTGAATAACTATTGATCAACTGAAGCTGTCAAAGGGGGCAAAGGGTTCTATCTATATGTGAGCGTCTCAGAATTCTCTTGAATCTAGACATTTCTTCACTCTGTTTAAGATGTTTTCCAGTGGAAAGCACCAATGATGTCATAAGTAGAACTTATTCTGACCATATATATTCTTCAATATCATTCAAAATGTTTGAAATTATCATATAAAATGTAGGGCAAATTGCCTAATTTTATTTTACCTTTTGCATTACAAGCACATTTATGCACACTAAGCTTTTAGTCTGGCAGAGGACCAAATGAATCGTGGGGGGAGGGGTCTGCTTATCTTGAAACTCAGCATAAAAAATCCTGGTTTTTACTTTAGTTCGAACATTGATCACTAACATGAGTGGGAAGTACACAACATTACCTGCCATCAGGCTGCCCACGCCTCATTTGTTTAACGGCACTTGCTTGTTCAGTGTATATCCAAAGTCTTCCTTCTCAAGAAATTGAGCCAAAACCTTATATACTGATGATTCTTAAGTCCCCAATTAGATAGCATATTTAACTGAATTGAGACTTTGAATTGGCAACTGTCTGTATTTCTGTATCTTGGTAATATTAACTATAATGATTTCCACTTCATTTGTTCAGATCATTCAAGTGTAACAATTGCATACATATGGACTTTCCTTTACAAAGAATTCATTCAAAGTAAGGAAACTCCAAAGACCTCAACTTCAGACCTATAAGCCCAACCGACTGCATCTACCAACTTTTCCCCCAAATCAGTACCAATCAGTTCACTGGAACACTAGATGAAAACCAAGCACAGGAACAAGCTGGATTTAGAAGGAATTCCTCAACCGTGGACTATCCAAGGCTTTTGACTCTGTGGAAATTCCCATGATCATGATAACAGAGGATAGAGGAGAATAGAGGAATCAAAATAGACGGCAAATATATGAGCAACCTCAGATTTATAGATGACATTGCATTTTTTGCAGAGAACCTATACAACCTCCAACTAATGCTAGATGAACTAAACAGAGGAAGCAAGAAAGTTGGCCTACACATTTTCCTTCAGAATGGCAGAGCAAGCTCAACCTTCAAAAACAAGAAGATCCCATTAATCCTAAAAAGAAGAGTATACAACCAATGCACCCTCCCGATAGTCAACTACAGAGCTGAAACACGGAACCTAACTAAGAGACAAACCGGCAAACTGAGAAGCATGCAATGGGCGCATAAGAGAATCATGCTCAACCTCACATGGAGAGATCACAAAACCGCACAGTATATCAGGGAGAAAATGGGAGTCTAAGTCATTATAGAATCTACTAGAAAACTCAAATGGCAATGGGCTGGTCTTGTTGCTAGAATGGTAGATGACCATTAGACATCATAACTCAAAATCTGGATCCCCAGAGACCACATGCAAAACTGAGGCTGGCAGAATACAAGATTGAGAGACGAACTAGACAAATTCAGAAAGTACTGGCTCCACAAAACCCATGATAGAGAAATATGGTGAATCCTGAGTCCCACGATTATTACTCCTACTACTGCTGCTGATGATGATTTTTAACGTATTCCTCTGAAGGATAAGTTGAAATTGACACATTCTTTTTTTCATTTTCAAGATATACACATCAATACCTCATTTTATATTTCCTCTGAGTAAAACCTTGTCATAACAAAGATTAATATTGTACCCCTCATGAAGCAATTCTAGTACTCTTTTCATCCTATGAAAGGGTAAATTAATATCATTCAGATACCATAGTAAAGATTGTAAAAAGATTTGAAGGAGGAGAAAAGAAAAGTGTTGTTGCGGAATCATTTGGACTTGCAACACTAACTTTGAGAACCATAACAAATCAATTGAACAAAATATGAGTTGCTATGCAAAATTCAAGTGAGCATAAAGCCTTTTAACTATAAAAGGCAAGCAGTTAAAGCAAGGAAAGTATAGAGAAAATGATAGATGGTAGATTAAGTTGAATGATATATTACAGCATCACTCGCCCCTCTCCTACGCCATTATCCAGAAATAGGTTAATCAGTTGAAACAGAGAAGCTGTGGAAGTCACTCAAATGTTCAAATATTTTAATGAATTTGATTTCTTTCAATAATTGAAAGTATTTGAAATAAGTGTATATTTCTTTCAATAATCGCTTGAAAACTATTTTAACTTCCTATGATAACAAAGATTGTTGAATAAAAGAGTGAAAAAAAAACATTAATATTGTTTATTGCGGTATTGATGGTTTATCATAAACTTTGAGAAGAGTCAATAACATTCCAAATTTTGTTTGAACCATTGAAGCCCGTCTTCATGTCCTTGATGTTGTTAACACATTTCAGCCAATCCTTTCTCTAGCCCTCATCAGGTGTACAATCTGAAAGAAAATTGGAAAAACCTTATTCATCCTAAAGACACATGAAGAACATGAAAAAGGTGTCCAATTGCTTAAACAAAATTCGGGATGAAAAATACATGCTTTAGACTTGAACAGAGAAAGAAAATTCGTAGAAGGTGAAAGGAGGGAGATGAGGAAGATGTTTCCATTCCAAATCATCATACTTTAATTGACTGATAGAAACTTACGTGGCTTGGAACAGCAAAGAGTGAATTTGAATATTTAAAGGTAAGAATGATTGCAGTCTGGGCTAGTCAGGATCTTGGAGGATTAGTATAGTGTTTCTTAAACTCGTGAAAGATTCATCCAAGGATGAATGCCATTATTTAGGAGGTGAATAGAGGATGAATGACTCTATACTCAGGTATTCCTAGTTTTCTATCCTTGAAAAAGCATTACTATTAAAGTTGTTAGTCAACTTTTATTTTTTTCAATGACAGTGGAGCTGGAAATGTTATGCTTTTTCTCTCTATCTGTGTTAGTTTTAAAGTAGCAGTATATTTTCCAAATTTAGTGTAATATAACCTTTTAGGGGAGACTTCATGCTATAAAATGAATCATATATAAGTTATCACTAGGGAGAATAAGATAAAAATGATTAAGAACATGAGTCATGGGTGAATGAAAATTTGAGATTAACTCAAAAGGTGAATGACACTGAGATAGTTTAAGAAGCACTGGATTAGAACCATGAATAAAATACATATCTATGGAATACCTAAGCAAATTAAGTACTAAAAGTTTTAATGCCTTGACCCTGGTGGGTTGATGAAATAATACTGCCTTATCACTTAGTGTCTTATGTCTTCTGGGAACTTCTTACTTAGTAAGAAAAGGTAGAGCGCTGTGATTGAGTGTGGGACAAACCTTCTGGGCAAATGATATACAGTATTCTTTAATCATAGGTTAAATAAACTTATTGTCTATAGTTTTGTGATGTGTTATCAACATTCAAAGAGGTTCTTAGATAATTGAACTTCTTGTTGTTTGCGTTGTTGAAACTAAGGAAGATTAAAGAACACAAGAAGGATTCAATTGTTAGAAAAACTCTTCAAGCAAACTAAACTTGTTTTTTTGAATGGCCTGCTTTTAAAAGAGTCCTTTTTCTCTCATCCGGTTGTTTTTACATCTTTTTTTTCAGATATGTTCTTTCTGCCATTAAAAGTCTATCTAGTTTGTTTTTTTTTCTCTGATTTCACCTCATATCTTCCAATAAAAGGTTCAATTTACATTATGCTTGTGTAGGAACAAAAGAAGAGGTATGTTTTTTCAAGTGAACATTTTGGGAGAAATTGATTGAACTGCATTTGCAAGAGTTAAATCATATTTTGTATATACCTATTTATAAGAAATAATTATTTCTATTGATCCAGAAGATAAAAATTCTGATCAATCATCACATTTGTTTTCAGACTTTATAAAACTTTGTTTGAGATGATATCATTCTTTAATTTTTGGATGCCTCAAAAAAATGTTAAATTTTAGAAATGAGTGTTTATCTGGACTCAGTGAATATGTGGCCAGATAAACATTTTCACTTGAGCATGCTTAACTGTAAGAAGGGTGTTCTTTTCCTTCCAAGCAAAAGCCAAGGAAGACCTCATTGCTAAAAAAAAATTATTCAAACTGATGAAGCAATAAATCATGTTGTCCTTGTGACAAATGTTGTTTGAGTTCGTGAGCACCATCCTTGTTAGTTGCTCTGACCACCCAAAAATTAGGAAAAAAACTTCACTCACAGATTTGATAATCTGAAATCTACAAATTTTTCCTCTTGTCGCTCATACCCCCTTTGTCTCTTTCTATCTTTCCTTTCATTTTCTTCCCCCCTTTAATATTCTTGTTTTGTTTTTTCTCTTCTTTTCCTCTCTGTCTTACTGTTATTCTAATTCTCCTTTATTGATACAAGCCTCTTTGATTGTGTAGTCTGACATCAAAAATAACCAAACTTTAGAAAATTCATGCAAAAATAATAAGCAGTAATTATAAATGAAGACGAATCTGTGTGAGCATTGGAGACGTAGTTGAATCGTGGGCAGTGAAGCAAGAAATCTTGCTCTACATAGATTGGATCACGGATTAGAACAACATGAAATGAGATTCTGTTGCTACAGTGTGTATGGGTTTAGGAATCAGACAGCGGGTACTTCAATAATTTCCAGACAGAAAAGAAATAAATTAAGGGACCGAGTGAATGTACCACCAGCCTCCTTTTTTTCCTCTCTCTCACTCTTCCCAATTAAAGCCTTAAAAAGAAACATGTGTATGCATCCCCTTTGCCTGACTACCTCTTTCTTTGCCAAATACAGATTTTTTGAAAGGGTTTTTATCCCACTTGTTAATGTGGACTGTTTTAGGTTTTTTCTGATCAATCATCTTAACACCAGAAAGTTAAATTTTTTTTCCTGAGGCTTACCACACATGAAATTTGTCAGTCTTTTGCAAACCTAATTTCTAACTGAATGAATCAGATAACTGCATGAAAATTGTTTCATCTGTACTTTTCATATCTGTTTTCAGCGTATTCCTTTATAATGTTTTGTATGTATATCATCGTATGTGTATCATATATTAAAAAATGCCAGCATCTCAAACCATAAATCTTTTCTTATCAAACTTTTAACCTAAGGCCTTTGATTGGACTGCTGTCGGCTCTTATTATTTTTGTGATCGGAATAGTTTAGGGATCCATTTATTGTGCTTCAACATTTGTGTACATATTACAGTGCTTTAGAATATCTCTGGGCAAAAATTGTTGTTTTCTTGACAACGCTTAATTACTGTGTAAATACTATTATTACATTTTAGATTATGACCGACGATGGTAGAAAGATCTAAAACTACCAATTTTGGAATGTTTTCAAAAATTTTGATGCTGTTAATAAAAGGTTTGTTGGCAAAGAAGAGAAATTAACTGAGAAGATTGAGTTTGTCAGTTATTTTAATGATGTACGTTTGAATGAAGGATTACTGCCTCAACGTACTCTTTCCAAATTACAGATATAATTATAAACTCTGCAAATGTTTAAAAAAGTTGTTGGATACTGAAACAGCAATTTTATTCTCCGTATAGATATTTCACTGCTAGAAAATCATATTTGCTGGTGAATAAAACCATCATTGACTTTTTTTCACTTTATACAGAAGGATCCTTTTCTTGTTTTTTAGTGCAGTCTTTAAGTGTTAATCCTGTTTAATTCATTTTAAGAAACTGTATCAACTAAACAGAAATCATTTTCTTACAGGGAAATTTCCACAGAAAACAAAGGCCGAAAGATGTTAGAGAAGTTGGGTTGGTCTTCTGGGCAGAGTCTTGGCAAGACCAGCAGTGGAATTGTGGAACCAGTAAGTTTCGATTTCAAATCTAATCATCCCAAGACCTAGTAGATTATCAGGGTGCCATGCTAGGTCTTCCACAAGTTGAAGAATCCATATATTTCATTTTATGAAAATTAGATAAGTTCTCATTTTTGAATCATCCTTTTCATTTTGATTTCTTGTGAGAAGATTAAAAACACTTTGTGCCAGTAATAAGTCTAGAATGTAATGAAAACCAAAAAAATCCATATGAAGGAATAGAAGGGGCATGTCCATACTTGATACTTATGTTTGAGGCCAATCATAAAGGAGTGACCCTTACTACTTACCAGTGACACCAGTTCCTTAAAACTGAGCCCCACTAATTAAAGTAGCGTCCACCTATCATTTATTAATTCAATAGAGAAAAAACCCTATCTTATACATTTTTATTTTTTGTGTGATTGAAAATGTCCCCTGCTCCATTGTCTCATACTCTATTGTTGCCACATTGATCCGACTTATCTGACCTATTGGTGGTAGAAGTGGATTCATGCCTTAACTTTTGATTCAATTGTTGTTTTAAGATACATCACTACTCTGAACTATTCTAAAATATGATAGATTATAAACTTATGAAAATAAAATAGATGAAATAACTGAAATTCATTTTGAAAAATCCAATACATTATTTAAATATAAATCTTCAGGATTTCCAAGAGAATAGGATTGAATTTGAACAACTAAACAAGCCTTGGTGTTTTGGTTGTATTGATGTTTTGAGCTGATGTATATATATATATATATATATATATATATATATATATATATATATATACACACACACACACACATAGTTTTTGTTATCAAACACTGTCACTGGTATTATGACCAGGTGATCATCTACTGTGTGTTTTGAATTAGTTGCGGTGAGTGTTAGTCCTCAAAATATCCTTGTAAATCATGTGTATTGTAGTCCGGCAAGTATGGTATTTCAAATGACGTGCTCACTATACAAAATCAAATATAAGTAAATTTGTGATTATGCTTAATCATCTAAATGCATTTCTTGACTCTTTAGTGAATTTTTCTCCAAATTTTTTTATTTTATTTTCATTACTAGATCGCCCCACTTATACGGATGGATCCAGCTGCTGGCTTAGGGTCTTGTTCTGGAGCCACAAGCGTAATATCACAAAAGGAGAAGAACTGGCTCAATGCAAAAATAAGATTCAACAAAATTAACACGGAGGATGTTTCTGAAGTGAAACCTTCCAAAAGGCACAAGATGTGGATCAAAGGACAGACCTTGAATCCATCTTGATATAAAAGCAAAAAGGAAATATTCGGAAAAAAACCATATCTATGATTAAGAGAGGGGAAAGAACTGACCAACAGAAACTTCAATAACATTTTGTACAGGATTTATATCCTAAAATCAAAAAAGAAAGAATAAAATGCACCTGTGAATCCCAATTTAATAACTGTGTACTTGGATTGGTGCATTTCTATAAGATTTCGATCTCAAAACGGACAAACAAGGTTTTTGGTGATAATATACAAATATTTCCTTCAACATCTTCAGAAATCATAAATATATTGATAATTCATTGATTTCTAATTCTCCTCTCTTGACAATAACTCTGTAATCTGGGAGAAGAAAATTAAAAAGGAGGAATTTCTGGTGCTCCAAATTATTTTGGTCTATTGAATCTCCTCTTTGTGTCTTTCAAAAATATGTCTTAGCCAATCTTTTCTATATCATTCTGTAAATGTAATGTCTCTATATGGAAGAGGAGGGTGTCTTTTACCAATAGTAATTTCGTTTTGCTTAACACTACCGAAAAAAGACCCACTCTTTCTGAATGGATAGAACACCTGAAGATGACTGTAGAATGGAACATCCAAAACATTGTGTTGATAGCATCAAGGACGCTAAAAAAAGAGATTCAATTGTCCTGGAAAAATAATTAAGAATTTTAATGACTCTTCTCAAAGTTATAGACAATATATTTGTGGCACATCTACATTTCTGTTGACAAGCAATAACTTTCATTTGGACTCCGTTCTGGCTATCTTGGTAATAACAGAATCAGCAAACAATCTTGTTCTTTCATTGTCTATTCATTAATATGCCAAATAAGTAGAAGTATATATTGTTTTCTGTATCCCCAGGTTGTGAGTGAAAAAGGTCAACAAGTTGTTGCTACTCGAATCGATTATTTATTATTATTTTGAAAGAAAATTCATGTACCTCTACCTTGTTGATACTTTTCATGAATTATTTAAAACTGATGAACATCATATTGAGCGAAATATTGTGCTTTGTATCTTGGGTGTGTTCTCTGCTATGGATGCACAAAAACGCAAAAAAATATTTTAGTCTGTAAAGAACAATGGACAGTTGAAGCCTTCTTGGCACAATGTGTACAGAAGGTGGTTTCAATTGGGATCTGTAAGTAGATGCATTTCCAACCCCCCTGAAAAAGTACCACCACTTATTTACACTACTGTTTGTTTTAAAATTGTTTACTTCTTGAATTTAATTAGGTTTGTCTTTGAAATAGTCTTAGACAAAAGTTGACAGTTTTTATCCAAAATTCATATTTTTCAAGTAGATGGGCAATCTATACATGGAAGGAGTTTTAAATTTTGGATTCCTCAACCTTTATATGACCAAAAGTGATTTGAACGTATTCTTTCTGTATAATTTTTTACATTTTGGCTTGGTGGTATTGTTTGTAGATATTATTGAGTTTGCAGTGTGTAGACATGTATTGACTTATTGACAGCTCCTTGTACTATTTTTATAGTCCTTCTCCTTATACGAACAACAGAATTAAAATTCTAAAATTACTTCGAAATTTCGAAACTTTGTTTTTGTATAGTTTTTGATTCGATTTAGCAAAAGAAAAAGTGGAAATTTTCTGATCCTCTGTCTGTGCTTTTTCAGAGAACACCCACTTCCCCAGAATTATATCATTACACCCCCTTTGAAAAGTGGCTGCAGATACCCATGGTATCCTGATCATAGAAATTAAAGAATTAATGGAAAACATAATTGGGATTAGACACTATTCTCACCGGATATAAGTGTCCGATCCAAATTTTGTTGTTCGCTCATTAATTCTCTTATTTCTCTTCATTCGTTCAACATTTGTAACATTGAATGAGGAAGGGTGTTAAACTCTCAATTGGGACCATCTTCCCATACATTGTATCCAAAAGGCTTTTACTGTCTTGCTTTTTACAGACCCTAAAATATTTTTGTGTTTTTGTGCATCCATAGCAGAGAGCACACCAAAAATACTAAATACCATAGACCTCTGATATTCGTCCTTTATTTTCCAGAAGTGTCCATATAAATAAAATCAGAGGGAATTATACTGCCTATCAAGTTCTATCTGAACTGATTTATTTGTCATGGTCTGACTGGAATAAAATGAAATAGATTATTTAAATTTCTTTTACTAAAGGTCACATTAATTAGTCTGAGTAATTATTTCTAATGATCAACTATCATGTTAAAATAATGTGATGTTTACAAAGGATTGCTTTTGTCCTCTGAAAGAACTTGGTAAAAATCTAATTTATTTTTCTGAATGAAACAATATGCAATATAATTGGATGGTTTATATAATGTAAAAAATTTATGTAAGTAATATTCATACTATAGTTTCATTTCTATACTTGCATAATATCCATAATAAATGACTGGATTATTTACATATGCATCTGCAATTCAGTCTGGGATCAGAGTATCGGTGCACTCTACCTCAAATCAAAGTGTTGCCCTCACAGTGTAGTATCCAAACTGTGAGATTTAACTCAACCACTCAACTTTCTCGGGCATGTAGGTTTTTCAGCTTTCTTGACTGCTGGTCGAGTTGAAAAAAATAAGATCCTTAATCACATTATTATTTTTAAAAAAATCTTTTGAGTATTCAACAATATCTATCAGGAATGGATGAACCGAAATTGAAACCTGGATAGATGTCTCGAAATCTAGTCGTTTATTTCTGTCTCCAAAGACTACAATGTTTACGTATCCCTGTATATGACCGGATTGTTTTTCAAAGTTTGTTCACCAGATCTTTGGAGGTATTCATTTGATCTGGAAGACCAGGAAAGGTAAAACAATGAAATTAAAGTCATCATAGTTCATTACATTTTATATGATTTTTTTCTTTCGATTAAACTTCACTGAGTTATACATTAAGTTACTACAGTCAACTTTATAGGAAGTAAATTCTGAGAGAAATTATTTTGAGGCTTATAAACTCTCACTCTAACTTGAACAGTGTTTGAGTTATTTATTTTTATATATATATATATATATATATATTTCTCTTTCTCTCTCTCTCCCTCTCTCTCTCTCTCTCTCTCTATATATATATATATATATATATATATATATATATTTCTCATAGTATATGTGGTACAAATCAGGCTAGCAGTATAACATAATATAATAATATATCAATAATATAAAGCCACTTCTGAAATGTAATGGATTTATTTCATAGAGTGCTCAATACATACTACTCTTTACTCTTGAAGCTAAGTTGTTTTGGAGTAGAGCTAGAAATAATAGTAGAATGTGGATTCGCTACACAAATTAGCTCATGTTTCTGCCCTCTTCGGGCGGGCCTCATCTTATTTTTTTCCTCTCTGTGCTTATGTGATTCTTTTCTTTATATTGCATGTGCTTTCAATTTTCAGTTTGAGAAATGAAGTATTTCAAGTCTTTACAAGATTTTATTTACAATGTTTCTATAATGATAAAGTGCAACCTTAATTTCCATTTGTTATTAGTGACCATGGCTGTGAATTTCTCTCAGCCATTATGCCAATTTGCCCAAGGTTATTCACTGGCCTGCACATGTCTGCTTTGGAACAGGCATATCCAAAATCAACTGATCACAATTTACCTACAAAGCATGTATTAAGATTTATCTTTATCAAAAACAAACCATCAATTTTGGGGGTTTGTGTTCAGGCTCACATAATGGAAAATAATTTAATGCTTTATAAATCAGTGAGCTGGTTTGATTCCTGTAGCAGCACAATTTTCTTCAGTTCATTCTATTTACACTGTCTAGACCAAATGATACACTCACCATGTATTAACAGGATATCATTTCAGAGAGTTAATAACGTATTTATAATCATTTCTGTCTGATTATTTGTATAGAAATATTCATATACATATTTATGTATATATTTATAAGCAGATGATGCAACAAAATTGTATAAATATATGCACTGATAACTCCCTGATTGCCACAAAAACAGAAATAAAGGTAATATTTTGAAAGTTAATACCAAAGAAGCTTCTAATGTCCTTGCTTATGTATACAAATAATTTCAAGTTCAGATTAAACTATTTTTTTGAAGTGAAGTGACAATTCTGAACAAAGAAAGCAAAAAAGTTGGCCTACACATGAACTTCAGTAAAACAAAAATCATGTGCAACAATCATGTTGAGAATAAGAACATAACTGTCAAGATAGAAGATGCAAAACTTGGCAAAGTAGACCCCTACATCTACCTCGGACAATGAATCTCTATGAGACCCTCAAAAGAGGAGGAAATCAAGCGAAAAATCACTTTCAAGAACCAGATGATCCCAATAATCCTCAAAAGAAGAGTATACAACCAATGCATTCTCCCGATCGTCACTTATGGAGCCGAAACATGGAACCTAACCAAGAGACAGACCTGCAAACTTAGAAGTATGCAACATGCGTATGAGAGAATCGTGCTCAACCTTACATGGAGAGATCATAAGACAGCACAGTATATAAGGAAGAAAACGGGTGTCCGTGACATCATAGAAACTATTAAAAAACTTGAATGGCAATGGGCAGGCCATGTTGCAAGAATGAAAGACAACCGATGGACATCACGTCTTACAACATGGATCCCCAGAGATCACATAAGAAACCGCCGAGGCCGACAGAGCCCAAGATGGAGAGATGAACTAGATAGATTCAGGAAATACTGGCTCCACAACACCCATGATAGAGAATTCCATTCCATTAAAATGACTGGACTACTCGATTTTTTTCAATATTCTCTTGCTGATTCATAACTTTTATGAATGTCTTTTTCTACATAACAGTGGAAAGTTTGGAAATACAAATTTTTCCAGAACAACTTAATTGCTTCAAGATATTTATAATGCATTCATTTTTTTTTTTTAACGGTCACCTTTAGAGATTGGCTTATAGTTTGTTTTCTTCCTCAGACTTTTTATTTACAGTAATGTTTCAGCTAAATCATATTCTTTAACTTCTCACCTACTTTCTTTGAGAAATATTTACCTCTTTTCTCAATTTTACTGCTTCCGGCATTTTTATAAACAACTATACCATAAATGAGAAATTAACATTCTTGAAAATTTTAAACTTGTCAAATACATAATTTTTTCCTTCTGTTGAAGATTTTCAAAATGTTTATTTTCTTTTATCCTACACTCACCTAGATATGAAGCCCACAGTTTTTTTTTTATCAAGCAATCTTTAGTTATGTATGATCATAACTTTAAGCCTTGTACAATCACACACTTGCCATCTCCATTTAATGAAGAATGAGAGGTTGCACACTAAAATATTAAGTTCAATTTCTGCAATGAGTATACAGCCCACATAACTTACTTCTCTATTTCTTGTTGCATGTATACAAGATTACTTTGATTGAACTGATCTGAGGCCTCAGGAGCTATTGTTGTCTCATCTGTCATTTCTTTCAAGACTGAGTGACTCTTATGTCTGACTTACAGTCAGGTATTCATTTGAATTGCACACCTGAAAATTCTTTTGGATTTCGCTGCTCTGATCTACTGAAGCCTGATTCCTCTATGGGTCATTGTGTCTAATCCTCTTGCTAAAAGCTTGTCTGTGAAACAGGATTAAAATTCCTTAAAGAATTCTTGGTTCAGTCATTCAGACTTCACCTAATGTCAATACGCAGCTCACAGGAAAGTTGAAGAAAAACGTGGGTGAAGAAAAGGCAATAGATTTTATTTGGTGTAAAAGAATAATGCTTTGTCCATTAGACTAGTTTAAAAGCATAAAGAATGAAAGTAACATTTGATTAGTGAACAGTAAATCATGGTAATTTTTTGTAATAATTCAAGGTTTGTACAGAGGAAGCTGCTCATTGTGATCAATTAGGGGCAGTCTTCTTAATAAAAATAACAAGATCATAGCTTCAAGCAGGGAATATAAAAATTTGAGCAATTTAAATTCATTTTTATAGACAACCTCACATTATGATTCATTTTAGTTGAAGTGTTTGGGACCAACTGATTTTTATAACAATAACCATTTGATAACACTTACCATGATTATTGTAAATGGCTTCCTCCGTATTATTGAAAAATAGTGAGTTATGTTTGATCCAATCTTTTCTTTACATTTTATACCTAAATAATCATATGTCAACATGAAAAAAATATTGAACTGTTTAATCGAATAGAATGAAAAATGTTATACTGGTTCTTGAGTAACTTATCACTCAAAATATATAACATTTTAAAAAATTTCTATGGTTAGAATCTTTAAAAAATCTGGTATCTTTTGGTTATCCGTCCTAATAAATAACTATTTGCTACTCTCTCTCTATTTCGACCGTTTTCTGCTGGGGACCTTGCTGAGGATTTTTCTCCTTTTAACCAATAGTTTGTAGACATTCAACTTGAGACCATCAGATCTATGGTTCAATCTTCATGACCAAATCAATTAAAGCTTGCATATTACACTTAATTTCTTTTCGAGTTTGAATCAAGATGTCAGTCTGTAGATACATTCATTGAATATTAATGTTTTATTTATCTGAATGAGAATTCTGAATAGATTGCTCCTATATAGGAACTGATAAGAATTAATGTGAATAACTAAGAAAAAAACAGCGGAAGACAATTAAAACATGGAGAAATCACAAAACGGCATAGTCAATTAGAGAAAGACCTGGGGTCAGGTTTATCATTGAATCCATTGGAAAACTCAAAAAGCAATAGGCCAATCATGTTGCAAGAATGTCAGAAAACCGATAGACATCACAGCTTTCAACATGGATCCCCAGAGATCATACATGAAATTTTGGCTACAAATTATAAGATGGTGTGATGAACTAGGTAAGTTCAACAAAAAAAATAATAAAGGTCTGATGAATCCTTGGGAAGGTCTATGAAGCAAATGACTTTTTCCCACAGCTTTTTGTGCGACGGGGAAAACAAGGTGTTAGAGTAAGTAATGTTTTTCATGATCAAATTCCCTGAACTTTTGGATCGCTACCCATATACATACATGCTTATATATATATATATATATATATATATATATATATATATATATATATAAATACCTGACATTGAAAGGTCATGTGATGAATTCTAGCACAGTGATAGGAATTGCAACCGTTCAAATCTGTGGAAAGTGCCGAAATTGACTTTTGGGGAAAAATCTCATGATTGCCCTGTCCTTGAATTGAACTTTACTTCAGTGCCATCTATCTTATGTTCATCCAGGGGTCAAATTACCCATGTATACAATTTTGCAACCAATCAGCTACAGCTTTCTTCCTAAGGTTTGGAAATGATACAATTGTCTTGACCCTAAATTGACCTTTTCGGGTCACTAGAGGTCATCTGCATCTATCTTTTGTCAAGATACCCTGGTATATGAATTTGCAGCCTGTAGGCTGCAGCTATTTGAATTACCTACCAAGATTGACCTGACCTCAAATAGACTTTTAGAGGTCACCATAGAACAATACCACTACGTTCATCTTGGAGTCAAATTACTCTTGTATGCAGACTTCAAGCCTTTAAGGTGCAGTTGTCTCTTTTAGTTGAGAAAATGACAAAACTGACCTGACCTCAAATTGCCTTTTCTAGGTCCCCTGCGGTAATTGTCACCTATCCCATGTTCATCCTAGGGGTCAATTCCCATCATACACAGATTTTTAGCTTGTAGTATGCACCTGCTTGAAGATCTATAAAAAGCAAGAAAACACTCCTCTTATTTATATATATATGTATTAATATATGTGGTTAAAAATTTTTTTATAGACAATGACGTAAACACAGATTGGGTGTTTCCCTCATTGTCTATAATAAAAAAAGTATGTCCTGATATAACCTATCCAGTCAATAATTATATACATTTGTAAATATATATCACTCATCATTTTTTTTCATATATAACACCTGTTTTTTCTTACATTTCTCTCCACCTCCTATATATCTATGTACATTTATATATATTGCATTTAGCTACTTCCTGAGGAAAATATTGGGTACATGCTCACCTGCTTGAATTGCTAGTGCAATATATATATTTAGAAGATATTTAAGAATCATTTCTAAATATATATTTTGCTTTTAGCACCTCTTGAGTTAAATATATTCCTCTCAATTCTGATCACCTCTAACTGACTCATCTTCTCTGCAGTAATTTACCACTCAATAAACATTCCTGCTGATTTATATCTGCTCACAGTTAATGACAAATTTTTCTACAATATTGACTAACCAAAAGGATTTCATCTTTATTGTTGTATGAAATCAAATTTTCAAATTATTTTTTATTGAACTCTCTAATGTATTTCAGCACATTTATTCTTCAGTTATACCTTCACATCAATCTAAAGATCTTCCACCTCATGGTTGATTTTTAGCCCTGGTCAATAAGTTTATAGACAGCAATCAGTTCAAACTCTCCAGAAGAATAAAAAATGCAATCACCAAAATAATACATTATTCTATATTCTATGATGAGAACAATGAAATTGACTATAAAATTATGCTAATGACTCAATAATTATGATCCAAGTATATCAAGATCATTGGATCAGATTTGAATGCAAAAACAATTGATATAAAAGTTGGCTCAAAAAGAAACACCATTTTTTCTTATTTTTATTGATTTAAAGAAATCATAAAATAAACCTTCCAAGTATAGAGATGAACCATGGCATCTATCTCACTGCTTCTGTTGTCCTCTATCCAGTTGGTTTCTCAGATTGTGTGCAAATCATCCTGAGCCGTTTTCTGACCACATTTTGCCTGTTCCTTCCTTTGCTTCTTATCATCAGTTGATTCCACCTCATCAAGGGTCTTCGTCTTCTTCTTTAGTTCTGCGCTCTTGAATACCGAACTGCTATTTGTCCACCTATTACCTGATATTTATATAAGATATTACATTTTTATGTAGTTGGCCCATCTTAGCTTTTGCTATCAACTTTTGAGAACAACGTCTTTGCAGTTGGTGTCATTTCTTATACATTGATTCACTAAATGCTCACAAAGCAATATGTCAAGAATACTTCATTCCAGTGCTCTTTTAGTGACTGCTTGGCCTTGCATTTCTTTTTCTTGTCAATGTCCATGTTTTTTTTCAGCTGTACAGTATTGCTGTCAAGATGATGGCTTGTGTTTTAGGCTCTTTGATTTTTTCTGAAATCTTTTCTATTCTGTTGAAGGCTGTCCATTCAGTCCTTTTCTGTATCATAAGATCTTGTTTTATAAAGTGATTGCTGATTATAGTTTGGCCCAGATATACAATGGATTCCATCTCTTCAAACAGAGAGTCTCCAATATATACTTGTACTATTGAAAAGACATTAACTTATAGTAATTTTGTTTTGACTGCATTAATTCTGAAGCCTATCTTTTAGACTTCTTCAACTTTACTCAGCATTTCACTTTGCCTTTTGCCATTTTTTGCAATTAATACTCTTATTTCATTTTTGATATTCTTTACTACAAGTGTTTATTTTAAGTAACTTATGTCTTGCACTGATTTCAAAATAGAATTGTTGTTAAGGTCATTTTTTTTTCTTCTAGATCACCTTGCAAAAATAATAACTTTGACTTTTCAAGTCATTTTTGCCAGATTTTAAGATTTCAAAAAAATTTCTGAAAGAGAAGAATCCAGATAATCATCATCATTATCATCATCATCAGCCTTTTTACATCTGTTGTTGGACATAGGAATGTTTATAAAAATCATTGGTTGCGATAATGGTCTAGTGGTTAGAGTCATAGAAAATGGAATTGGCATACAAACTTGATCGAGAAAAATTAAAAACTTTTTTCTTTCAATTTTGTGTACTTTCAATCTATTTAACCTTTAAAATTTGCGAGTCGAGAGATAATATTTTGTAATGTAACTCTAATGCTGAACCATTTCTGTTTGTCTCTGGAAATCCATCGGTGTGAATGTCTCTTTCTCTTGATGCTTATGCCAGGCTGGTGGTAGCTTTTTTTAAAAAAAAGGGAATCTTACCCTAACCAGGCAATAAAACATGTTTTTCAGTAAAAACCTTAACCCTACCTTTAATTCAAATCTGAACCCAATCGCAGCAATGAAACATGGGTACAACTCAAATCTAATAATCCACTTTCACATGCGAACTACACATGGTGTAAACATTCATTTGGATCCACTTATAAATATGGAAGTGATATACATACGTATGTAAGAAGTATTCAAAATATCATAAACACTCAGACTTGCACAAAGACATCCTCAGTTTTGAGAAAAATTGATTTTTATGGTTTTAGAAATTGGTACACAGGCCTGCTTGAGCTTGTGCACTGGCCTGCCCGGTAGTGTGTGCTGCTGACCAGTCTGCCAGAAATCTCTATAGAATATCATTGGCTTTCATTTGTCAAATTTGGAGCATTTTCCCCAGGCAATGTTTGGTACCCCAGCAACTGTGTGTATATATATATATATATATATATATATATATATATATATATGATTATAAATTGTATTGTATTGAAACTATAATTGATATTATCTCCTGTTATTTCACAGTGAATGTATCATTCGGTGTAGACAATGTAAATAGACAATGAGGATGCTGCAGGAATTGAATCTGCAGCTGATAGGGTAGCTGCTGCAACATAGCGTTGCTCTTATCATTGAGCTAAACAGCCACCAGTAAAGCAAAGGCCCAAATAACTGTTTATTCATGGTCTGTATCAGCTCTATTTGTTTCTTTCAACGCAAGAGTTATCTCATTAAGAAATAGATATATGATCTGACAGAATGATTATAAACTGCATTATATCATATCAAAACTATACTTGAAATGATTCCCTGCTATTACACGGTGAATGTATCATTTGGCCTGAAAAAGTAAATAGAATAAACAATAATAGAAAATGGGGGTGCTGCTGAAATTGAACCTGCAACCGATTTATGTTGTCTAAGCCAGATGATACATTCACCGTGTAATAGCTGGAGATCATTTCAAATATAGTATCTATATGATATAATGCAATTTATAATCATCCAGTCAGATATATATATATATATATATATATATATATAACCGAATGCCATAATGCACTTGATGAAATATATTTGCCCAAGTTTCTGTGGAGTTCGAGCAGTTTCTTCACACACTCTCACTTTGAGACTTGATAGTTTACCACTTCAAAGCCGTTAATAGTGTAAATAAATGTTTAGGTCTTATTAATTTCATCTGAGCTTTAAAAAAAAAAAATGACTGGGTTTGTTTAATTGGAAAACTCTATTGTTCACATGGGTGAGTAGGGGATATTTGTATGAGCAAAATTGTCATCTTTAAGTGGAAGAGACCATCGTTCCAGACGGAGGAATAAACAGAAATGGTCTCACTGTTTATAACATAAACAGTTGAATGATTGGCTTCAACTTCTATAGTTGTCCTTCTCTACTTGTCAATGGAATGGTTACTTTGGCTTTTGTTGTATTCTGGATCCCCTCTCTCTTGGAGTAATAAAGAGATGCTGCTTCGGGGACAGATTCCCAAGCTACACTTATTGGTTTTGGTTCCTTGCACGGAAGTAGAAACTGTTCTATTTTACATGTCAAATTGCGAAGGAGATCTTTTAGTTTAAATCAATTTTTCTTCTTCAGGAATGAATTGCCCAGTATCAGTCTCTTACACCTTACTCTCCGATATGATACTGTACACATTTGATATGCTCAACAGTATATCCTCGTGTATTTATGTACCTTGAATTTTATAAGCATAAGAGAAAAGACCCTTTTACACTGTAATCAAGCCAACAGTTTCATCAACTAATGATTAATCTCACCTGATCGACACTAGGAATGCAACCCCTATACCTTTTCTGAGTAAATTAAAAAGTAAGGCAAGCAAATTAAAAAGACGAGCGAACAGAATCGATGAACAATAGTTATCACATAAATATAGTTACTGAGTGATCCACAACCTCAATTCGTTCCAAGTATCATCAAAAGCTTAATCTGAAAAACTGAAAAATCTAAATAATAAATGATTAGATAAAAATGAATTATCATTGAAACAAAATGTAGTAGTAAGTGTATATTTGTGATTACTTGAGTTCATCGATTCACTTCCATTGTCTTTTTTATTTGTTTGTCCTATTTTCATCTTTATTTTGCTTGTCTTGAATTTTAATTTGATCGGTTAAAGGTGTTGGGAGCATCTGAAGATAGAAACACACGTATGCGAATTAAGTTTAAAGAATATGAATATTCATAAGTATAATGACGCCACAATGTGGACACGAAAGTCAGTTCCCCAGCCTCTTTGCTTCCAGATGGGTCTATGAGATTGATTTGTAAGGGCCATCAACTGAAAATAGGGCGATGTTGAAACATGTCGTCAAGAAGACGTCAAACCCAACGACAAATGCTTACTAAGCCTTTACAAAAAGAATCAATGGGATGAAATCCCTCACTAGGAAAGGGTCACACCAGACCTAACAAAAGGGCAGATAAAATGTAATAATCATATTTCAAAACCGTATGATGGAAAACTGGCCATGAACATCTACTCTTTTGCTCATACACTCTTTTGTCTTCTCCTGAACTTTCCGACACATTCAGATGAAGAGAATATAATCTTTCTCATCAAAAGAAAAAAAGAAGTATTACAACTTTCCACGTCATGAAAAGTTGACAACTTTATTCATGGAACTTTTCTTGCTTGTTCTTCAAACATTTTAAAACTTTTGATCATTTAGATCGTTGACTAACTAACATTTCTTCTGATTATTTTGTTACAAAATGAAATGTATATTGTTTATTGATATATACGATATCACTGTCTCTGGATTATTCGTTTTTGTCTTCCTTTACTTTCTTCTGTGAAGATAAAATTCTTAGACTCTCTCTATACCATTACACCAAATGTTACTCAACACAGCAGTAAAAACCTACTGAGATAAATGCACGACCATTAAGGTTAAGATTGAGACATACAACTTTAACATAGGTATAGGCAGTTCTTCTACCCCTTTAACGCTTTTTAAAAAGTCTACCAGTTTTTCGTCAGCTGGTCTGTATGTTTTTTCTTGATCCAAGACCTAAATCTGATTTGACGTTTCCCTCCCGTTTTATGAGGATACAAGAGCTGCTCTGTTTCGTTCGACCATTATAAAACGCCTACAAGTTGCGAGAATCAATTACTTTTTGAAGTTCGTGTGACTTCAAAGCACCTCACTTCTTTTTCATCTCTCTATGCCGAGATTGTAGGAGGTTTTTTTTTGTTTTTTTTTTTATCTTTACGTTGAAGATCTGATCATTTGAGTGACGTTAAACTTTTGTTGGAAATCTACGGATTATAAGACTTGGTGCACACCATCATGAAATCATCTGATCTCAGTATCATTGTCGTTGAACGGGTTCTGGTTTTCATGCTGATTGACGCCTGGCTTTTCAACTGATGTCACGTATTAAACGTATTTTAATAAGATGTTATAATAACTTGCATTACAATTAATGAAAGATTCTCCGATGATAATATACAAGTTACAATATCAAGCGGCCAATACCATGTGTGTTTATATAACAAAAAAACTAAATTGATTGTCACTATTTACTGTGAAACTCGGTGTATAAGCTGAGACTGACTCTTAATGTTGGTATAAAGAGTGGATTCTGATGACTTAACACACAACCCTAAGACAATAACTCTTAACAGCCAAAATAACTGTGAACATCCAAAATACACACACACACACACACACACACACACACACATATATATATATATATATATATATATATATATATATATATATATATATATATATATATAACCGGACAACATCACTTGGTACATCGTAGAAAAGTGGAAAAGCTTTTTAAAGGAGAACCATCAACTATTCTAATATAAGGGAAGGGGGATAACAAATTCAATAGTGTGAAATTTTTAGTCAATAATAACATTACAGACAACGTATTTTTAACATCATGTGATTGAAAATCACAGATAGAGGCTAGATCAAGCAAAAGATACGAACTAAAGGAAATCCAGATTTACGCGTCAAAAACTTCTGACCAGGAGATTGAAGAGTTTCATGACAACAGTGAGATAATTGATCCGGAGAAGATAAATTAAACAAAATGAATAGGAGATCTTATTGCTAAGGCTTGAAATGGAAAAGATGGTGGATCGAGAGTGGGTGAATTCGAAGTAGGGCTGAAGAACAAGAGAAGAGACAATCTAGTAAATTTCTCAAGAGTGATTCAGAATAAAGATAACGAGCAAATTTTCTCCAAAAACGAGAAGGTCTCGAATGAACTTAACAAAGGCCCAAATGAAACAAAGAATTAAACGAAATTGACTTCATAACAACTAACAAAATTGATAACGTCAAAAACGTCACTGCTATCAACGAAGTGAACATAGGAGTGACCACATAATGGTAGCAGGCAGAATTAGGTTCAACTTTAAAACAGGGAGGTACAAAATGATTCTCAAGAAATAAACATGCCCTGGTAAGATAGTGAGAACTACCGATTTTGAAATAGCGATACTGAACCAATTCGGGGCCTTATGGAATAACGAAAGTAGCTCAGAGGAAACGGATAAAATTCTTAGGAACATAATTGAAGACGTAGTAGAGATAGCAGGCAAAACAAATGAAAACAATACCACAGGGAAATACTCGCAGATAACTTTAGAAATAATTAAAAAGAGTAGAAATATGATAGTAAAAACTAAAGGTGAAAGAGTAGGACCTATTGAACAAATAAACAAAAAAAGAAATGAGCCAAGAAAGAAGGAAGAAAAACATACAGATGATAGTAAAGGTTATCAGAATAAGGGAAAGCTTGGAACGCACTTGAGCTGCAGATCAAATTGGCAAGCAATAGAATCTTGTATCAAAAGGCATGGAGGGTGGGCTTAATGAAATAGGGACAATACATTAGAAATAATTGAAGAATACTGCGAGAACCTCTATGCCTCGAAAATAAAAGTACCACCGATTAACGGAAGAGAATAATGATATTCCACTGAAAGAGAATAGCGATGTTTCAGACGTAATAATAAACGAATTAGTGTTTGCGTTAGGAAATATGAAAAGCAGGAAAGCCCCAGGCAAAGATGGCATATTGATGAAACTTTTAGAAGATGCAGAAGAGATTCATCACAAAGGACTATCACAACTATTCAGACAAAGCTTACAAGAAAGAAAAGTGCCACAGAACTTCTGTCAAGGAATAGTGATCCTGCTACACAAGAAATGAAACGATAAAGAACTTGGAAATTACCGCCCTATTACATACTTTACTGACATTTACAAACCATTCTCGAAAATACTTAAAAATAGACAAACACTTAAGATGAAAACCAACTGTGCAAACTGACAGTTTTTAGAAGTTGCTATTCTACAATGACCCAACACAAATCAAACCAGCTAATCGAGAAGACATCAGAATACAACAAAGTGATTTGTTTGGCTTACGTAGACAATGAAGAAGTCTTTGATTGAAATGAATACAAAACAGTCTTCAACTAAATGCGACAAGAAATTACAGAAGAGAATTATAAAAACAAAAAAAAAAGAAGAAATTGGGAATATGTACAAAAATAATACTGCAATGATTAGACTTCATAAAGATACAAATCAGATAAAGATAAAGAAGTAATACAATGGGATATGATATCATCAACTCTATTTACAGCGAGCGTTGAAAGCACCTTTTGGAAAACAGACTGGTAAAGCGTTGGAGTAAACATAGACATAAGATATTTGAACAACGTCATGTACTGTGAGGATATTATATTGTTATAAGAGATTGTGGATGATCTAGCAAACCTGTTCAGTGATCTAAATTGAGGCAGCGAAAAAATAGGGTTAAATATGAACAGAACAAAGACAAAAGTAATGTTCAGTAATAATGAAGACTATAAGAAAAGACGGTGAAGCATAGAGGATTCCGTTTACATAGGTGAAGCATAACGATTGGCTTGAGAGCATTTAGTATAAATAGAGACATACTGAAAAATAAACTGCCAATATGCTTAAAACGTAAAGTATATAATCAATGCATGATGTTAGTTATGAGGTATCTGAGCAAAACCTAGAAACTCATGAGACCACTCGAAAACCCACAAAGAACAGCGCAGAGTGCAATGGAAAGTGCAATGTTAGGAATTACTCTTAATGATAGAAAAATATCAACATGGATCTGAGAAAGGACCAGGGTGAAGGTTATCGTTCAAGTAATTAACAACAAGACACAAGATGGGTAGATGAAATAGAAAACTTTGCTCTTAGGATATGGCTGAGGTTAGTGCAATCACGCTCGTTATGGAAGGACATAGAAATGCCTTTGTCCAGCAGTGAACTTGAAAGGGCTGATGCTGATAATGATAATATATTCAGATTCGAGCTTAGGACTCCTGGTGCCTCGGATCTGCTGAATCCCAGTGCCCTTCAAGATAGAGAATTATCTTATTGATTTATTAATTGCATTCTCGATTTGCCTTCCCCTCAAACCCCCAGTTAATTCTGTCCTTCCAGGGGACAGTCAGTTTCCGTAATTCTTCGATTAGTTTCCTATCCAGGTTGGCGAAAAATAAAACCTAACACCAAACTATTACTACTACTACGTGACACTTTAAAACACACCCTCTCTCCCTCATCCTCTCCAAGGCGAAAGACCTATTGTTTTAACAGACTGTCAAATACCCGTTAGTTCCTAGGATCCCTCTGACAATCAGAAGGAAGCTTACTGATCTTCAACCTGCAAATATTTCTATTCTTCTTCTCTCTGCTTTGTGTTGGTCAATCGAAGAAAAGTCTTCAATGTGCGCACATAGGCACTTATTCCCACTCCCACGATGCAAATACTTATTTTCTCAATAACACAATATCATGACTCAAAGCGTAAAATAGCACAATTTTACTCTTTTGAATAGCCGCGAAAACATAAATAGAAATGGAAAATCAAAATTTCCGTCGTCTACGACTGAGACCTCTTGTTTTATTTTGTTTTGTTTTTTTCTTCTTCTTCTGCTTAGCTCTAAATAGAATATATTTCTGCTGAACGGATAATATTTTTCATTAAGTTATTTCGTAATATTTTTTATTGAATTAAATATTGTAGATGTTTGCGAATCAGAAGATCTTGAATGAAAAGCAATTATTGGAAAAAATGATAATTAGTCTAAAGGCTTCCGTTTTCGTGAAGAAATGTATTTTTTCTTTAAAAACAAATAAAAGTGAGAAAATATGGGAACAGGGTTGGTTTTCTGAAAAACTGGTTTTAGTGGTATTATTTTTCGGCATATAATTTATTCAAATGCATTTTCTTTTCTGAATAACATGTAAACCCTTTTTTAGTTCTTCATATTTCAAGAAAGGACATGCCTTTAATGAAATATTACAAACGGGAACAGTTTTTTATTCTCTAAGATCTTTATTCTTTAAATTCTTCCACATAGTATGCAAGATAAGTTACAATTACAATATATAATACGATAATAATGCCAATTGTGAATAGAAATCACAAAAAACTTACAAAAAAGAACAAGGTAGACTGGATTGTATGGAGGGGAATAATCCAGGTAGATGGACTAACAACGGAACTACACCAATAAAACAGAAACTTTTTTTTTTCTTTAGGAAAAGATTTTTTTCAACAGTTTAAATGAATAAATTAGAAAGTAAACAACAACTTTCACAAATAATTTAGAAAATAAGAATATATTTGAATAAATTCTATGCCGACAGAATACCGGCAAAACCAGTTTTTTTTTCTGAAAAAAAAGGAATAATTTACCCGTATGAACAAAAAATTACCATTAAAAAGTTATTACTTTGTTCAAAATAACTTGAAAAATTTTATTTACTTACGTAAAATCTTCAGCTGTTTGTTTTGTCACAAACTGGTAGTGTATTGTCGGCTCTACCTATATCTGGATCTGAAATGAATCAGTTGAAGCGAGTAAAGGCCTCGAGGTGAAAACTTCCGCAAAGGAAAAGTCGGGGCCCAGTTTAAATACATAGTTTCATTGAAATTCAAATTTTGTATTAAAACCTTTTTTAAAAAAACTTCGTTGTGTGTCCTCCACCGTGGAAAGGTGAAATACTATGCAAAGTTTCAGCTTTCTACAAGCAAGATTGTGGCCTACAAGCCAAATGGAACAGACAGACAGACAGACAGACAGACTTTGGTTCATACATACATGATAATTAAAAGTTTTAAAAAATCGATGAAAGGCTTCATGGTATACGACGTGGAAAAATTAACTTTAAGAACAGTGGAAAAAATTGTCAAATTCTTCGGTTGAGTAGGTTGGGAGAGAATCAACTCGGAGAAGTTTTTTCTGTCTCATTAGTATTCTTAAAGATGATATCATGTTGGTTTGCATAGAGTCTGAGATTAAAACCGACGCAAAGGATTCAATATTCACATGGGGGAACGCTCAATAGAAATGACACAAATAGCGAATCACGTCTGTTGTTGAATTTACTGATCTATCATCATTGAATACGTTTTTGGGGTAACCTAAGTAAGTAAGTCCTGTTTCAAAAAATGATATATGGTGTAAAATAATATCAATGTATAATGCACATAATACCCTATATAAAATAACAAACTGCATGTGTAACGTATGCTGTATATTAAAACAAAACTTAAGGGGAGATGGTATTTGATCAACACTGCTGGGGTGCCATGCTAATATAACTGTTTTGTTTTTTAAATCCCCAAAACGGTTACATGGTAAAGAACTGATGTATCGTAAACTATATGTCAAATAGGGAAAAACACTGAAGAAACTTACATAAATTACATTAACAGATATTGGGAAACAAGTGACTGAAGTGACAGAAGAAACTTTTGAAAAAGTTTTTTAATGTTTAGTGTTTAAAACTGTAATGAATATATATATATATATATATATATATATATATATATATATATATATAATGGAGTAAGAATTCGCCACACGAACACATTTATGTTTCGAAAGATAAACGTGTTTGTGTAGCGAATCCATTATATTTCATGCTCTACTCTAAATCTACTCAATATTTAATGTTGAATGTATTGAGCACTTTATGAAATAAACCCATCATTTATCGGATATTGTATATGATATATCATAAAGTGTTCCCATTGTGTGTTGTGGTATATAAATATACATATGTTTGTATTGTGAAGGTGATGTGATCCGACAGAATGTAGACGAAAATGACGATTGGAAAATGAAGTGAAAAACTCAAAAGATAGGAGCTACATCTTGAATTTTTTCATTATTATTGCGTGGGCGTTGTTCCATACATTTCGGCGGAGGCCAGCCATCTTTCTTGGAGAAAAATATTTTCGGTGGTTTCACAGAGAAAAATATGCTGTTTACATTTCGATGCTGGAAAGGAGAATGTAAACATCTTTATGTTTAGTTGTTTGGTAGGAGCGGACAGTCATTTCGAAAAATGATTCAAGTACACGTACCTTTGAGAAAAGTTAAAGAAGTCTTACCCACCATCAACCGAAAAGAACAAATGAAAGGAACACACCAAGTTCAACCCAACCCCACATACATATCCATTAAATGCTGGACACCACCTCTCCATCTTGAAATAAGAATTACAAAATCCATCTTTCCCTGAAAAATGACAATTCTAGCCCAACACTGCCTCTCTTATCTGAGACAGGCCAAACACCCTCAGAGACTGGAAACATACATACCCTGACCCCACCTGTCACAGACCCATATCATTTAAAACCTAACGACACCCTCAATTATACAGATATAATGAACCAAAAACAGAAATTGTCATATTCTCCTCTTCAGCATCGAAATGTAAATAGCATATTTTTCTCTGTAAAACCGCTGCAAATATTTTTCTCTCAGAAAGATGGCTGACCCCCATCGAAATGCGTCCATGGAAATATATTTTTAAAAAAATGAGATGTAACACTTATCTCTTGAGTTTTTCACTTCACCTTCCAATTGACATTTTCATATCTCTCTCTCTCTCTCTCTATATATATATATATATGTGTGTGTGTGTGTGTGTGTGTGTGTGTATGTGTGTGTGTGCGAGTGTGCGTGTGCTTCTGTGTGTATGTGTTTCTGTGTATGCAAGTGTTTATCTATGCATACGCTATTTCTATGCTTATTTTCTAGACTCAGTTTGGTAATTTTATGAATATACGTAAATGTTTGATATAAGGTTATATATACAAGCACTATTTTTTCCATTGTGGAAATGATACGTTATTCCAGCAGTTCAACATATAATATAATGTATAAATTTTGAGAACACGCTGCATGAATAACTTCTTGTTCACAAGATCAAGATGATACTTTTTAAACAATTAGGGAAACAGCCAAAACAAAATAAGCTAATTCACTTATTTGGGAAGATAGGAAGAACAGAAAAAGTAATTAACTGGCAGTGCACAAGCTGCAATTGTGTAAAATCGGAACCTTATTGTCAAGTTGACAAAAATAAACGTTAAAGAGCTTCGAGAATCGGTGACGGAAAAGAATTTTTTGATATTCGAGATTTTTTTCACAAATCCAGTTTCTGTAACGCTGAGTTTTCCAAAATGTGTGTTGGGATACTTTAGTGCATCACCGATAATCGCTAGGCGTGTCGTGAAATTAATTATATTTTTTTGCTTTTACTTGGTTGCATAAATTTGTACAGCAATACCTTATCCGTATTATATCATAACCGGCACGAGTTAAAAAAGCGTAATTCAAAGTATTGTTGTAATGTGTTTGCAAACTTTTTTTTTTCTAATAAGTGTGTCGCCAATGCAAAAGGTTTGAAAAGCTTTGCTGTAGAAGTTCCTGACTCAAAAGGAGCGAGTAAAATAAAACTGTCAGACATGGAATAACTTCAGTGTTAAAGGACAAAAAGTGAACAGTCTTTTCTCTACTACTTCTTGGTTTATTCTGGTACGAATTCATGGTAATTGGGCGTCCAGTAAGGTTTTGATTCATTATACGAGCTTATTGATCTGCGAGATGAGCTCATTATCGCCTGCGGTACGATAGACAACCCGTTTTTTTTTTTCTTTCCTATTAAATGTACACGTGGGTGTATGTACGTGCTTGTTTGTGTGTGTTTGTATGTGTATGTGTTTTTGTGTATGCACGCCCTTGTGTGTAGAAAGAGAAAGCGAGACGGGGAAAAACAAGATCAATAGATGGCAAGATAAACTATCACCTCAAGATAAACGACAACCAAACTAAATCTTCATGCAACGGGGAGATTTCTTTTCTTTCTTTTTTTCCAAGAAAATATGTAAACTGCATAATGAATGAAGATACTGTGTTTTACTAAATTGCTGAAGTAATACTAGCTTTAGAATTCGACCTTTGAGTTCTAGTCTTTCCTGGCAACGATCACTGGCGCCAACATCGAATTCGACGAAAATTACCCACTTAGCCCGCATCTTGCAAGAAAAATGGATTCATATGTTCTCTGACTCTTTATGATTGTAAATACAATGGATGATACGAGCATAAAACCTTTTAATGCAGAAAAGTACGCTATGCATTGAAAGTTTGTCGTCAATTCCGGCAACCGTAAAATATCCGATTTATGTTAATCCTCTTTTTTTTTATACAAAAATCTATTATTACTAGTATTATTATCCTCATTATTGTTGTTGTTATTAATAGTAAATTTCAAGTTGATTAGTCGTGCGGAAATCAAAGTGATATTTTGACCTTTGCCTTAGGCAAATGCACTCTTGCATGGACTTGTATTTTTTTTTCAAATTAGTTTGTAACTGTTACGTCGTATTATGAGACTCAACATAGTTACACGTTTGCTTGATTGTCTGTCATTTTCATCTGGTCTCTTCTCAAAGTGCAGTTTTCCCCCTTTTCTCATCTAAACCTTCCTTATTTGATTTTTTTTTAAAATTGCTTTGTTGCTTACAAGTTTCTTTCTGTGTTTTCTTCATCTATTCACTCTTTTTTTTTTCCAAATCCTCTCTGCAACATAATCTTTTTTCTCTCTTTCTTTCTCTGTTCATATCTTTTTTTCTCTCTCTTAATTTCTTTCTTTTCCTATTTGCATGTTTATTCGAGTCTTCTTTCTTTTCTTTTCGTTTTAGCGCCTGGCAATTCATTCCAATTTTTAAAAATTTCGGTTATTGTATTTCTCTCTCAACCTCGTGCCTCCTTTTTCTTCCACGATTTTTTTTTTCTTCAACTTCTATATTCATTCGTCCTCTCATGCAGACAAAATGTATCGTAAGGCCTTTCTGAATGTTGTAATCCACGTACATTTGCATGCAAAAAATGACCAATTCTACCGGCATATTACTCCTGACATCAGAGTGTACCCGCTGACTTCCCCTTCTTAGTTTAATGAGGACGTTCTGCTTGGGAGACGGATCCCCTGGAAGCAAGCATCTCTCCCCTTTCTTTTAATTTCGTACTGTTCTTAAATTCACCTTTCACAATTTTTGATTATCTTTCTTTGTTTTTTGTTGTTTTTTTTAAATTTCAAAACTGTTCTTTTTCTTGTTTAATTATTTCACTATTCGACTCTGTCAAGCCATCTTTTTTTCCTGTACATCGTTTGACGGGCTTTAAAAATATTTTCCCATTTCCAGCTTCCTACCCGTCTTTCTCCCATTTAATTTCCTATTGTCTGTGGGGACACCCTGATATCTGCAGCAATATGTCGATAGAATTGGTTACGGAAAAACTCAAATTCAGATGATTTATGATTCAAATTTGATCCTAGCTTTTGCAATGTTAACCAACTTAGCGATAAGGAAGTAGTCAAGGGAAAACATATCTCTAGGGAAGAAGACGGCAAATCTTTGAAAGACTCTGGAATGTTTAATTGTTATCAACTCTGTACATGAAAACAGGAAGTAAACGTTAATAAATGACGTGAGTTCAGAAAGGTAGGAATGACAACATGCAAGTAGTTAAATGCTCAAGGACTGTCTGGAAAGTGTCCAGCCATTTTGAATATTGTGCTGCCTTGGTGTCACTTGGCATATGGAAGGACCTTACTGTGCCTGTGTGAACAGACATTCTTCCTTGGGGTTACTCAGTCGGAAATGGAACGTATTCGTAATAACAGAGCTAGTCAGTTGATTTTCGCAAAAAATCGCATCACCAAGGTCTGTAAGTTCCCCTCTAGTCCAGATTTGGCTTCCCACGATTCCTGGCTATCTACAAAGAGATTTTAGACCGTGGACGAAACTAAAGCGAATGTAACAAGGCAGTTGGATACGATCCCAAAGGAGTACTTTGTAGATTGTTTTGAAAAGTGGAAATACTTAGAATGGACTATGGTGCAATTGTCTTAGATAGGTTAATTTTCCGTGAATATTACATGTCCTGATACTTTCCAGACAGACCCCGTGTCACGAAATTGAGAGTTGCTGCACCAGAGAACGGTGAATATTCTTTCTCTTTCGTTTTCTCTTGACAATCGAGAGAGAAAAGTTTTTGGGGGAAGTATCCGTGTGTGACACAGCTTGCTTTTTTATTTATCCTAATATATATATATATATATATATATATATATATATATATATATATATATATATATATATATATATATATATATATATATATATATATATAATGAAATCATATGTACTGATCCAAAGTCGAATTGACGGTTTTTGGCTCCTTTTATCAGCCATAGTTCAATATAAAAAGAAATGACAGCGATAAAAAGACCTTCACTCGGATCAGGAAAAAACACAGATCAATATGCCTCTTTAAAAACAAAAAACAATAGCGTTGTAACATACGAAGAGGATATTGCCCCTATGAGAAGCTATGAATTTATTGTTCATACCGGACGATTAAGAAGTATTTTTCAATGGCATCAGTATCAGAATAACATGTATTAACATGTAAACTGGCTTCTACCCCCTTCTCGTCGTCTTTCTTCCTTGAATATTACTTCAGACTCTTTTACAATTCAGATAACAGTTGATGCTGTCCAGCATGGCATACTCATACATTCATACGCACTTACACACAAACAAGCATTGGCACACTCACATGCCCACGCTTGCACATACACACATTGGCACACATTTGGAAGTTTAGCTAGGGTAGTCGGGTTTTTCCCATCGGTGCCACTTGTCGAAACCTGAATCCAGATAGAAGCTAGAAATAGTAGATTCGGAAACCGTATCCCATGCTATGGAAGCCCGTCTTTCATAGATGAGGACTTCTCGTCCGAAACTACTTCTTTATTACGATTTTCTGCGGTTCAATTTATTGGCCGAAAAATTGATCGGCTAAAATCGTTTCAACAAAAACAGAAGAAGGGAAACTAGTCAAAATATTTGCATTTGTGATAATATCTAAAAAGCAACAGCAAACGCCCGTATTACATTGAGTTCACACGCTGAATTCATTGGTGCTTCCTTGTATCAAATATTTGGACTAAATATCCACCCTAACGGGCGCAGTAAATTGTTGCCCCCAAAAGAAACAGATCGATAGATGGAAATCAGATAGCGTTTAATTAAGTTTGTTTTCTTAATTGATTTGATATCATTCTTTGCACTGTTGAAAAAAATGGAGCTAATGTTGGAAAAGTGGGATGCTAATGTGACAAAGGGTGTTCAGCTAATGTGAGAATTAGGTCGGGTTAATGTAAAAAGGAAGGACTAACGTTAAAGAGGGGTTCATCTTTTTCAAAGGGGTCATGAGGTGCAAAGTTGAAAGAAAAAAAGGGCGCTGAAATTAGAAAAAAAAGAAGGGCTACTCTTCAAAAAGAGAAATACTGGTGTTAAAAATAGGGGTCTGATGTTTAAAAAAGTAGAAAGTTCCGAAGGGGAGGTATAATGTTAAAAATGGGGTTGCAGTGTTAAGAAAAACCGAGAATATTGTTAAAAAGGGTGTAATGTTATAAAGGAGACAAATGTTCAAAAATTGAACAAATAGTGAAGAAAAAAAGGTGTCGATGGTGACGTTGAAAAGGAGAAGAGTCCCCCTCGATTTTGATCGATAAAAGAGAAAACAAAGTTCTCTCCTCAGACACTTACAAGAGAAAAACAAATTCACCATCGATTTTGACCTTAAAAGATGCAAAAAGTTCTGAGTCGATGTGAAACCCTCAAAGTGAAAAGTAATTCCCCCTCTTCTGCGATTTTAACCACTCGATTTAGACCCCTATAAAGATCGAAAAAAAAAAACCCTTCCTCTCGATTTTTACCTCTGGAAGTGAACTTCCGTACCGATTTTTGACCCTTAATAATGAAAAACAAATCTCATCTCGATTTTGACCTTCATGGTAAAAGAAATATCCCTCCATGATTTTGACCTCTCAAGTAGAACAAAGTTCCCTTTCAATTCGACCCCTAAAAGTGAAAAAAATCATCTCTCAATTTTTACTCCTAACTATGAAAAAGAATCTTTCCCTCCATTATGGGGGTAAAACAAAATATTCCCTTGGATTTCGACCCCTAAAAGTTAAAAAAACAAAAAAAAAAAACAAAAAAAAATCAGTACTCCTTAGATAATTCTGTTGGTCACTTTTAAGATTAAAAATAACGTTAATGCTGAGGGAATTAAATTACAATTACCTGGCAATTAATCTACCCAAACAGCCACTTTTTTAAAATCTAGCCATTTTAGCCATAAAAATGATCCATATTTTAATGCTTACATGATGTATATTCTCCTGAGCCAAATCCTTGGTACACACCGTATTGACTCTAAAGTATATCAGAAATAACATTATTTGACCGACGATGAAAAAATTTAGCCACTTTCAAAATGGCCAAGATGCGAAAGCAAAATGAGATTATTCCAAAGAAATACCTATATTTCTAGCACAGAAAATATTCATACAAATTTTTATATTACATGCTAAGATTTGCCTTATAAAACTTTTTCTTATAATAATTGCTGTCATAGAAACAAACTAAATTTGTCAGATGGTCGCTGGCTTTAAAAAAGTTCCGTAGATTGAGTTAGGATTTTATCATTACTTCATGCATGTGTGGACTTCGAATTCGAAAATGAATACCATGTTTAGAAATATTAAAAATACATTTTCTCTTCTTTTGTTACAGCTTTTGTTTTTAATCGAAAAATTGAGATGCGATTTTGTTTATACTTTTCACATCTTTGAACCGTTCGTTCACTCAAAGTCGAAAAAAGAAGTAAAATACATTTTCTGTCCGTTTATTACATCTTTCTTATATAAACATACGCGTATCATATTATAAGATATTACTAATAAATCTTTTGTAATAATTAGTTACAGTTTATTTCTTTTGATTGGTACGATATTTAGCAATATTTGAAGTACATTTTATTCTTCTTTTGTTAAAATTACGATTTTTTCCGTTGTACAACATGTCTTTCACCGTAGGTATTTGTGGATTTTTCTTTCCCCTCTTTCAATATGCGACTGGGTCAAAGATTCCACCTATTTTTTAGTCACATTTCGTCAGTATCAAATTTCTTTTAGTAGAGTTTTGGATTTTTGTTTAAATTCTTCTTTTATACAATTTTTGTACGTTCTAACACCCTTTAAAACAGCTTCAGTTGGGTTGGGATTTTAGATATAACTTGAAAATAGAATACTTGAGTCTTCCAATTGATTATCAATGGAATAATTTTCTCCTGAATAATTATTGGTGCGTTACTGTCTGATTTTAAATCCATTTCTTACTAATATAATTGTCTGCGTGGAGAAACAATAGAGCAGATATGGAGAATGAATGAATAAGACAAGATTTGGACATAAAGCAGTTATTTGGGCCTCTGGATTTCCAGCATGCCGTTAAACTGATTGGTAAGAGCTGCGTCACGTGAGACAGCTTCCTATTGGTCGTAGGTTCGATTCCAGCTACAACCAATTTCTTTAATTATTTATTCTATTTACGCTGTCGAGGCCAACTTACACATTAAGCATGTAATGACAGGAGGTTATTCAAAGTAAAATAACGCATTTATAAACATTATATCTGATTTTATATCAATTTCTTAATAGTATATATATGTGTGTGTGTGTGTGTGTTCCCATTGTCATTAGATTGAATATTTTATATCTGATAGGATGTGATCATTGTATAGATATTCTATCAGGGAACATATTTGTCCAGCACCGAAGTAAATCGAGTAAAAATCGAACAGCCGACCACGTAAATGAAACTTGAACCTGCGTCCACCAGGAAGCAGTCTTAACGCGACTCTGCTCTCTTCTCTCTCTCTCTCTCTCTCTCTCTCTATATATATATATATATATATATATATATATATATACCTGGATGCCCGGCGTAACCAGGAAAAAAATTTCGAATGCAACAACACAGTAAGCAAATAACATTTTATAGATATTTCAAAAAGATGATTAATACGCACCCTCCTCGGTCAGGTCAGCACACCCCAAAAATTCAAATAAAACAACACACAGGCCTGCCCACGGAAGGAAAAAAACTTCAAATATAACAATACAGAAAAGCAGACAGGATTTTATAGAGATTTTTAGAAAAATAATAATGGATGAGCGCTATCAAGGCTTCACACACACACACACACACACACACGCACGCGCGTGTAACTTGGAATATTACAACGCAGGAAAGTAAATTATAGATTTCATAGAATTGAAAGTGTTGAAAAATTACTTGTCTCCCTTAGAATTGAAAATACCAAAAGAGATCACCGGAAGTAAACGCCACCTATTTTATGTTTATCCTGGTGTCAAGTTACAATTGTAGCCAGTTGAATGCATCCTACTTCCTTACCTATGAAAATCCAAAAATTGACTTGACCCTAAAATGACATTTGGGTATCACCAGAGGCCAGCTCAGCCAATCCTATGTTCGCCCTGGAATCACCGTAGGGTGCGGACGTTTTCGAGTCTAGAAAACAAAAAGAAACAAAGAAAGATTCGTCATCTTTGTAATCTATGTATGTAAATCTTTAATCCAGTAACAAATATGTATAATCTTTGTGTATGTGTGTGAAAGTTTGTGAGAGTGTGTGTGTGTGGGGGGGTCATGTAAAATTTCAATTTTTAAAGCTGGACAGGATAAGTGTGTTAGTCGACTTTCATATGGTCCCAAAATGCCCACGATATGCCATGCAAGTCATTTTTAATCCGATCTGTGTAAATTCAACGTGTTATCCCAAAACTAGACGTCTTTATATTTTATTTTATTCTTATTATGAAGTTCGTTGGCTGTTCACCCATAGCCCTGTTTTAGAAGTATTGGAAAATAGAACAAGTTCTTGCTATGCTATGCTATTCCCCGTCATATTCACAAATGTTCTAATGAATGCAATTATTCAATAATTTCAATTTTTGTGAAGCATTTTTCTCCTGTTATATATTCATTTCAACACTTATTGTTTAACAACGTTCATATATATATATATATAATATATATATATCATTGTGTCATCCACAGACAGCTAGTTTCGTTGTACTAGAGACTACTCTTCAGTATGGCAATAGACAAACCATTATCCCACCCAGTACCTCGAGGTAGGATTGCAACCTTCGCTTCAGACCCGAAGGCCGGAACGGTATCCTACTGCTGAGCTACGGTCATTTAAGCGATATATTGATTTCGTTTAAATTCCTCGTCCACATTGATTAAAGACTACATAAACGGTTTTTTCAGTTTTATCTTTAACCGAAACAGACATCCCTAGTCTTTCAAAAATAAAAGATTTAAAAGAAAAAAGACATTGTTTAAATTACTGAAAACAAACTGATGAATGAGAGTAATTTGAAAAAATCGTCGTTTAATCTTTTTTTTTTTTTCATCGAGTTTTATTTACAACACAATTGTTTTTTCAATAGAGATAAATCCACGGTTTTATTTCTTGAAGTTTCCCTTTGGATTATGATGAAACAATCAATATTTTTCCCAAATCAAAACGTCACTCGCCAAATGGGCTTTCACCAAATCAGATGATGCTTGAACGCTCGCGCCAGAGCGCCCACGCCGAATCAGCTTCGCCAAATAGTCCCATTCCAATACACATAAACACGCACACACACAAACATATATATATATATATATATATATATATATATATATATATATATATATATATATATATATATATGTGTGTGTGTGTGTGTGTGTGTGATGTGATGTCATCTAAAGGAAGGCAAAGGAAATAAAAGTATTTAACGTTTGATCACGAATTTCTCATAGAAAAAAACTTCGGAACGTACTTCAAAAAGTCTCGAAAGCAAGAAAGTGTTAAATCTTCTATGAAGCCAGTAAATCTGGTTTTCAAACTTTAAAAAGACAACTTTAAAAGAGTCAGCTCCCCAAAAAGAAAGGGTTGCATCTCTTTTGAGCAAAACGCAGTCACGTAATTCAACTCCACCCTAAAAATTGAAAACAATTTAACGTGTTCATTTTTTATTTAAAAAAAAATGAAAATACCAAGCGGCAAATTGAAACCAGCCGACCGTTATCGGTGTCTCACCCACGAAGCTACAAATCCCGAACCAGAAAATGTCTCTGAACTCCAAGTTCCAAGTCTGGGCTTCTAAAAGTAGACTTGAACTATGTCAGTTTTATTAACCCTCAAGTCTTCATTACAAAATTCTATTCACTTGTGACTAAATTCACGCATGATTTTTTTCATCACTTAAATTTTATTTCCCCTTGTGTATAATTCTATATATAATTCATTTTGAATCACAAAAAAACAACAAGTATGAATTAACCTATTGCTTACGTATTAATTTTATTCATGTTAACTACTAAAAACATCTAAAGAAAACTAGGAGTGACCAACACACACAAATTATTAGAATTTTTCTAGTTAATATAAAGTTCGAAAATAACAGTCTTTGTCTTTGAACATGCGATTGGATTTTTAGATATAACGTTTTCTAATTATTAGTGTTTGCCATAGATATTACTTTTTTAAGAATAGAAAAATAAATAAATGAGTAAATTGAGTCATTCACTCCTCATATTTTATTCCGCCAGAGGCGGCACAGACCTAGAACTTTAGAGTGCGTTATATCTGAGGAACCTTGAATAATCTTTCAAAATTTGGAAAAAGAATTGCTGTGGGTGCTATCGGACCTATCACCGCCACTGATTCACTCCTCTAATTTAATTTACCCCAAAAAAACTTTCATTTATCCTCATGCAGATCATTCACCAGTTCAAGAAGCACTGTTCTTTGCCGTCATGAAAAATAATAAGTAACTTTACACGGAAGATGATTAAATCAGTTGCCCGGTATGTCCAGAAACTTTATATTTGTACGTATTTATCCCCCCCCCAAAAAAAAGTTACATTAATTCAAAACAATCATAACACTTGATTACAATCTAAATAACCGGACCTTGACCTACCATGAGACGTAAACGTAGTAAACAAGTGGTGAAACCTGAAAAATTGACCTTACCAAGTAAGTCAAATATGGGCCCCTTTTTGAACAATTATAACTGACAAACAAACGGGTCCCGTTGTGTCCTTTAGGGTAACTGGGCGGTCGCATACGGTGCAAAAGTCTCACGGACCTATTCCAAACCGAAAAAAAGTCGTTAAAATACAATTGGGACGTTAATGTTATGTATTGCATGGGGCGTATGAAACCTTTGCAAACAAAGAAATAAAAAAAAATTGCAACCTGCGTTGCAAGCGTTACCGTTGACGAAGGGATACATCTCTTTTTGCCACCAGTGGTGTTGGGGTCATCTGGAGCGATAACTTGGGGTGTCGCCTCGCCTACTTCCAGAACTTGCTCTCTTCCCAGGATACGTATAATTTTGGTTATCTGTTCGTACTTCAGATATACGTCCCTCAAAAGGTACTCAAAATTTTCTTTCTGCATAAAATATAAGGGGAATTTTTTTTCATGTAGGCTCCTACCTTATAAAATTTCTTCACGGTTAAATGTTATTTAACAAGAAATCATTATTTTGATGATTGGAGTTTTCCTTTTATTTCAATACGTCACCAAAAAACTAATTCATCTCCGAATTTCTAAACTGATACTCCTAAAGCTCTATTTCTAGGGCTTTTCCTTACTCTTTGTAAATTGCCTCAATAACACTATGTATGTTTGAAAAATCAATAAGGTTTTATTTTGTACAGAGTATTGAAAGTCATAATCTTATATAGATAAGTTTCCTGTGTACCTCAAAAGATACAAAGACAGCACTTTTGGTAGCTGTTAACCATTGAATTACCATGAATTATTGGGTTCCGTGTAGATTTTCTGTTTAGCACAGATGAGATGTTAACTTCCATTAAAATACTGAACTCACGAACTTACATCCATGTTCACTAATTTTGGGAGCGGTTACACGAAATACTGTATTGTTATCGCCCACCAAAAACCACCATTTCCCGCTCCCGGTTGCAACTGAATACGAGGAAATGCAATTGTGATTGGTTTTCCAGAGAGAGAGAGAGATAAACATTGTGAATAAGAAATGAAAATCTTCTCATACCAACAGCATTGACTTCCCGTTTCCAATTTTAAACGTCATTATGGTTGTATTTCAATTATTTTCTTCGTGGATTGCAATTTAATTTGAGTACTTTTTTTTTTCAATTGACAAAAGCAAAAGTTGCAACGAATTGTAATTATTGTTGTCACTGAAAACCACGTGACTTAGCATTCCTGCTTTGAATTTTAAAATTTACCTCACCCGTGAAAAAAAAAAAAATTGAGTAATTTGATTTCACAAAATAGTTTCTTTTATTGCATGTTTTGTATGTGAATCATTGTTTTAATGATATAATTTTTTTTTAAATTCGACGATTCAAATACGACCATGATGACATGGCTTTTTTGTCAATTGAAAAAATTAAAATTAGATTAAAATTCATGAAGAAAACAAATAAAATACAACTATGATAACGTTTAAAGTTAAAAATGGGAAATTGATATTTGGTTCCGTTAATGGATACTACACTTTCCCAATTATTCGATTCCCCACAAGAGCAAGATGTGACACAAGGTCGTTTTTAATATGGGATTCCATACACGGGAAAAGCTAAAAATAATTGCTCTGGTCTCCGCTACGAGTGTTGCAAAGGCGTCAGGGTAAGCCCGACCCATCCTTTTTTTAGAAATGTAACTTTATTCAAAATGTTTAATTTTTTCCCCAAATGTATTTTCAGCTGTTTAGGAATAAATCTTCGAAGTCAAATAATTGTGGTAGGAAAGAGAGAAATGGGAAAATCGAGGAAGCAGTGAGGTTGGAAAAATTGAAAGAGAAAATGATGCAAAAATTCAGAAGTATCCGGAGATTTCTATTCTGAAGCCCTGATTACTCTCTTTTATATCTATAAAAGATATAAATAAAAACGACACTTGGGCTCTTCATCATCTAGCACTGAACATATGTGTCTTATGTAAGAAATAGTTTTTGACTTGCACTCTGTAACGAGTTACTTTGACAGTTGTTCGAAAGTGAAAAAAAAAAAAAAAGTTTCAAACTATGAAGCCATCGAGCCGTTGTCGTTTTTGTGCTACTAGAATCCAAGAGGTCAGGTAGATCTCTAAGTACAAGATACCTGATTTAGGAAGGTTTTTTCTTTCCTTCATCCTTAGAGATGGTGTTTCAAACCGATTTTCACCTGTTTGTTATATAGTAAATTTTCAACGTAACTCCTGAACCGTGTTTTTTTTTCTGGGGAAAAAATGATGAAATGAGAAAGTCCTCATTGTTTTCATTAAAAAAATCAACTAATATGCACAGCAGAATATCTAGGAACGGTAATGTATAAATAAATTTGGAAAATTGAATATTTTGATAATTCAAACGAGTATGATAAATATCAAAACATGCATACATCTAAGACCAGCTCACATTCCACACATAAGTATCAACATTTTTGAACATATGTTTCACTTTCTGGTGAGACTTCGCCATCTTGCGAAAAGATAACATACTAACACAAGACGAGTTATCTCGTCCACTAAAGTGGACTGACGACTAACTCAGGCAAGTTATCTCGTTCAGAAGGGCAGTGGGCCATTTAGTCTACGGTTTTGAGGGGGCGTGCTCCAGACATCCTGTTCATAATGTTTGAATGGTAGACTCAAGGGGCGTAGGAGTGGTAGATATATACTTGCATTTTAGATTATGAAACAATATTTGCTCCTCTGTCTGAAAATGAATCACCGACATCGTTGCAACATTTTTGTTACAATAGTCCCACTGTGTATCTTACTTCTCTGTGGTCCACTTACCCAACCTGACTCTCCGCACAGTGATCAAAGAGGTCGACCAGCGGCTCATAGCAGTTATCAATTTCAAACAGACGATGTTAAATAGAGGACGTAACTTTTTTTTAAATTGATTTTCAGAGATTTTCAGATTCGTAGAAATTAGAATGATAAATATGTATAGATGAATTTCAGGACATTTTTTGTACGCGGTATTGTTTTAATATTCAGCAAATTTTCCTTATATGATTTTTGAAAATATTTTCATCTAAAACTATTAATATAATAGAAACATGGCGTTTAGCGCAAATTTCTCCCGCACGCAGAGTCTCCAAAGTGTAGATCGAGTACGTGGTCCTTTGATAGTCTTGGAACTAATATTCTTGTGCTCGCGGGTCTCGGGTCTGAATAGTCCAGTGCCGAAACGGTGCCTCTTTATCGGTAACGCCAAAACGTATTTACCCCACTCCAAAAATATGATCTGTTGGTTAGGCAAAGTAAATATATCTTGGGAAGGAAAAAAAGAAAAATGCTTCGTATTTTAGCGTCAATGATAGTACTAAAAGTGTGACATTGTGCTTCTTGCGGTTTATCCCGTTCGAAACCCAGGTTATGATGTGATTACCAACCTTTAACCCTTGATGTCGAACTCTGCATATATACATCATGGAACTTTGCCGAATGTTCCATAATTTTCTCGATCTTTTTTGGCTGCAGTAACTTATCAGTACATACATATTTTGGCTTACATAACATGGAAACAACAAAACAAAACAGTGTATCATTATTAATTTCTGACTAGTATTCATTACATACTAATTCTAGTTGCTTTTCATCACTATTCAGACCCTCAGATTTTAGCAATTTGTAAAGAGTGTTGAGTTGTACAAAACTTTGAACTGTGACTGTTGGAAAATCACCTCTCCTTCAATCCGAAATCCCAATCTACAGATAAGTACCACTTGATCATGTTTTTAATTTCAAATTATATTTTACTGTATTTTCCTAAAATTTAGATCTAAATTATGTGTGCAACGATCTCTTTCTGTCTTTCTCTCCACCTTCTCTCTCTTTTTAACACACACCCGAAGAGATTGCCAAGGCTAAAACTTGAATTTCTTAAGATGCAACCTCTGGACTTTAACCAAGTTGAAAATTTAAAAAAAAAAAGATAAGGGTGAGGTATTATCAAACACTAACTATCCATCTAAGTACAAGGAGTACACGTCTATAGGACCGATGAAAAAATCACTCTCTAAAAAATGTACCCTATGCCATAACTTCTGTCCCCTTCAGCGCGGCAAACACGCATACCTACCTCCCAAGAACAGATAGGGAGGTTGCCAAGAGCCGGTGGAGCAGTAAGGCCACTTGGAACGACATCAGCAGTGACCAATCCACCAGACCCTGTCTCAGCACGTCATGGACCAGCGTGGCCGGGCATGGCCAAACATTCCCCACGGTTCACACAAAAAAAAATTACACCGGCTGTTCCTGCTGGGTCATCAGTCCCAAAAGACTCAGCCACATCACTTGCTTTGGGTGGGAGTGACGTGCTACAGAAGCAATTACTCAAACACTTGACCAAGGAAACACCCGTTCTTGCCGGGTTGTCGGTCCAACAGCGATCACCCAAACATAGCCCCAAAACCAACATCAAAAGGACAACATTATACATTGGCACCTATAAAGTCAGATCACTCTCAACTGACATGCACTTAACCGATCTAAAAAATGAAATCAAAGACATCAAATCGAATATTACAGGCATTAACGAAATTAGAAGACCAAGAGAAAAACTAATCGAACTGAAGAGCAAAGGTCTTCTTTACAATTATGGAAAAGAGAAAGTAAAACAAAGTGGAGTAGGCTTTCTTATCAATAAGGACCTCAAAGATAACATGATAGGCTCCAAAGCCGTCTCGGACCGAATAGCCAGCGTCAATATACAACTTTCAAAGAGGTACAAACTGAATATCATCAAAGTCTACGCTTCCACTTTGCAATCAACCCAAGAGGAAATAGACAACTTCTATGATGACTTGAACTCCCTACTCCAAGACTCCAGGAAATATTTCAATATCATTAGGGGAGACTTCAACGCACAGGCAAGACAAGGAAATTAAAATTGCGTCGGTTAATTCTGATCTAAAGTATGGATCGAGAGAGAAGACCTTGTAAACTTCACAATGGCTAATGGGTTCAAAATAATGAACACCCTCTTCAAAAGGGGATCCGATAGGAAATGGACTTGGAAGAGCCCCAACCATGAAATGAAGAACGAAATAGACAGTATCCTAACGGACAAAAGCGACATCGTCAAGGACATCCAGGTCCTAAATCAAGTCAACGTCGGAAGCGACCACAGAATGGTAATATGTAAAATACAAATAAATACCAACAATGAACGCAGAAAAATGTTCCACACCAAACTGTAACTACTAAGCATACCAAAAGAACGCATTCGATCCTTCAAACTTGAAGTGGAAAACAGATTTAAAATTCTTATCGAACAAGAAAACGAAACCAACATGGACGAACTCAACAACTAAAAGACAGCCTCTATAATAGAAATCGCCACTTTATTTAAACCAACGAGCACACAAACCATCAAAAAATCTCTGATGAAACCAGGAATCTCATGGAAAAATGAAGAAACCTCAAGCCACCGATAACAACAAGAGAGAAAATTGAAGAGACCGAACTGAATAAAATAATCAAGAAACGAAGAGAAGACAGAAGATATACGGCAGCAGTCATCGAATCGACTCTCAAAAAAGGTCGGGGCTTCAAAGCTATAAACAATAACCTAAATTCAAGAGAGAAGCAAATAACCAGTATACTTGAGGAGAATTAATTTAACCAAAAACTCTATTCCTCTAAACAAGGACTGCAAAACAACGAACAGGATACATACACGAGACAAAGCGATCAACTCGAGGGTTTCCCAGAGGTAACCCCGTGGAAAGTGAAAAAAGCCATCAAACAAACAAAGAAAGGAAAGGCCCCTAGACAACACCACCATCGATCAACTTGAGAAAGTGGGTAGTATCTTCTGTAAGAAACTGGCCATTCTATTCAACTTTTGTCTAAAACAAAGCAAATTTCCGGTGAGTGGAACACCGCAATCATAATGCTTATGTATAAAATAGGAAAACCAAAAGACCTCTACAACTACAGCCTTATAAGCCTACTCAACTGCATATACAAACTTTTCACAAAAATCATCACCAACCGAATCGCAAAAACACTAGATGGAAACCAACCACGGGAGCAATCTAGCTTCAGAATAAACTGCTTGACCAAGGACCACCTGCATTCGATAGATCAGCTGAAAGAAAAAGCAGTAGAATACGAGACGTCACTCGCTGGAGCATTTATCAACTTCAAAAACGCCCACGATAGAAAAGAGTGGCGAGTCCTGGGGAAGGTTCATGTCCAACGACGGACGTTAAGAGATTGATGACGATGAAAGAGGACAGATCACGAATGAACGATAAGCTCTCACTCAGATTCGAAATCACTCAGAGAGCTTGGTTATTCATACCAGTTGCTCTGTTACTTGAGCTACAAGAGCATTTACGCCTTTTGATGGCAACGTCCCTTAGTAAACGGTCTGATTAGTAGAGAGAGAAAAAAAAGTGAAATTAAGATGAAATGATTATTAGTCAAAAATTCATTGTATTTGACCATGCTTCACCGGTTCATTCGCAGTTTGTCTAAACCCAAATTGTCGACATCTAGATTATCCAAACTATTATTATGATTTCTAAATCTGATTTTGTCAACAATTTTGCGTAAAAATATTTAGAATTGCAGAATTGATAAAAACACTTTTTTTTTCAAAATACCAAATATATCATCATTTTTGATTTTTATATTTTGTATTGTTAAGACACTGGAAATCGCAGAATCAATCAAACAATTCTTCTAAAACACCAAATAAAATTATTTTTCAAAATTCTCATGTTTTCATATTGCGAAAACACTTTTATTATACAGAAACAATAAGATGGTTTTATCGTCAAAATCTTTGTGTGGTTAAGAAAAAAATTATCTAATATGCGTGTGTAATACTCCGACTTTTTAAATTCGAATTTTTCAACTTTAATGACATTGATGTTTTAAATGGCTAACGTTTAAATCATTAAACAAACCTTTATTCATAATCAATAATCTTGAGTCCATTGACAAGACGTATTTACCAAATGAGCTGCAGCAACAAGTTCTCACAAATGTGTTTTTGAAAACCATCCTCCAAAATATGTTTCGATGGGGTTTATTTTTTTTTCACAAATCAATTTTCGGAGATAAAATGTGACGTAGAATGCGTCCTTCATTCAGAAAGAAGCGAACATTTTTTAAAACTCTGCAAGGTAGACCACTACATCTACCAAGGACAACGAATCTCCATGAGACCCTCAAAAGAGGAGGAAATCAAGCGAAGAATCACTCTGGGATGGCAAGCTTTCGGCAGAGCAAGCTCAACTTTAAAAAATCAGACGATCCCAATAATCCTGTAAAGAAGAGTATACAACCAATGCATTCTCCCGATAGTCACTTATGGAGCTGAAACATGGAACCTAACCAAGGGACAGACTTACAAACTGAGAAGTATAAAACGTGCACATGAGAGAATAATGCTCAACCTCACATGGAGATATCACAAGACAGTACAGTATATAAGGAAGAAAACGGGAGTCTGAGACATCATAAAAACTATTATAAAAAAACTAAAATGGCAATGGGCAGGCCATGTTGCAAGAATGACAGACAACCGATGGACATCACGACGCACAACATGGATCCCCAGAGATCACATGAGAAACCGAGACAGACAGTACACCAGATGGAGAGATGAACAAGACAAATTCAGGAAATACTGGCTCTGTGACACCCATGATAGAGAATTGTGTCGAATCCTGGTGAAGGTCTATGTCCAATGACGGACGTTAAAAGACTGATGATAATGATGATATTACAATCTTAATTAGTCTTACATGGATATCTTGAATAGTGGTGTTTTGATTTGTGTATGTTTTGATGTTGTACGGTTAAGGTCAGCAGCAGCAGCAGCCTTTCAGCGTCTGTCGTTGGACATGGACCACTACCCCACACACACAAGATTCGCCAGACCTCATCATGGATGTAACGAAGCCTGTAATTTCTGAATTTGTCTAGCTCGTCATGCCATCTTACTTTTTGTCTGCTACAATGTTGCATATGATCCTGGGGATCCATGTTTTGAATCGTGATGTCCTCAAGTTGTCTGACATTCTTGCAACATGTCCAGCCTATTGCCATTTGTCTTTTATGATATCTTGGACACATGTCTTTTCTCTAATATACTGAGTTGTTTCATGATGTCCATTAGGTCCGAAGTTCCAGCTCTACAGGTGACTATCAGGGGGGGTGCATTGTTTGCATACCCTTATCTCTAGGTCTAGTTAAATTTTCTTGAAAGCCGAGCTTGCTCTTCCGTAAGCTCTCCAACTTGATGTGATATTTTTTCAAAACACGAAATTTGGGGATCAGAGGTTATGTCGATCACATGAAGGGAACGTTATTTTTTCAGTGTCAGGGTTTGAAATCAATGAGGCACTCATTTTTCACTTTTAAAGAGCAAAATTTAGGGGGACATTTCTTTTCTCTTCCAATTGTCGAAATTGGAGGCGGAATTTTTTTCTTCCTACTTTTTCTTTTCTTTTTTTTTTTTAAATTTCTAGAGGTCAAAAACGAAGAGTAATTTTGATTTCATTTTGAGGGATCATAATTAAAAGAAAGATTTTTTTTCAGTTTGAGGGCTTGAAGTTGCGGATTTATTCTCAACTTTTAAGGGTCGAAATCCAAGCGAATTTCTTTTTTTACTTTTTTTTTCAATTTTCATGTATTAAAATCGAACGTTCTTTTTTCACTTCTATGGATCGAAATCCATGGAGATTTCTTTTTAGGGGGACATTTTTTCACTCTTATGGGTCCAAACTGAGAGGTCATTTTCTCACTTTTTCAGGGGTCAAAATGCAAAGGATTCATTTTTTCACTTTTAGGGATTGAAAATCGGGGAGAATTTCTTTTATTTTTCTTGGCTTCAAAATCGAGGATGAAGATTTTTTCAAAATCAAGGGTTAATTTTTTTTCATTTCTAGGGGTCGAAATCCGAAGGGATTTCTTTTTTTTTTTTTCTCTACTTTTAAGAGTCAGGATCGGGGGCGGGTCTTTCTTTTTTCAGGTCACCCCCTTTTGCGGGGGGAATAGCCCTACTTCTTTTTATTACATTAACGCCCGCTTCTAACTTTGCCACTCTATTACCCTTTTTCCAATATTAACTCCCTTTTTTACATTTGTCTGACACATTTTTTTTACATCAGTCGAATATCCTTTCTGCTTCAATACCCCACTTCTTAAAAATTAGCCCCACTTTTCTTCTAACAGCTAAAAAGGTGGTTGTAAATCAATCTTAAAAACCAATTAAATTGAATGCTATTTGATGTCCATTTACCCATCTCTTTATTTGCTTTCTTGACAGGAATTTACTGTACCTGTTAGGGTCGGTATCTAGTCAAGTAAACATTATTCAAAAACGCTTGATATAGCTTAGCTTGTACTTTTTCACCCATCTACCATATTCACTAGATTGTATATACTTAAAAACTTAAAATTTAGTCACCCAAGACAAAGAGCCTAGGTAAAAGATTATTTTATTGTCAAAATATTTGTATTATTATTAGGAATAAAGGCTGAGAAAATAACTTATATGATCAATAGAAAGAAATATTCTATTGATTTTTTTGAGTAAAATAATGATATCCTGGGTATATAAAAATACATTTATATTATCAATTCTATTTCTAATATTTTTTACATAAAATCGATAACAAAACTAGATTTAGTTCTTATCATAGCTTATACAATAAAAGGTTGGGTGTAAGTTAGTTTTCATAATACAGCTAAAAGGTTAAGAAAAATTTAGTCAGATCACTTTTTGATTAGATGAAATCAACAATACTTCTCTCTCCTTCCGTGGCAACTGATAGTCGAAAGGGAAATAAAAAAAAAGAGTCATAAAAGAGTCTGGCAGTTGTCGTAAACTCGCTTTACTGTCATTTTTCTGTAACCTTCGCTGGTGAGGATAATCTGAAACTATTTCAATTTGCTCGTAAATGTATTGTTGGTTAGTCGAACGACCTAATAATTTCTGGGTGTGTTTTGGGTGTGTACTCACGTTGTTGTAAATTTGCGTGTATTAAATAGTGTTAGAGTCAAAACATTGGCTGAATATTTTGACAACATGAGAACTGGAGTCGTCATCATCATCATCATTATCATCTTCATCATCATCAGTCTTTTAACGTCCGTCGTTGGACATAGACCTCCCCCAGGATTCGCCACAATTCTCTATTATGGGCGTCGCAGAGACATTATTTTCTAAATTTGTCCGGTTCATCTCTCCATTTTGTATTCTTTTGGCCTCAGTTTCTCATATGATCTCTGAGGATCCATGTTGTGAGTCGTGATGTCCATCGGTTGTCTGTCATTCTTGCAACATGGCCTGCCCATTGCCATGTATGTTTTCTTATTGATTCTATGATGTCTCTGACTCCAGTTTTCTCTCTTATATACTGCACGGTCTTGTGATCTCTCCATGTGAGGTTGAGCATGATTCTCTCATGTGCTCGTTGCATGCTTCTCAGTTTTTCGTAATGCTTTCTATACAGAAAAGATTAGGAGCGATTTTGTGGTCATTGATTTTCATTACAATAGCACTACAGTTGCAGTTGATCATCGTCGTCATCATCTATTATATGTCCACTGCTGGACAAGGCTTTTCCCATTTCTTTCCATGGCGACTGCGATTGCTCTAACTTAAGCCATGTCTTACTAGCAAACTTTTTCTATTTCATCCCTCAATCTTGTGTCGGGTCTTTTCCTATGCATTTACTGCTCCATGGACACCAACCAGTTCGTCTTTTGCTCCATCTATTGTTATCTATTCTTACCAAGTGTCCAGCGCTGACAGTATATTATATCTTATCAACTGTAACATAACGGGGAAATTTAATGTGAAGATCAGATTTCCTATCTTCATTTATCATTTGTCGCTGTATTGTACTAAGCCAAGTCTTGTTAATATCAGGATATCTGTTAAAACACAGAAGTTATGAATAAAAGCAAACTTCTATTTTGTTTACTTTCATTAGATGAAGTATTATAAATCATGATTTTAAATTTATGACTACCTTTTACTTTCTTTTCAGTTCTATTAGTCGCTTTTTATCGCAACTTTTTTCCTACTCTGACCGATCACTCTTCGGTAGTGAGCAAACTGAAATGGAGAATAAATCTTAGGTGGATTTGGAACCACATCTCTTCAAGGGAGATACGGTTTATTGCCCGCCTGCTCTACCAATTGAGCTACTAAGACTGAACCGAATGGTATGATCGGAATGAAGGATAGGTTTGTGTGTCATTTGGTTTTTTCCCAGTGTCATTGGCCGATCGATTGGTAGCCAACAAAAAGAACTGGGTGAGCTATGTTAAAACTCCGACTGAGACTGAGACTCTCATTAATGCCTTTTTGGAAGAGCATGAATCAGTCCCACTCAAAATTATGGGTAAAATAGCGTACGGTGAAGTGAGCGATACTGCTTCGGATATTTGCTTCCTTTACGCATATTTCACTTATTGAAAACTTCGAAGAACTAGCCAAGATATAGAAACTTGGAACTTCTGCCCCCTTAGTGAACTTCTCTTTGCACCAATATAAGTTAAGGAAGTCTTTGCTATTATTTTGATGAAGCAAAATATTGTGTGGATTGTTATTGTTGCGTAGAGTAGTGAAGGATTTCATAGTTCAATGAAAACATAACAAAGACGTAATAAACTCCTTTATCCGAACGAAGATGCAGCTTGAGAGCGAAAAAATCGGAATTCTCAAGCTGACATATTTCAAATTGTTTTCGTAATTTCCCCCCTTTTTTTGGCGTCTCTCGTGGTATTCTCAAAATGAATCTAGTCCTATCTGAATCTTAGTGCGTCTCGCTCGAATACAGTTCAAATTCTTAAAGTGAAGGTGACCTTGCGCCATACGCTTCTGCTGACTACCTGGCACTAAAAGAAAGGCCCAGGATACATTATTCATGTTCTTAAAAAACCCAGACATATAAGCGTTCTTAAAACATTCCAATCGTTATTTCTAGTTCATATTTTCTCTTAATCCTCATTTAATAACTCACACAATGGATAGCCTCATTAAAGTACTTCTCGATTGAAATCTTGTTATGACTCGTATCCCTAACTAGTATTTAATAAAGTATAAGCTAAAATGCAGCCATATCGATCAGGTTTCAAATGACTGGATGAAATTTAGTTACAAAATAAACATAATATTCATGAAGCCCTTGGGACGAATCCCAAGAACCTTAAGAAAATTGAAAGAATTGGAAGTCATAATAAGAGAGCATTCCTAAAATAAGCATAGATTCTGAGTAGAGTCAGGGAATATTAAAGATACTGATTGCAACTTGATCTCCAGCAAGGGCCACCAGGTACAATTGGTGTGAAAACCCAGCAAGTGAGAAATATAACAATTGATTTTGCAACCAGCTAACAAGACATTGAAGTTCACGATAAAAAGTAAAAAGAAATTGTCTTCTCGTTGATGCTGTTATATTAGATAATGCAAATCTCTTCAATAAAACAAAACGAGTCTGAAGTATTGGGGCCGAGAGATTAAGACTCATCGAATATAGAATCCAGGGATGATAACAGACTTAGGTGTTATTGAAGTTTTCGGCATTATCAAGTCAGCCTTGACGTCCATCTCGAGTACAACACTGGTAAATCACTCCCAAGAACTACAAAAGATCGTACTCTTATGAACAGCACAAATCTTAAGAAAGCGGCATTCTGAACCGTGAAGTTTTGACTGTAATGATGAAAATAACAACAGTTGAACAGCATTCATATCAACCCATGCAGAGCAGAACATTTGCCGCAATCGTTATAGATAAGAAGCAGGGAGACCGGTAAATATAGGTTGTAGTTGGGCTTGAGAGAGAACAAAGGGGAGAAACAATATGAAAGAAATAGATATCAGGACCACTCTTGGAAAATTCGGAAGCTGAGAAATTAATTGAGTAACTATGATATATTGGAATACACGGGGTGACCCCGTAATCCTTTGGAAAGAATCGAACAAATCAGAACTCAGTTAATAATAGGAATTTTTTTCTAGGAATTGGCTTAAAATCCCAAGAGAAATAATTGCTTGTTTATTCTCTAGTAAAATCCACCAGAGAATTCTGATATAAAATGATAGATGCAATGTAAAATTTTTTAAAAAAATCAGAAGAAAGAATGGTGGGGGCTAGAGGAATGATGATGATGCGAACGAGATGCAACTATTTCATCTAGAGATTACAATCTAAAGGAGAATACTATGCCAATCGTAGTTTTTAATTCATTATTACTATGATAAAATGTTGTTTGCTTTGATTTCAAATCATGAAAGTCACCAGCCGATTCTTAAACAGAGATCTAAGGCTGGCAACCATGTTATGTAAGTTATGGCTCCCCAAGAAGAAGAAGACAAGGGGGGGTGGGGCAGAACTTTTACGCATACCGAAGACACAATATTTTCACAAACATACATCTGCATAAAATGATGTATGCTAGGTGTATTATTTACATTCACATCGGCAAAAATGTTCTGATGATGTGCGCCGTGGAGGTAAGAACTATGAGCTGTGTTTCAAATATATTTGGCTTTCCAGGTATGTCATCAAATTCAGAGGTTTCTTTTTTTAATAAACTGAAGGCTCCAAACACTACCGGTATCATTTTAGTCACGTTCTACAAGATCTATATATTTTGCGATTTTTCCGAATTCTCAAAGAGCAACGTTTTTATCAGCTTCGACAGATATATGTAGGAGACACGTTTTTTCTTTAAAACCTTATACTATTATATCTGATCTGTTCGCATTCATTGTTGTAACGGTATTGTGGAGTCCCACAATATAGTTACATCTTCTGCTTCTGTGACTGATTCAGGCCGATGATCTTATGAGACGTTGTAGTGTTTGCAGATCCAGTGTAGATATTGTCAAATATTGTCCACTTCTATCGTGTCTCATCTTGTATTCATTTGCTGCAAGGACTGAACACCCAGCTACTATGTGGTCAATTGTTTCGATCTTATCATTATATACCCTACACTTACGGTCTGTACCATTTCTAAGTACGTTTACCAAAACTATCAACATAGGTTTCTTCAGTTTTTGAGCTGGCCTGGCTGACTGGCTGTGTATGCATGTATCACACGTAACAGATCGCATCAATGGGGCTAGGGGCTGAGAAATTGAACATTCACTCATGTCTAGAAAATAGGTTTTAAGCGTGAGGGGTCAATTTCTCTTGTAAATTTATGCTAAATTGGCCCCTTAGTTTGTGTCCCGTAGCATTCACGCTTTTTTTTTCAAATTCAGACGTTTTTAATGATCACCGCCCCACAAAAGGCAAGAAAATTAACATATTCATTGATCAACCTTTTTTCATTTTTCAAAATTGATCTCCCCAACACGGCATGCTGTCAAGACACGTTGGTGATGTGACAGTTTCTGTTGAGTGACTAACCTGACTTATTATTATTATTATTATTATTATTATTATTATTATTATTATTATTATTATTATTATAATAATAATAATAATAATAATAATAATAATAATAATAATACCAGTTGCCTGGTGGTCACTGTTGGAGACTGAGTGACAGCAAGTCTTTCGAAGTCTCTTGAAGCCCTCCTCTCCGTTGTGGATAACTGTTTTACACCAGTTGCCTGTGGTTATCACTAAAGGCTTATTGGCAGTAGGTTTCCTCGGGTCTCTAGCTCTCCTCTCATATCGTTCCCAACTATCCCAGCAGCGCTGTGGTTTGCAGCATTTCTACCTTGCCTCCCTCTAGAATTAACTGTCGAGCGATACCAAGTGTCAATAAAATATGTACTGAACCGCCCCTCTTCCTCTGGGTCCGTCCGATGCGCACGTAATTGCCTTCAAAACAACACACAGTCAACCGTTTATTTAGTCTGTAGACAGTGAACCTTTACGATTTCCCTGTCTTATTATCCGGTATTTATAACTGCGGGGCTGAGGTGTTTGGGTACAAAAAGCGGGACAGCAATAGGGACCACACACACACATCAACGTTTCTTTCTCCCTTTTCTTTTTTTCTTCGTGTATCTGATCATCACACAGACCGATAGACAATAAGACACACTCACACACACACATACGCACAAATGAAGAGAGATAGATGGATAGATAGATACATTGAGAGAAAGTACGTAGAGGAAAAGGTGGCAGGGATAATAGCCAGGGATCACAGAGCGTGTTTATTTGCTGATTGTTAGTAAAACTCGAAATGTGTAAAAGAAATGAAATGTTTCTGATTCCCTTTGCGGAATGAATCCATTAGAGCTGTGGTTTCGAAACTTTGAAAATTCAGTATAGGAAACATTCCGGTGAGCCCCTATTTTTAGAATTTGTTTTTTAAACTGATAAATGAACAGCAATTAAAACAAAATTGACTTTTAAAAATTATATTTTTAATAAATGGATCACATTTATTCGAATTCCGACAAAAGGCATAGGTCTGTGTGCAATAATTATGTCTCTTGATAGCTTTGTGATGCGATGGGTGAGGTTGTTTCTATATCACAAGAATTGCAATGTCAAGCTTAGAATGGACACTTGCTGCAGACCCACGAGCATTATTTGACGGAATCTCAGTGATCCTCAGGCCTCATCTTCGAAACCACTGTATTAAAGCACCTATCCTGACGCAGAGCACACAAAAATATGTTAATCGAATTGTCTTGAAAAAATGCATTTGGCCATGTGCACTTACACCACGGGTGTTTTCTTCCTGGCTACTTGAGAGCCAAACCTGACTCAGAACGCAACTTCTTCAGCCACTAAATCGAATTTTCGAAAAGCAAAAAATTTTTTCCCCTATTCATTGGGAGTAGTGTTTGTGCAATATTTCAAGTTTCTGCTATGGATGGTTAGGGCTGAGAAGAGTAGAGATGATAAAAAAATAAAAAGAATTATAGCGAAGATTTAAAAAAAAGAAAGAAAAGGTAATTAATTCTAATTTAAAGAATCCGTTTAGCAACACAAGATAATTCAATCTAGCGTCCATGGCTTTCCATTTTTTTCTTTCTCTTTTTCCTTCTCTCTTTCTCTAGTTCTCTTTCTTTGTTTATTTGTCTGTCTGTCTGTCTATCTCTCTCTCTCTCTCTCTCTCTCTCTCTCTCTCTCTCTTTTTCTTTCTTTCCTCTCTTTTCCTTTCATTTTTCCTTTCGTTCATTGATCGTCTAGGAATGAAATCTCTCTCTCTCTCTCTCTCTCTCTCTCTCTCTCTCTCTCTCTCTCTCTCTCTCTTTTCTATGTATCAATCATTTAAATTTCATAACATTTTCACTTTTTAGTCCTAACCGGAAGTCTGAACTTGTCATCGTTGCTAGGTTAGAAAATACAGCCAATTATGTAGGAGTTTGACAATGAGAAAATTATATTAGTGCTGATCATGGAAAAGTAAAAGGGGAAATCGGATAAATTTCGATTTCATTTACTTCTATTCCTTGCACCAGGCTTTCCAGTCCAATCTCTATTCATTCGTGACTAAAGATCTCAAACAAAAGTTTTATCTTTTTTCCCTCGGAGATCCTTCTCCCAGGTAGCAACCCCCCTTTGCATTAACGAGGTAGGCTCATGCTCGCAGCTATGGAATAAGGCATTTTTTCAATTCTCCTACCCACTAATGTGTGTCTCATTCCACTGAAAGAAAAGCCTGATGTCGCATAATATCCCTGTTGGAGGGTGGGTACATCTTGCACCCGTCTGAACATAATATTTTTTCCAGTTTCTTTACTTATCTTATTTGTACCTTTTCTTGTCATCTTCATTACTTCTTCCACTCCATAATCTTTTCCCTTTCAACTCTCATTTTTCCTAGACTTATTCTTATAATCTTTATTATTGCCGGGGGTGGGACATGTTTTTGCTTTGCGTTGGTTGTCATCGTTCTTTTTTCCCTCTATTCCTCTTTTTTTTTCTTTTTCTAAATTCTTTTTTTTTTTTTTCATTTTTTTGTCATTTTCCATTGCCCTTTTCTTATTTGTTATTGCTCTCCACATACCGGTGTTGTTGAAGATGAATCTGATCATCAAAAGAGTCCGTCCGGTTCACTGAGCCCCGTTTGTTCTCTGGAAATGAGGTGGTTTCAGTGAACACACAGCACCTTGTTCGTTTTTTTTTTTCCTTCACACTGTCACAGAAGATCGGTTCCTTACTGTTTGTTTGGTCCATGTGGTCTTTGAGATCCAGACTAAATCCCACAGGACAACGCCCCAGGTCAAAAACCCCATCTGTTGAAGTGCAAAGTTTGGTAAAATCAAAACCTGACAAAAATTCAATTAGCGATAGTATTAAATTTATTTTACTTTCTTTATCATTTCTACCAAAGGAAAAGTGTTTACCTCGCTCTCATATTCTAATCACATTTTTTTAAGCCTAACATTTTGGGGGTATGTAATTCAAGATTAATACAACTGCAATGAACTTTCAGAGAGCCAGACAAACAAATGTAGTAATCGATCAGGATTTTTATCCTGTGAATTATAGAAAAGTTTTTATAGTTTATTTTATCATGCGTTTTTTTTAATGATCGTTCAAATTATTTTGTTTTGTAAAACAGTCAGTTATAAATCTAAGATACTAGAGTTGAATGTTTCAGTATAATACACATGATTATTGCAGTCTTTCACATATCGGAAAATTTTCCTAAACAAAATATAAAAAGAAAAATAACAATTATAATTTTAAGATTCCGCCCATCTTGTCTGTATTTTTTTTTTTTTTTTGTTTTTTTTTTTTTGTCCTGAGGGAAGTTGACCTCGGGGGGTTGTCCTCAGGGGCTCTGTCCGAGGAGGTTGTCTTACACACGTGCACGTGGTAACAGCATAACGGGCAACACATGGAGGATGAGAACTTCTAAGAAATTTTACTTTCTAGAAATATGCATGTAAACAGCTATTTGCACTAGTTACACACGAGTATGAACATGCATATATTAGCACTTATTCTGATAAGCTTTAATTTATCTGACATAAGGCTACAACATGCTTACAGTCATGGTCTCTGAGAGGGGCGCAGCTGGTGCATTGTACCGGAGCCCGAAGGACTAAAGCCGGCCTGAGGATTTCTGTGATCAGCGTATTGAAACTTTGAAGTACGATATGCCCATTCATTGAATAGGTTGACTCCAGTTTATCGGAGAACCAACATAGTATGGTGTGCTAAAAGGGCTATAGCATATAAAAACAGAATTGTCTAAAGAGGGGATTGTCTAAGCAGTGCATGTACGCAGGGTGGGGGGCATTTTAGTACCCCCTTGTAAAATTCCTCCTAGGAGGTCCGAATTACAGTACCTGATCTTCTTAAACAAGCATCAACGTGAGTACTGATCTGATTCGACGCTGCTTGACTTCAGTGATTAATGGAATCAGCATGACTCACTCAGGGATGCGGAGAGCAATTTGGGGCCGGGGGCATCTTTTCAGAGAGGGCATTTTATGACAGCACTTTTATTGTCAGGTTGCAAGATTATGGCCAAAAGGGTATGGAGTGGTTTCCAACAAAGGGGCTGCGAACCACAATAACGTTTAAAATCGAAAACTCGAAATTATTGTAATTTTTCGTTGCCGTGAGGAGGATGTTGCTTTTTGATCTTGAACTAAATAATGCAAAATGCTGGACCACGGAACAATGATAGCGCCCCAAAATTAAATTTTCAAGAAAGATACTTGACTATTACAATACTTTTTAAAAGGGTGCTAAAATAATGTATGTGTACTAAATGCTGATAAAGACGTAGAGATGGATAAGATGAGAAAGGATGAATGTCTTGTCTAGTTGTTTTTAATCTAAAGAACTCTTTTTATCAAATCAAAAAGTAATCTCTCAAAAATATACATCAGCTAATGGCAGCCTAGATGTGTTAATGAAATAATAACTTCTTCTTCTTCTTCTTCTTCTTCTTCTTCTTCTTCTTCTTCTTCTTCTTCTTCTTCTTCTTCTTTTTCAGGATTCTAGTTCATCTCTCCATCTTGTATTCTGTCGGCATCGGTTTTGCATGTGATCTCTGGGGATCCATGTTGTGAGTCGCGATGTCCATCGGTTTTCATTAAAGTCCATTTAAATTATTTTTTAAGATGGCCAGATTTTCGGCTATCATTGTTTTGTTTTTATTTTTTTGTTTTTAATAGAAAAAAAAATCAGCCAGATCAAGCCGAAATGGCTAATTTGGCTATATTTTGTTGTCTACGACGGAATAGGGGACTTTGTGATAGAGTTCATTCTAGAACTTTTCCATATTCTATGGCTTCACTTGACGATAAGAAGACAATGATGACAGCTTGTTTGTTTCTTATCGCCGTTTCTTATTCGACGAAACAAAAGTTTTCTTAGTCTACAGATTCAAGTAATAAAGTTTATTTTTTTCGGGGGAAAGGGAGAATTTTTCTTCCTCTAAAATATAGAGAACACGAATAATTTAAAGATTTGATTTATAGTGAAAATGTTTTTTCACTGGTGATTAGAATTAAATATTCATTTCAGTATATCTTATACTTACTTTCCCTTTTTCATAGAGAGTACTCTGCTACCCTGGTACTAAGAAGGCAAAGGGTCGCTGCGCCCCCCTGTCTTCGTGGTTCCAGTGCCCATCACCTCACTCTTGAGAATTTCAATTTTTTCCGAGTCAACCGACAGTCTGAACTGTTTTCACCTAAATCGATGTATAAGTTTCTTTAAAAATGTTATTTATGAACTATTTATTACATGTATTGGTATTTTAAAAAGGTTCCATTCTCTTATTCGATATACAGGTATCCCAAATTTTCAAAAGTTCGTTTTACGCCATTTTCTCGTTTTACGAAAAACAAAGTGAACGGCGACAATAGCGTTAAGGGTTTTGTTCTGCAGCGAGCCCTAATAAAGGCAGTCCACGTCTACTTCATCTTTCTCCTACATTCCTATACCTGCCACCATCTCAAACTCTGATGTCTCAGCCTAACATATAAAGATCAAAAACCTTTCCCCATTCAAATTAATGACCTTTATTCATTCATTTCTTAAAAGGACACTCTATTTTTGGAATGGAGGGGGACTTGTATAAGTGATATTTTTAGAGTTTTGTTGAAAGATATTTATTGATCATAGTATTTAGATAGGGAAATAAAGGGGAAGAAATCAAAATGATTCTAGGAAATACGAGCTTGGTCGCTGCACGGGGAACTGTACTACTTCTATATCAACTGAAGATGAATTCTAAAACTTTTTTTATCGTATATATGATGAATGAATTCGTATATTTCAGACATATCAGGTTTGCTCAGTTGGTAATAGAGCCGGCTATCTAATCGTTTGCTCATGATTTCAAATCACGATAAAGAAATTATATATGTATATATATATATATATATATGTGTGTGTGTGTGTGTGTTTGATTATCACGTTATAAAAGGTATCTAAACATATGTGTAGCCCAACCAAATTGGCCATATGTCCTCAATGGAACTAGGAAGAACTTTTGAAATAAAAAGTCACGAAGAAAACAATTTTTTGAGGGTTTTACTGTGGAAATCTATTTACTGTGTAACTATAATACCAAAGTGGGTACCTACATTTCGCCCAAATACCAATTTTCTCATTTTATGTGATTATACATTAATTTTTTAATGGGTCTAAAGTTAAGGGAAACTATCTTTCCTGCTCGCAGGGTCAAGGTTGAGAGCTAGCTTTTCCCTCAAAAAATACGATGGGGCAACGATTTGACAAGTTCAAGAGATATTGGCGTCACGAAGCCCGCGGTCAATGAGTCTTGAGAATATCTGAGAATGTCCATGTCCAACGACGGACGTTAAAACGATGGTAATTATGAGAAATAAAGTATATGTTTTTTTTGTTTTCTCTAGACTTCATCTTTATTCAGTGTAAGGTTATTTAGAAGATTTTTTTTAAAAAGAGCTCTGTAGCACCGTTGGTAAATATACATCAATCCCATCTTCGAATCAGACTCATTTTGCCTATAATGTGGTGTAAGAATTCATTTAAAACAAGTATAAATGTTGTTTGTAGTATAATCATTGTATCATTGAAACATTTACATTACGAGAATAATTTATACATTTTTCTTTAAATAAGATTTAATCATAAAAATCATCATCGCTCACTTTAAAGGCACAGCCCGAAATAAAATTTTACACTTCAATTGTTGCTAATAAGCTGAAAAAAGTTATTTATAATATTTTTTTTTTTGCCAGAATTGTTATGAGCAAAAAAAAACGTACTTTGTCACCAGAAATTGGGGCGAAAATCGTGCAACTACATGAACTGAATTGGTTGTACTTACACAAGGCAATAGTTTCTGATGTTGGATGTTCAAAGAGCGCTGCTTACAATGATACAAAGATCTAAAACACAACTTGCGGCTTTTGGGGGAAACCAACAAAACCACCGAACGAATGGCCCGATAAGCAACAGGAAAATCACGTTAGGAATGAAGTAAGCCAACAATATGGCTTGAATAAAGGCGTGACTACTTCGAAAACTGCATAAAAGTAATTTGGGCCTAAGGAGGGGGGTGGCTCCCCAAAAACTGCACGATTTCTTACAGAATAGGTGAGTACAGTTCAAATTTGCCAGAGCACTTCAGGATTGCAAATTGGAACAATGATTTAAGATGATATGATTGTGGTAAATCGAAGTGTTTGATTCGATGGTTGGAGTTTCGGAATTACACTAGAAGAAGAGTGGACCAAGAATTCTTGGCTCACTCTTATTCTTTCGGCTATGATTACAATTCTCTTTCACATTACTTATGACACAACTGGTGTTAAGTTATGCTATCGACCACTTTGTGAAATTAGAAGTCTCTCCCCCTCTCTCTCTCTCTCTTCCCCATGAGGAACCTGTCAATTATAATCCTGATTATCAAACGGTAATTGATATCAAAATCAGTCGGCTCAGACACTTTCTTCAAAATGAATTAAAAAGTCAATAAATTTGTTAATAATTCTGAGAAATATGAAGTTATTTATAAAAATGAATTTAATGACATATCAATGAAATTATAACATTGAATGTCAATCTTTAAATCCTTTTCTCAATGTTATTGTTATCAGGGAGAAAATGGCTTCCTCCGTGAAATATGATAATTTGGCAGAGAAGTTGTTCATGTGTGTATTTGTGTCGAATAAGTTGTGCCGAATTATAATCGATAAAATTTGGAGTGAAAGAAGGGAGGTGGGATCAGGGCAAAACAGCTTTTCTGAGATGATGTCAGCTTGCCCAGGGCTAACCCCACCCTTTAAAAGAAGGGTTGGAATTCTATGGCCCAACGAGATGGCACGGATAGGAGCAGGATTCCAGTGTCGTTGGTTAGACAGGAGTGTCTTTTGCCTGGCAGATGCTTGCTTGATCTGCCGTCCCTTGGTGGAAGTATCCTGACAGTAGGGCTTGCCGGTGGCTGGACCACACGGCGTGAACAATCTGCACTTGGTAGATGCCGAGCTGGCTAAAGAGTTCTACCGTCTCTTTGAAGGAGAATCGGAACAGAGCGGCTGTCAGCAACCCCTGGATAATATTAGTAGTAATGATAGATAGATAGATGGATATTAAACTCGGCTTAATTGTATAGCACCAATCTTTCTAAAGTGCATCTACTTGCCCTAAAAATTAACATCTACTCGCCCTAAAAATTAACATTCAAAATGGTGCCTTTTACCTCTATTTGATCACTGGAAACTAACGCCAGTGGAAAATACCCAACTTCCTCAGACACTGAACAGGTTCTAAACATACGTACACTGATACATACATACATACATACATACATACATATATACATATATACATACATTGGTACATACATACATACATACATACATACATATGCACGAGATATAGAGATGAGTATTTTTGTAAAAAGCAAACATACATATAACTCCATCATTCTGTGGGGAAGGGGGATACCCTGCTTCGTTGCTAGGGAAGCCACACACACACACACACACACACAAACACACACACACACACAAACAAACACACACACACACACACACACACACATATATATATATATACACACACACACATATATATATACACACACACACACACATATATATATACACACACACACACACATATATATATATATATATATATATATATGTATATATATACTCGTCGGATAACTGCTCTCTGGTATTCGGTTCAACGGCTTTGGGAGGTTGGTTCGTCGCGAAGGAACAGACGGGAAAAGAAGTACTACTATTTATTTTGTCTACCTAGGTGTACAGAAAAGATTAGGCTGTCCGGGGGAAGAGAGGAGGGGCCGAAAGACGAGACCTCCGGCGCAGAAAGGAGTGTCATTAAAGTGCCGGACGGGAGGGGGTATGGGGTTGGTGTCGAAGTCGGGGAAATGGACTCAGATCTGTTACTGTCAGTCTGGCTAGGGAACTTAATTTTCATTTCAGATTTATTCAAGTATTTCCCGCCGGTTCCCAAGCTGACAATTTCCATTGATGAAAAATGAATGAAATAACGGCATCTGTACTCTAGCTTCCGGTCGCTCCGCACCCTAAATCTTGTTCACAATAGAAAATTCTGACGTGGGGGTGGGCCAAACCACGACATATGTTCTCTGAAATTGTAGATATAGAATCCGACAGCCAAGCCCCTTGTACTCATTTTTTTCTTTCCCCGCTTTTTTTTCTCCTTTTTTTTCCACAGAATCTATTTTTTTCTGTTACTGTGATTTTATACGTTTTAGATGGTTAAATTTATCATTTGAAAGTACATTAATTTGAACGCAGTGTATGTCTTATAAAGAATCGGAGAGCATTACCTGATTACCAGCTTTTCAGTTTGATTTCAAAAAGAGTGAAGATAATCTAAATTGCTAAAAAAATGACATGCCAAACATCCTTTACAGAATTTATTTGAAGTTTGTGGTTTATTAAAAACCAAAAAAGTCATTTTTTCACGCCTGCCAACGAAGTTGGGAGAGGGATATGTATTCATTTATCCTTAAAGGTAACTTTATTAAACTACAGACTTATTATCATCTACCATTTTCAGGTAATGCATGTTTCATGTTTCTCAGTAAAGAACTGCTCGATGTGCCTTTTGGAAATCTTCCAAGGACTTCAATGTTTTTTTTCTTTTCTTTCAATCAGAGAACTCCGAAAAGGGCCATAATCGATGGTGATCCAAGGATACAATATCGGTTGAAAACAGTGGATTGGGCAAAACAATCCAGCTGTAACAATATCATCCCAGTCACCAAAGAAACGGCCTCTCTTTCGTTATCATAACGCCTTTTCTGTTAACTAACCCCGGACGCTTTTCGTTGCTTGCTGCCTTCAGTTTGCCTAAATGTGAACAGTACTTGTTTGAATCTATTGTTTAGATCTCCAAACGGAGCTCATGGTAGAGAACGGCTTTCTAAACCTACCTAATTCAGTCTTACCATCCTTTGTTAAAGACTAGCCCTTCTCGTTGGTCCATTTTCACTTTCAACCCACGATCTCTTGCTTTTCATGTCGCTGTTAAGTATTCATCTTTCATCACAAGTCACGTAACCGAACAATTTTGACTTTCCTTGCGTTTAAGTAACGAATCTCATGCTGAAATACGGTACAGTATTATTTTAGCGTTTGTGGAAGCCACACAACAAAGCAACTAACATAGAAAAAAGCCAGTGTAAATTATTTTCTTCTCTTGATTTGGATATTTTGAATGTGCTGACTATCTCCCGCATTGCCTTATGCTGATTATTCTCAAGTAATATTTTCACTTGATCGTTATCGACCTTAACTGGTCTACCCGACCGTGGAACACTGAGAAACTTTGCAAACCAGTTTTGACACGTTTGATCATCCCAAGACATTCCTCGTAGACTACACACATCTTTCTTTTTCGCTTGAGTTGCATTTTTATTTACCCATAAATGAAAAAAGCGTGATATGCCGAAAATGTTGCTCATTTCTCCCATCCCTATTAGAATCAATAAACAAAAATACGTCAATTTAAGCAGTACAACTAATGTACAGAATGATTTCGTCACCTTGCCATGGAGGAGTGATTAGCAATTAGTTACTATTTGATTATAGTTAGCAAATTTTCACAGTTCAAGTATTTCATCTGTTTAAGTTATTTATAGTACATACTGTCAACAATAAAGACTATTGTGGTGAGTTCGAGCCTCATTTGGTACGACATACTTGTTGCCTAAGCTTAGAAAATACCAGTTCTTCGCGTTTGGAGCTTTGTGCTGAAAGTAAAGCGCTTCACGTCTCAGAAGAGACTACCCTCGATGGAGAATGGCGACCGGTGACGAAGTCCCAGTTTCTGTTGGATGCGCCAGTTAAGTGACCCTTGTGTTGTTAGGTCAGAACCTGGATTTTATTCCTACAAGTTTTTGTGACAACCTGCCTTAGTAGTATGCAAGTCCACCGAAGGAAGATCTACTCCCCAATCATACAGCTTAGAGTGTATTCAATTAGCTGCATAGGGAGATTCGTCCAAATAAACAGTTTTCCCACATTCCTCGTGCACCCTGGGAATCCAACCCGGAACCTTCAGCGTGTGAGGTAGACGTGCTAACAATTACACTGCTATATCATAATAAATAGTAAATGCCATTAGCACCCAAATATCTTAGACCATTATTTAAGTGGTGTGTTCGAACTTCAATGGGTATTCAACTATGGCTTTGTTAAAAAAGAAGTATCGTAATTAGCTATGTATATATCGCAATTAGCTAAGTACATAACATTTCAATGGAATGCATTTAAAGATGTTATCGAAATAAAAAAGAGGTTCGAAAAAATGTTTGGCATGAATATCGATTCCCTTAGAGATGAACAAGGAGATCATTCACCACTTTCATGTTGCTTCGGACAGTAAATATAGTAAATACAGATAGTCAATAGGAAATCGAAATGTGAGGTGACAGTATCGGTATTTTTGTAGAGAATGCATATTAGTTTTATTAGGTTGAATGAGATTTTAAAAAAATCTTCATTCACGTGATTGAAAGTTCCCTGGGCGTATTCATTTATATTTCCAGTTCTGTTTTCGCAAATATTGGGTTAGCCACTAAGTTGGTTCAATTTTTCCATTGACTGGTATGATAAGAATTTACTTTTGATTAACTTCATTCAAAAAATGGCAAAATTGGCGTATTTTTGTTTACTGATTCTAACAAAAGAGATGGTGGAAATAATCAACATATCAAAAGAAAAATGTACATTTCGTCGAAAAGGTATTGTGAATGGTTTAACGAGTCAAAAGGGGCTTCCGAAGTTTCGTGCAGAAGATGTCTCGTTGGACATTGTTCAGTGGCCAGTATAGATCAGTTGAGGTTGATAACGATGAAATAGAGATATTGGATATAATCAACGTTATACGACACGGGAGATAGCGGACATATTCAGAATATTCAAATCAAAATCATATTATTTGATTTATTGTGTAACGTCCACGTAAGTTTACTGAAAAAACAACTAGACTGTATTTCTGCGAGCAATTCATGACTTAAACGTAATTAAAATGTTTTCCTTTTTAATTAAATTTGACCAACGATGAAAAGTGGAACACGAAACGTAAGAGATCAGAGGCAAGTGAAATGAACCATCACTAACAGCAAGAAAGGCCGGTCTTTATTTAAGGATGGTAATACTGAATACACGGTGGGTTTAGATCGGCGTTCTCTACGTTCTCTGTCAACTGCTTTGTTTTGTAACTTCCACGTACTGTGTGAGATTCGTTACAAAGACATAACGAAATATAAATATGTTCTGTTTTGTGACGGCTGATGAAAGATGAATACTTGACATGAAACGCACGAGAACGTGGGGTAAGTAAAATGAAAAATCACTAACTGCGAGAAAGGCATGTCTTTTCTTTAGCGACTGGGATGATATTGTTACGGCTGGAGTCTTTTGTCCTATCTACCATTTTCAGTCGATATTGTATCTTCGGATTACCATCGATTAGGGCCCTTCTCAAAGTTCTCTTAAAAAGGAAAATATTTCCATTCCTTGGAAAACTACAAAAAGTGACCTCGTGCAGTTCATGGCTAAGAAAGATGAAAGATGAAACCATGAAATTGCCCGAAAATTGGCAGAAACAGTGTGCAAATCGATCGAATTGTTGTTCAATCTGACTATAATCCGCCAATTGTATGTGACAGCATAACTCAGGAACTGCACGGTGTATCTGCATGAAATCTTATGCGTGTATTAATGGTATCCCAGGGCATATCTTGGGAAGTTAGTTCCCCCCCCCAATCAATAGTTTAGGGTCCGCTTTGGCGTCCCCCGCCCCCGGTAACAATGATCCATCTCTGTGTATGTAAGATTGATGAAATTTTGTTATACCAAGGGGCAAAGTCGTCGCTCTATAACATTTGCCAGGAGCGCGCTAAAACATCTCATTGCCGCGCTGTTTTCGGTTATTTCATGGATACACCTCGTGTATCACTCTCTCTCTCTCTCTCTCTCTCTATATATATATATATATATATATATATATATATATATATATACAAGATATGATAAATATATGATATATATATATGTAAGATATATGTAGATATGCATATATAAGCTATAAATCAGATATAAGATATATGTATACGTATATATATAAATATACATATGTATAATGTTTATATTAGTATATATATATGCATAATCAATGATAAATAGATACGTGTTAATCCATATACATACTTGTAATTGCGTTATTTCAAAGTACTCAATACCTTTATGTAGAATCATTATATCAATATTAATAGAATTTTATCGACTCATTTCAGCGTATTTAACTGATTCGCTCTACACGATATTTTCAAATTTTCATTCAGAGGGAAACTGTGTAACACCCTGTGATGAGTCGACAAAATTCTATCGATATACATATATACATATATATATATATATATATATATATATATATATATATATATATATATATATATATATATATCACAGACATTCCTTAAGCCGTGTGTTCCTAATTCATGTGTGTTTGTGTTTGTTTGACTGAGTGCGTGAGAGATTAGTTGAATGCACTCTTGAATGCACACAGAAAAGGACAGATCAATTACATTGCATGCATGTTTGGAGACTTTATTTGTAATGTGTCATTTGTTACAGAAATAAGACGGTAAATGTGTGAAAGTCCTTTTGGTTGACCGTACCTATGCTTGTACTTAACCTAATGCTTTTTCATTAATCACATAGATCAAACATTACACGGTGAAAATCCGTGTTCAGACTATAGACTTATTGATCGACCATCGTATTCATACGTAATCCCCCAACACAATTCGCAAATAGGGCGTCCCTATGAAACCTTTTGTAAGCCAAAACTACCATTAATTTATATACGAAAATTTTTTAGTGTTCCCAAACACAAAATAACCTTATTCTATGTCTGTCAGTCATATGTGAAGCGTAATACCCTTATGAGCTCTTTTACTCTGTTCTGATGTCTCAGAACAGATCTTACTAACGGATGGACAGAATAAATCGAGAAAAAGCGCAGAAACATTTCAAAGCTATATGCGGCTTGAGATCTTTCGTAAAAAGCGGAGTGGCTCAAAGCGAACTTTTGTAAGGCAAGGGGTACATATATATATATATATATATATATATATATATATATATATATATATATATATCAGTTAGCGGGTAGGTGGGAAAATGTATGTCATTTTAGTCATTTATTTTCCAAAATCTGTTAATGTAATTAACGTAATTTTCTTCTTCTTTTATGTTTTATACATACTTTGATATTATAGCCCTGTGCGTAAATATATTGTGGGGATCATCAGTTTTTTACCACGTAATTATTTGGGGAATTTAGAATATATATATATATATATATATATATATATATATATATATATATATATATATATATATATATATATATATATAGTCAAGAAAGCTTTACAGCTTTGAACATTAAATGTGTTTTACACGTACTTTGTTATTATGGTACAACGTGTACATTTCCTCTTGCTGGGATCATCAGTTGTTTACCATGTCACCATTTCGAGGATTCTAAAAACAAAACAGTTTTATTAACACAGCAATTGTCTGTTTTTTTTTTTAATTTTGTATAGGGTATTTTCATAATGTATTGAATATGGATGATAAGATATAGTGCACATCATTTATTTTTTTTAACTTTTATACATATAGTATATATATATTGTTTTTAAATCCCCGAAATAATTACATGGTGAAAATCTGATGATCCCCTCAAAATATTTACGCTTAGTGCCATATAACATATATAATTACTGTTTGTATAATTACACGAATGCACTAACACGACATTAGCAGCTTCATTCTCTAACACATAAATAATTATATCGAGGCAGCCGAGATTTTTTTTTCAATTTAAAAGTTCCTTTATTTCTTTTCTCTCTTTCATCAGTCCGCTTTTTCTCCATTCATTCTGTTCTCACTTTGATTTCTTTCTTTTTTTTCCCCTTTTTCCTTCGTCTTCTCGATATTTCTTTTCCCTCCTTATTTTTTTCTTCTTCTTTCCATTTACCACCATTTCGACGTACTCCCTCATCAGAATCCAGAACGACGACTAAGTAAATCTTTCAAGTACATTCAAAAAGATTAACGGGTAAAACCGTGTATGTATTTGGGGATAATGGGATCCCCAGACTTGGGGCCTCCGGCGACCCGAAAGGACGAACCGTGGGATCAGTTGGCGGGTGGGCGGGAATAATAGTTGATGTTTTGGACTAGAATAAAGCCACACGCGCCATTGGAGACGATTTCTTTTCTAAGGATGGATCGACGGTTGGATGCAAGCTTTTGGACCTATTCTTTATCATTTACTTTTTGCCCAAGGGAAATGTGCCGTGACAGGGTCGCTACTTAGACTTGTTTAGTACCCGGCCACCCAGTGACAACATTGTTGAAGGAATTAATCCAATCCTTCTTGCTATTAAATGAAATATATTTAGCCTTGAGCTACGTGCACCGTCAGCCCTCGAATAAACAATCCAGACTGGCAATGGAAGGCCCATTATTCGCTAAAAAAAACTCCCGACGTTGACACAACGGACATCAAAATAAGTAAGATAAGTAAAATGAAGGCCTTTGATCTGGCGCCGATGTACAAGGCTAATAAAAATGAATGTTATGTGACGCTCTCATCGTTCAGTTACTTTATTCAGATCTCTGGGAATCTTTTTTCACTTCTCTATGCATTCATATATATGTATTACACACAAACTTGTGCGTATGAAAAGTCGTGACGTCATGACTGCACATCCGATTCCAGCAGAGATCAAATTTATTCTAAATTAGTACTAGGAGAATCTTGCTCATTTCTTCTTTTCGTTTTTCTTTCTGTTATTTAACAGCTATTTCGCACAGTTTGTCAATGTGTGACAAATATTTTTTACTTGGTGAAAAATGTTGACGACTCTTGGAGATTTTTTGTCAATTTTCACGTTTTCCAACCGGAAAGCAGGCGACAATTCAAAACAAGCCATCTTATTCTTACAACTTTAATATTTTTAGGCTAAAATAGACGATAACGTCAATGAAACAACCAAGTTGGTTTTGTATTAAAAGCTAATAAGAGCAAGTGGTTAGCGTATGTAATGTTAAAATGGAGTCCTAAAATATAAACAAATATCAAAACGTAAATTCTTTACACGCAGAATCGATTATTTGAAAGAGAATCTCCAGTGCGGCCAAGTTATACGACAAATACGTTTGACATGCAATTTATCTAGATCGCTACAAATTCTTTTTTTTTTTTTTGACAATAAAAATCAAAACGTCAGAAAAAGGTAATTTTATTGCACTAAACTTTGTTTAATCATTAAGAAGAATGATTAGAGACAGTTTTCGCGTATAACCCATTTCCATAAACAATAAAAACTCGGATAAATCTGTGTTTCCAAGGTAACACTTAAGAAAAAATATGTAAAAGTGTGAGTTCGTATTCATTGAAAAAATATTGATACCCGATTCAGAACGCACTGAGATATTGAATTTTTTCCCTGAATTTTGATAAATGTGTCGGTTTTAATTCATTATTTCTCAATGATTTTTGTTATGAAAAGCATATGTTGTAAGAGAAAAGAATGGGAATATTATGTAAAGACCAAGATGGCTGCGTGTTCACTTCGTTTCGTCGTATGTTTAGTCGTATGCTTTATCGCCTTTCTTTCCTCTTTCATTCCCTTAATTTCTTTCTTTTTTTCTTTCTTTCTTTCTTTCTTTCTTTCTTTCTTTCTTTTAATCTATTAATTTCAAAAGTGTCTATGTGAATGAATAACACATTCATAATATTTTCTATATTCGTGTTATTAATTAATGTCTGTAAAATGGATTGATCCAATCACAGGAATACATTTTTTTACGTTCACACTTACTAATTATATCTAATTTGATATTTGAAAAGTGTCGGTTACCAATTTGCGCTTATGTTAAGAGTTGTCACCATTTTGTCAGTTCTGAGCTCGCCGTTTTTGAGGAGTATGTATAGTATTCAAGTATAGCTGGTGCAAATCAAAGAGGCAATGGAGAATTGTTAGAATAAAAACTAACTGATGAGTATATTGTTTTTTAAGGTACAGTTGCGATAAAGGTTATGTTACGTCAAGTTATGGTACATTGACGTTATAAATGAGAGTTCTTTCGTTGGTCGATTAAGTAAACGAGTAGATGATAGTTCTACAAAAAGTCAGCACGGCGTTATGAGCAAGTGAAAAGGCCCAATGATAAGAATTTCAGTTGGAGTCTAACGTGGTCATCAATCGTACGAAAAAGACTGACGAAGATAAGTGTTTGTAAGATGTTTGTAGAACCTATAAGTGTCTATACATTTTGCCTCCCCTTTTTAATCGATCTTGGAAAAGGATAGGTACAGCGAGAATTACGTAAAATATAAATATTTTTCCTGGGTCGTGATAAGATACAAGAGGCAGCAGGCGAAGTTATCCTCTATCAACAGCAAAGTTGCTTTCATCAATGAATAACAATAACCCTAAATTCATTAATCAATCAACTAAGTTTCTGTATAAAAGCTGATTTAATACTGTTCACTTCAGCACCTTTTGCTGAGTTTTATGGGCCTTATGCTGTGATATCTTGATTTACCGAATTGAGCCGGGCGGAAGTACTAACTAACTAACTAACTAACTAACTAACTAAATATATATATATATATATATATATATATATATATATATATATATATATATATATATATATATATGCCTAGCAAATTCTCTCAGCTTGGCTAATTGCGGCATAAGGCCAATAAAACCCACAAAAATATTAAAATTGAATCGCATCACCAAAATCTATGTAAAGTTACTAAGATAGAAGATTATATCTTTAATAAGGTGTACTTTTATTCAGAACCCCCAAATGAGATTCTCGTGTATTTCCGTTCGGTCCTGTCCGGCAAATCTTGTCGGTTTAGCAAATCACCGATAAAACTCACTAAATAAAGTTACTAAAATCAAATAGTATCGCCGAAGCCTGTGTAAAGTTATTAAAGTTATTAATATCATATCTTTAACGACGTGTAACTTTGATCAGAAACCTCACACTCCCGTCGGTACATTATATTTCTCCATCTAGTTCCGTTCGGCGCTGTTCGGCTCTGTTTGGTTAATCCTCTCCGCTCGGCAATTAATCTCACCTGATTTGATCAAGTACTTTACGAAGGTGAACTTGGTACCAGGCCATCTCAAACATAATGTCTGGAATCTGATAGAGGTAGATTGAATTATATTTTTGCTATTCTAAAATGTTTAAATAATTACAGTACATGCGAGTACGTGTTTATACAGTTTAAAATGAGTCGGGTCGTCACACTACGATATAATTAACTTAGTTGCTAACTTGACCCCTTTAAAGATGGACGAATCTGCAGGGTATGTAAGTTAGGTAACATTCTATGAGTTTAGAAAAAGCAATAATGCTGTAGGAGCAACTCTAAATTTTCAACCGTAGTTTTTATGGAATAGATAATTTAATCGAAAAAAAACGCTGAAGATGGAAAGGATTAGAGAATGGGACTTTAGCTCAAGAGGGGCGCCATGAATAGGTCGCCCAGTCTGTTTAACGATGAGAAGCTTTGGCTTGAACTCGAAATAATGTCTTCACGATTGAAGAATTAACTAAAAAACTGAATTCGAGCCATTCAGCAGTCTACCTTTGCCTACAACCATTCGTAAATGTGCCTTAACTTGGAAAATGGACTCTCCATGATTTTACAAAAGCCAACCATAAAATGAGACTGAATTATAGCACTTCTTTGCACCCTCGTAAATGCATCTTATCATTTTCGGACAATTTAATGACTTGTGATGAAAACGGACATTTTCAAAGGATGTAAAGGGACGCAGTAATTAGCTTAGCGAGAGCAAGCAGGTTAAAGCAAAACCCAAAATGGATCTCCACCTTAGGAAAGTTTCTGGAGTTTACACAACGATCTTGATGGATTATTTCTTAAAATGAAGGAAGAGTTGGAAACTACTGTTTCTACATTCTTTTCTTCCAAACAAAAAAAAAACAAGTATTATGAAAATGCGAATCGTTGGAAGGATGTTATTGATAATGGCAGAAAATATGATAATGAAGAAATTCGAATTAAATACATAATTTCTCTAAATTCTGTTATCACCAATGAGATATCCTCCAAAATATTAACATTACTGGTCATTTTAATCAAGAATTATTGATACCAATTGAACACTGTAGTACTATATACAGAGATTCTGAGCAAAAAAAGTTATTATTTCTGATTAAAAGCCTTCCTTTTTCCCTTACGTTTCGATTACAGGAATTCTCCAAGATTCACTCGCCGTTCGGTTACAGTTTGATAACCGTTATGTTGATCACCTGCTATAGGTGATTCATTTAGGTTATGAATCAAAATTATTTTGTATTATTCAAAAGGTTATCACGATTAGTTTCTGTGAATAATTTACTAGATAATTACATGTTAACACCAATTCTCCAGCACGTGTGGTCCTCAAGTCATGCCTCATTAGCAATTTTGCCAAAGAAACTATGATTAAGCTAAAACTAATTCTCAGATCCACTTCGTACGTACTGATGCCTTTGGGGAAAGAATGAATCAATGTCTTCTCACCTTCGGCCATTGTTGAAATGATAGGACATGCTGAGCTCTATACAGAACACCATTTCAACTTTCAGTGGTCAGAATTAAATGGAAATTCTTTTTTCACTTTTGGGGGTCAAAATTAAGAAGGAACTCTTTTTCCACTTTTTGGGGTGAGAATCAGGAAGTTGCAGAGTTGCAGGGATCAATACGGCATTCTTTCTCAACTTTTAGGGAACAGAATTGAGGAGTATTCCTTCTCCTCTCTTGTAGACATTATAATCAAGGGGAGTTCATTTTTTTTCACTTCTAGGGGTCAGAATCAACAGGAATACTTTTTACCATTTCTAGGGGCTAAGATCGATGGAGAATTCTTTTTTCTCTTCTCAGGTGTCAAAATCTAGAGGAGATTTCTTTTCTTCACTATGAGGAGTTAAAATAGAGGGCATTTTTTTCCTGCAAAATTTAGGAGAATTCTTTTTTCCACTTGTAACGGTCATCATTAAGGGGAATTTAGAGGTTAAAATTGGAAGGAAATTCTTCTTTTAAATTTTAGAGGTTAAGATCGAGAGGTAATTTCTTTCCCACTTTTAAAAATCAGGGTTGAGGGGATTATTTTCCCCATTTTTAGGAGTCAAATCAAGAAAGAATTCGTTTTTCCACTTTTAAAGGACAAAATCGAGCAGAATTTTTTTCTACTTTTTCTAGGTGTCAAAATCTGAATGGAATTCTTTTAGCCACCTCTAGAGGTAAGAATAGTGGGGTAATTCTATTCACCACTTCTGTGGATGAAAATAGAGGAGGGATTCTTTTTTCTCCTTTTCAAGTCAAAATCTAAGGAGCCTTCTCTACCCCACCTCAGGGTGCAAATAGAGGTGGAATTCCTTTCCGCTTATTCAGAATCGATGCCCAATTCTTTTCATCACTTTTAGAGGTCAAAATCGGGAGGAAATTCTATTTCTCTACTCTTGGGTGTCAAAGTCGAGAGGCAACCTCTTTTTCATTTCTAGATGTCAAAATCAAGGACCAATCCTCCTTCCCACTTTTTGGCGTCTGAATCAAAATGGGATCTTTCTTTTCGCTTTTCGAGGTCAAATCGAGGGAAAACTCTTCTTTCCACTTTTAATGGTCAGATTCGAGGACGAATTCGTCTTTACACTTTTAGGGTCAGAATTGGGAGTGAATTCGTTTTCCACTTCTTGTGTTTATAATTGGGAGGAAATTCTTTTTACCACTTTCTGGTGTCAAAATCGAAGGGAACTCTTTTTCCCCTCTTAGAAATCTCGAGAGAATTCGTTTTCACTCTTTTAGTATTCAAAATAGAGAGGGGATCCTTTTTTCAACTTTCAAAGGTCAAAATCGAGAGGCAATTATTTTTCTACTTTTAGAGGCCAGAATCCTGGGGTTATTCTTCTTTCTACTTTGAGGGTAAAAAAAGAGAATGGAACGTTTTTCTTCACTCCTAAGCGTCAAGAACAAAGAGGAACCTATCCATTACCTTTTAGTGGTCAAAATCTCAAAGTAAGCCTTTTTCTGCTTTCAGCAGTCAAAATAAAAAAGGGAACGTTAATTTCCAAACATATGGATCAATTGGAAACTTTTTTATGAGACAAAATTAGAGGGAAGTTTCCAAAATTTTGTCGATTTTTTTCCTTTCAAGGTGTAAAAGTTTTGGGAACATTTTTGTGTGTACTCGCATGAAAATTCCTACACTAAAATTTTTAGCGAAAGGTTCTGTTCACAATGTAAGCATGATAATAAACTGGACCCTTACTTCGTATCTTTCTATGATTCTTTATTGTTGGGTCTTAGTTTGATAATAATGATCCACCTTTCTTTCTAACTATCGATTCAATTTTGATCTCTTCCCAAGCGTAGATGGATACTTCACCTATTATAATCATTTCTCCTTTTATTTTTTTTTTTTTCGAAGAATACTCCTTTTTTTTATTTTAGAAGAAAGTGGGACAGAAGGGAGTTGAAGACTAGATTTTGAACCGCAAGACTTTTTTGTATTCCTTTTTGTGTGCCTCTGCTATCAAATCTGTAGCAATTAACGAAAAATAGAGATTATTCTTTGGCTGAGGCTCGTATATTTCCTTGATATTATATATATATATATATATATATATATATATATATATATATATATATATATATATATATATATATGGTAGGAAGTGGACTTGCAACACAAACAAGTTTATGTTTCTGCCCTTTCCGGGTCTCATCAGGCGGATGATTGTGTGTGTTTTTAGATTCTAGTTTGGGGAATTCGATAAGAGTCCTGTGGGTGTCACTATGAGTAGGATGAGTTCCAGCTCTACTCTAAAATAACTTGACTTTCGAGGTATAAAGTGGAATGTATCGAGCACTCTATGAAATAAATCCATCACATATCAGACATTGCTTTAAGCAATATTGCTAAACTGATCAATCACATATATATATATGTGTGTGTGTGTGTGTGTGTCTGTGTGTGTGTGTGTGTGTGTGTAAAATTAAGATGTTTCTAGGTTTTTTAAGATGCTTTTGATTCAATTCTAGACGTAAACTTGAAAATAAAGTCCTAGATCTTCCCAAAGGAAGAGAGCTGGCGCATCCATGGTCTAACTTCCACGCTTGTTTTAATGAAAAGCTCACCAGGCTATCTACAATATTTGAAATCTTGTGCACACATTAATCTGTTGTGCACAGGTTACACAATTGACCGCAAGTTGCGATCAGTTAACATCGACCTATAAACAAATTTGATACACTTCATCTCTAAATAAAAAAGTAGATTTGGCCCATTGGCCGTTGTTGCTGACCTTTGTATTAAAGATGATGCAATACTTTTTAGGCATTGCCTGTATTTGAATTTGTATTAGATGATTTATTAGGAGTGGTGATAAGATGAAGTGGTGATGTAACCCCTGATATTAGTGATGGTTGTATCAGAGTCGTACTACGACAACATTTTATGTGTACTGACCTGGAAATGACGGGTACACTTGTACATAGATTTTAGAATACATGGATAGCTTTTCTAAAGACAGGATTTTGTATCTGGACGCCAGTGAAGCGCCCGTGATATTAGCAATATACTTGCGTATCGAAAAGAATGATAGATCAAAAACGTGTAAGGCAGAGATCAATAGACCGTTAGGTTCCCTTTGATACCTTCGTGTTTGTTGAGGAGTAAATGATTTGTTGGTTTATGTTTTCCCACTTGACTGAAGTCATTTTATCACTCAACATTGGCGTTAAAAGATAAGATAAACGGTGTTCAATTAAGCCCTTGTAGAGGAGTGTTCACGCTTGGATTTGCCGCACATATTTCTTTTTACATTATTTATTCTGGTCATAAATTCTGCATAAATTCGGCAGAATTATTCTAATCGGACAGGGAATTGTTGCACGACCACGTTTGAGTTTGCTTTCGTGGGAGAGGCGCGATTTTCAACGAAGTCTCGTTTGAACCATGCAAAACAACACATGGGCTTGGTGTTCCGAGAAATCCTTTCTTTTTTCTCTGTTTCCCACAACTCAGATTAGATTAATATTTAGAAACCATCAGCCTAATCTGTTTACTTAAATTTTTCAGTTTTCAAGTTGGTGTGGCTGGCTGGCTGGTTATATATGTATCATGCGTTCAGGTCGCACCAATTGATCTACAGGGCTGAAAATTACACTTTTAAACCTTATCATGTCAAGGAAAACTGCAAAGCCTAAATAAAGAAGTTTTTTGGGGGGGGGGATTTGCAATGTCAGTTTATGTTAAAATGATCCTTTAGTTTTCCATCCAGTAGCCTACGCACTTATTTTTTGAAAATCCAGACTTTTTTTAGTCATCATCATCATCATCTTTTATCGTCCGTCGTTGAACGTAGACTTTCCCCAGGATTCGCCAGACCTCTCTATCATGGGTGTTGCGGAGCCAATACTTTCTGAATATGTCTAGTTCGTCTCTTCGTCTTCTGCTGGCCTCGATTACGCATGTGATCTTTGGAGATCCATGTTGTGAGTCATGATGTCCATCGGTTGTCTACCATTCTTGCAAGGCCGTTGCAATTTGAGTTTCCCTAATAGATTCTATGATTCGGACTCCTCTATTTTCCCCTTATATATTGTGCTGTTTTGTGATCTCTCCATGTGAGGTTGTGCACGCTTCTTTCATGTGCACGTTGCATTGTTCTCTGTTTGAGGGTCAGACACTCGTTTCAGTTCCATGTTCCAGCTCCATAGGTGACTATCGGAAGGACGCATTGGTTGTATACTCCTCTTTTAAGGACTAATGGGATTTTCTTGATCTTGAAGGTTGAGCTTGCTCTGTTGAAAGCTTGTCACCTTAGAGTGATTTTTTGCTTGATTTCTTCTTCTTTTGAGGATCTCATGGAGATTCGTTGTACAAGGTAGATGTAGTGATCTATTTTTTCTAGCTCTGCATTTTCGATTTAGACAGTTGTGTGTTTATTTCCAACGCGATTGTTGCACATTCACCGCCCAACAAAAGGTGAGAGAAGTAACTTATCAATAGTTCACCCTTTTTTTAATCGATCATCTCCAACACGTCATGCTGCCAAAAGACGTTGGTAACATAATAGTTTCTATTGAGTGACTGACCAGACCCATCTTTCTCTGTTTTCATTTCCACTTTTTTTTCTTTCTTATTTTCTTTCTTGCTTTATTTCACGCCATGGGAGTGCTAAATGAATAAGTTAGTGGTATGCTCAAGGTGAATATCCGTAAACAGGACATTCGTAAGATCATTGCATTACTGGCGCCTTGCATGAAAGAAAATGTGATTAAGACGTGTCCTCTCAGGTGACGCACAGATATTAGATGTTTTTCATGTCCGGAGACGTATGAATAGTGGGTGCAGACATTATAACTAGTGGACAACATGGTAACATATAAGTGTGTATGCAAGCTTGGGCTCCACAACGCCCATGATAGAGAGCTGCAGAAGGTGTATGCCCAACGTCAGACGTTAAAAGACTGATGATAATGCAGCATACATGTTCTCTAATATCAGACTCCATATTGATGAGGTTGAAATTATTGCAAAAAACAGAGGAAGCCGATTATTATTATCATTATAACTAAATGCTATATAACAGGTATTGCTTGTAAGACCAATCAGTCCTCAACATTTTATTCAAACTGATCGTAATAAGCATATCCCGCAATATACCTGTTGAGCGTTATCAGCCGATTGAATTTGATATTAACGAAAAATCATCTTGGGCAATGGCGACTTGGGACCTCACACTCTATTCCCTATGTCCCATCTAATTTTCGAAACAGACTATACAGTCTTCTTTCGTGATCGCTGTAAGCTGCTTCATCACATCTTCCTTAATCTCGGCCACGGGTTGAAATATCACCCTTTTCAGTGTCGATTTTAGCTCTGAGAAGACAGAAGCAACAAGGAGCCAAATATGGACTTTGAGGGGATTGGCAGACCTATGTAATGCGAGGCATTGCCAAGAAGACCTACGTAAGACGTCAAAAATCGACAGGTGCATCAACTCAGTCATTATGAATTCAATAATCGCACAGTGTAAAAGCTCTCTCAATGGCGTCTCACTGCAACTGAGTTACACTACGAGATATTCAAAATAGCTGGACGCTTTTCGAAAAGACCTCGTAAAAGAAATAGTAAAATGAAAAAAAAAATGCTCGACGGCAGATACAATTAGGAAGTGCTGTATGTATCTAACTTGTCAAACATGTTATGTGTTGCATGGATTGGTATGTCAGTGAGGTGCTAGGTAGCGTATCGGTTATCAACACGAAAAACTCGAATGGTAAAGGACAGGCCATGTTGCCAGAATGTCAGGCAGCCGCTAAACATTACTAATCAACTTGTATCCCCAAGGATCGAATGCGAAATTGTAGCCAGCAAGATATGAAATGAGATGACGGCTTAGACAAGACAGGTTCAGGATATATCTGCCCACGATCGAACGGTCTGGCGAATCCATTGACGGACGTTAAAATGATGCTGCCGATGATGATAATGATATGAGGCCACGGATGTAGCACACACCAGTGAGAATTGGCAAACTAAATTTGAATTTCTGTCAAGGCTGTTGAAGCTTACTTTGTACTCTTTTCCATCATCGAACATCTTGATAAAAAATATCTCATCGCGATATGCAAACACTGAGGCCCTCGAAAAGCATCTTTATCTTTTCTCTAGTTGTGGGTAAATAGCACGAGTGTCTGAGCTCTTCAGCCTTGGTCGGTAACCAGTCTAGGACAACCCTGATTCAAAATTGGGAAAGTCCAACCAATCGTTCTGAGGCAACAGATGGAGGAGTGGAAAGTATTACCAAATGTACGATAGACGCGGCTTTGATGAAGTTTCGACGACCCTGTAAAATCGGAAGTGGATTTTAATGAATCGTTCGAGTAAGATAGAGGAGAATAAGAACGGGTTGATGCATTAATGTGACACCTTGAGTAAAAGAGGAACATCGAAAAAAAATGTATTCAAGGCATGCGTCTTCATTTAATAAAGATCGTCTGTGCGTGAGAATGTGAGTTTATATGCCTGCATGTGCAATCTAACAGTTTATGTCAATAGAAGCAGTAATGGGTAAACAACCAAAGAAGTGAAAATTCTAAGCAACAGTTGTTATTTAATCTATAACTAAATAATTTAGTGCTAGGACTGAAATAGCTATTTTACCTTATTAGAACAAAGGAGCGTTTTTTTCTCGTTACTGAATTTATGACGACAGTATCACTGAAAAGTAACTGAGGATAGAAGTCAAAACCTTTCAGGTCTCAGCAATAGATTGATACCTCAGCTGATGGACAGTTAATGAATATTTCTCTTGGCTTTATATATTGAACTAGAAGCTTCTATGCGGACTTGTTCAAGTTTCCGATTTCATTTGCCTAGTTTTTTAAATAATGGTGCAAACGCCTGTCGAGAGTCTCATAGATTTCATGATTCCACTGAACGAAGGCCAGTGAAAATAGATTCCGCTTTTTCTCTCAGATATCCTCTGTATAACCATATCCATGATTGCTCGTCCTGTGGTAGTTTATATCTGCTTATTTTTTCTTTTCTTATTATTATCTGCAATTTCACACCAGTTGCCTGGTGGTTACTGCTGGAGGTTGAGTGACAGCAAGTCTCCTCAATCCTCCTGCTCTCTTCTCCACACTCTCATCGTCCACAGTAGTTCCGTAGTTTACAGTTTCATACCAGTTGCCCGGTGGTTATCGCTGAAGACTGAGTGACCATTAGTTTCCTCAGGTCTTCAGCCTTCCTTTCATCTCAACTCTTCCTCACCTATCATAGCAGTGCTATGGTTCGTACCTCCACTACCATTTATTATTATCATCAATGATTTTCACAGTATTATTATTATCATTATTAATATAGTCAGCTTATCGATTAACTGAGTGATCCCGACTGAGGAAGTTTGAATTCATTTCACACATATGGCCTTGGGAAAGATTTGAATCTACCTTTCCCAATTAGTTTGAGATTATTCTTTGCTGCTGGTATCATGTAATCTAGTACAGCCTGTGGTGTTTTAATTGGAGAGGAGGTGGAAACCGCCAAGTAACCCTATTACATGATAATCATTACTTTGGGAAATCAAGCGAAGAATCACTCTTGGTTTCCAAGATTTTTACAGGGCAAGTTCAAACTTCAAGAAAAAGGAAATTCCACAAGAGGGGTATATAACCAATGCTTCTACCTTATTGTCACTTCTAGAGTTGAACATGAGACTTAACCAAAAGATTAAAACTGAGAAACACGCCACATGCACATGAAATAATCATGCTCAACATCTCATGGAGAGATTACAAGACACCACAATAAATTAGAGAAAAAACGGGAGTCCGATATATCATAGAATCCATTAGAAAACTTGACTGGCAATGAGCTGGTCATGTCGTTAGAATGTCAGACAACCAAAGGACATCAAAACTCAAAACGTGAATTCCCAGAAATCACAGGCAAAACCTAGGGGAAGTTACATGCCCAACAATGGGTGCTAAAAGGCTGGTGATGATTATGTTTCGTTCTAATGTTCTGCAGTACATTTCTCAATTTTACGTAACACTAACACTTTACTTTTCCCAAATATGCAGACTTCCAATTTATCTTGCCAGAAAATATGGAGAACTGCATTCATATATTTTGCATAAGACTTGAATAAATGGAGAATTGCCCCCCCTTTTTTTTCTTTTTTTTCTTTACAGATCATTCAAATTCTCTTAATTTTCTGATGCTTACATTTCCCTTATGGGTTGGCAAACATTTGTATACGCTGGCTTTTTACTGAGCTTCGTTTACTCTGGCATAAGGTCACACCAAGTAAAGATCGAACTGACTACGCTAGTGAACTGAACTGCGATACCAGCGTGTTTGCTGTCATGCTACAGGAGGCGTCTAGGGAAGTGCAGTTAGAAGGGACCTTACTGTACATCCAAGAACTTTTGCACAACCCTGTGCGTTTGTGCACGTGCGTGTGTAATTAGACGCGTGTAAGAGGTACAATCTTTTGAGTCAATCTCAATATGCTTGTATGGGCGTAAGCAAAAAAAGTGATACAAGTTTGGTAGCAATGACATTTTTCCTTTTCTTTTCTTGAACCTACGTGCGTGTATGGAGTAGGATGAGTGTTCGGCTTTTGTACTACATTATACCGGAAACTGCATGTGTATGTGTGTGTGTGTGTGTGTGAGAGAGAGAGAGAGAGAGAGATATACGTTACATCTCTCTAAGGACATGAAAAGTCGTCTATCAGTGGGATTACTTATGCTAATAGATACATCTTTCGCGACCCACACACCGCGCGACCGCGCATCATTTACGCAAATTATATCAAATATCTAGCCGTTCAATTTTAGTTTTATTCAATGCAAACCTTACATAGCAGAATAGAGGCTACGTGATTACTTGAACACAGAAATAATTACACGTGTGTAGGCGTTTTGAAATATCAACTTCAAAAGTGACGTGCTTTGCCGGACTGTTCAGCTTTCAATAGTGAAGAGACAGCCATCATTATCTGGGAGTTTGTGTGTGGCGTATACATTATCACCGAAATCACACACACAAACAATTATGGCGTGAGTGGGGAACAGAGCTTACGAGGTATCAGTAAATGAACTGAAGTTGTGCTCGCTGTAAAATTGGCGGTAAAAAATAACAATGCGAAACACTACGCTAGTATTTTTCGAAAAGATGAATGAAATATTTAAACAGTCGCGGCGTTTCTTTCATTCGTGATGGATGAATCTATGAATGAGACACGAGGGACGCAGTCGCCCCGTTTGTCATTCAGAAGACAATATCGTCCGGTCGATCCTTTTTTGAACTATAACTTTCCAACAAAGCTTCCCAAGTCGTAAACACGTACTGAACTCTACCTGATTAAGTATTCACTCGACACTTGTGCTAATAAGAAACCTTACAATGTCGCTTACACAGTAGAAGTGTCAACAGGGGCGCCTTTTTCGATGAAGGAATTCTATGGGGGGAAAAAAAAGAACTACTTGCAAGTCGTAGACATTCTTTTTATCTGCCTCCCTTTTCATTTGTTGTCTTCTTTGCTTTCTTTTTATAATTCTGTCTCCTCTTCTTACTCCTTCGGATGAGAATTTCCCATCCCTGTAATCAAAGAAAATCTGGTTTGGATCACACACACACGCACACACACACACACACACACACACACACACACACACACACACACACACACACGTATGTGTTCTTTTACGTATGAATGTGTGTGATTAAATCTATAATTTCTGGGAGAAAAAAAAACATGAGAAAATTGTCGTGTAGTGTCCAAGGGGAGTACTTGACCCATGCAGACTATTTTCCCGTTGATATTAAATGGCTGGGAACTCATAAACACACACACACACACACACACACACACACACACACACACACACATATATATATCACAAAAAAACTGATAAACCAACCACATTCTGATAATGAAAAGACCCATACCATACCCTCCTGGTTTGTAATTTATAACCACCAACAGATAAACTTTCCCATTAAATAAAACAAAAAACACAGCAAGCAATGACCAACCACTAAACAAAAACGTATATAAATAGAATTAAAAGAAGATTTTACGACTTGAAATAATAACCCCCACCCAAAGAACTCTCCCCAATAGGAATCTAAAATAAACCGAATCATCCACCTGAAGAAACTGAAAGAGAGCAGAAACATAAACGTGTTTGTGTAAGGAATCCTTACTCCATTACATATATGTACGAAAAACAAAACTCAAGTTGGAAAGGTTGAGTAAATTCATTTTTTTCTGGAATAATGCATTAATTTTGTAGATTTTGAGGTTCTCTCATTTAAAAGGCATTGTTCAATGATAAAAAAAAAGTTAAACAATATCCATGAATTGGGCAGTTTGAACAGAATGTTAATCACTGAAAATTTGCATTATAACTAAACTTTGAACTTAACAATTGATATAATATAAAGGGTTCAAAATTGAATCTATCTGTTGCTGCTGTCGTTAAAAACCGTGTCAAGTCTACAAAATATGGGAAAGAAACCAAAGCTGTCTGATTTTGAATGTGGCAGCTGGAAAAATCAATCGGAGTTTGACAATTGTGAAAACCTTTTTGCGTGATCCAGATAATTATTGGGTCATAAAGGTGGTAGACCCAATATGTCCGATCGTGATAAGACGGAAGTTATCAGAGTATTGTGGAAAACTTCATTCAGTCCACGGTTCAAGTTCACGAAGACACAATCCGGTGAACTATTGAGGGACCAAAATTCAGAGAAAAAGATTGCACCAAGCTGCATAAAGACAGAGCCCTTTCAGCCCCAAAAAGGGGTAAGACAAGTTGATACTAGCTCATCCAAACTTATAAAAACCTGCCTCTAGATGATGTTCCGAAACCTAGACTTGGAAAATAAAGGAATCAGAAAGGACAGCAAATACCTGAGCAACCTCAGATTTGAAGAGGATACCGTCCTTTCTGTAGAGAACCCTCATGATATCCAATTAATACCAGACGAAAGCCTTCACATGAAGTTCAATAAAACGAAGATTATGTACCACAAAACTGTTGGAGACAAACACACAACGATCAAAATAGAGAATGCAGAGCTGGAGGGAATAAACAACTACATCTACCTAGAACAACGAATCTCCATGAGATCCTCAAGAAAGAATTCGAGCAAAAAATCACTAAGATGGCAAGCCTTTCGTGGAGCAAGTTAAACCTGCCTGAATAAGAAAATCCCATCCGTCCTAAAAAGAAGAGTATACAACCTATGCATCCTAGTCATCCATGGAACTGAAACTTGGAACTCAACCAAGAGACTGACCCTCAAATCGAGAACAATGCAACGTGCTCATGAAAGAAGCATGCACAACTTCACATGGAGAGAACACAAGACAGCACATTGTATTAGGGGGAAAAACAATAGTCCAAAACATCATAGAACCTATTAGAAAACTCAAATTGTAATGGCCTGGTTATGTTGCAAGAATGTCAGACGACCGCTGGACTTCACAACTCACAACATGAATCCCCAGAGATCACAAACGAAATCGTGACCGGCAGAATATGAGATGGTGAGTCAAACAAGACAATTTCAGAAAGTATTGGCTCTGCAACGTCCATGATAGAGATGTCTGGCGAATCCCAGGAAAAGTCTATGTCCAACGTCGGACGATAAAAGATGATGATGAGATGGTGCTCCAGTATTTTTAGAGGCATCTACATGCGTCTGGATACGTTGGATCTCCTAAGAAAGGTGAACTTGGTAGCCGAAAGTGTTCGGATTGACGGCTCAAAGTTCATGTTTATGGTAATACCTTTATTAATGCTGCAAGTGTCATCCAATAATTTCCCCAAGAGCAAGGTGTAAAGGTTTTGAAATGTAGAAACAGTCAAATGTATTCACAAGCATATATTTTCATGAATAAATCTGAAAGGTATGCATATGTTTGCATTTTTTTCACCAAAATAAATCATATTTCCTGCCTTATCACATAATACATTAAATCGAACAGCTGAACACTTGTTGCTCTGCTAATGACATACGTAGGGGCAAGCATTGTTGAGTTAGAAATGAAAACTCATCAGAGTTCCTGAAGCGGCTATCCTCAGCACTTGACCAATTCTTCTACTCATAGACACTGGACAGCGAATTCGATCACCGCTCGTTTTGTCCATCTTTGTTAAACTCTCAACACTCCTGATTATCCTTAACTGGCTTCGCCCAGCTCTCCCCGTCCTCTTCGTAATCTTTGTGTTGAGATTTCAACACGAAAATTTTCATTTATAAGGTTTCACAGACGGAAGTGTTCAGAGACGTTTCTTATAATATCGATAGTGTAAAATCATTTAGATTTGTATGCATTTATAGTAGTGTTTTTGTGTTTTGAAGAAAGAGTTTGTTCTTTTTCAAAAGTGTCGGTATGAATGTTCAAATGCATTTGGAGAATTAAGTGTGGGAAAAAGTTCCCTGCGCTTTTTTCCAAACCTAAGGACTGAATACAGAATTGAAAACTGTTTTTTGTTTTCGTGTTCGCTGGAACATTTTAACACAACTAATAAATTAAAGATGGTTTATAGAGTTTGCTGGGATAAGCTTTTTTAATGCATTTGTTGAAATGGATATAAGTAAAGATCGGAAGGTTATATTACACCTATTTTGCAAGTTGGAAATTTTTTCCTGCATTGAAATATCTGCGTTTGAAATTTTAGGTTTTACCTGGGCTCAAATACTGACTTCTGGCATTAATGGTAAATACGTAACTATTTCAGACAAAACGAAGGCCTTAAATTGGGGTTTATTGTTTATGCGAATTGTATGTGTGAGCGCGCACGTGAATGTCATACATGTCGGTATGTACTTATGTATGTTCATATGTGTGTGTGTGCGTGTGTGTGCATTTGCATGTGTATGTACGTACGTGTAGGTTTGGAAGAAAAAAAAAGTGTAGTGTGAATACACGCGTGTCTTCGCGCGCGCGCACATGTATGCGTGCGTGTTTCATGACAGAAGCGAGGACGTGTAAGTGTTCTCATACTGCTGTTTACAAGTTGTGATTTATTTGTCTTTCCCCCACGAGGTCAAAATATGACAAAAAGGTGAGTTTAACGGGGGGAGGGACCTCATGCGTACATGTTGGTAGAGACAGGAATGTTCAGTTCCCTCGGCCTTGTCTTCTGGCACGTCACAGGCTGTTTACCCGTTAGCAGGATAATCAGGCAATGGGTGGTCTCTGGGGGGGAAAGCACCAGGAACAGTTACTAGATTAAAAACTATTATTTTGATACACCCACGTACACACAGTCAGGGACATGGTAAGTAATTCATAGGCAAACACATTTGCTTCTATCTGTGTGCGCATCGGCGCACATGCTTGTTAGTCCACAATAACGTCAGATTCTGCACGTGCGTGTAATAATCTTTTTTAAAAAATGTTTTTTTCAATGTGACCTGACTAAAAGCACAAAAAGAAAAAAAAATACTAGCAGAAGAATCTTACATCCTTAACAGAGGAATTAAACTATGGTCTAATCTTCAATCATTATTGAGTTGAAATGTATTCAGGTGAGGCTGTTTGGGGGACAAATATGTTATACTGAGTGAACTCTCTACAAGTGAACAAATAAAACGTATTGTATCAAGCATAGAACGAGGTGCAAGAGAAGTAACAGTTACGGTGTGGACGACAGAATCAGTGGGGTAATTTCAAAGTTGTGAAAGGTATGAATCTATATCCCCTCACCCCAGATCTGGATAAAACAGCAGAGTGAACTTGGATCTCTAGCCCCCTGACAATTATTTTAGAAGGACAACTCTGAATCCCCAGACCAGAACCTGGGGTCCCTAAAACAGTCAGACACTCTTCAGCCTCGTTCTTCGACGAGCCTGACGCCAATATGTGTCGACCCTTGCCCTTCTCTTAGGTAAGACATTCCTAAAGCGGATCCATAGTGGATGCTACCACCAGCCTGGAGTATTATTTTTTTCGCCTGCCAAGAAAATTTAATAAACAATGACTGGACCACTAAAACATCAGCTCCCTCTTAAAGAATTATATAAATGTTTAACCAACCAAACTTTGGAAATTAGACACAAGCAGAGGGAAAGGAGATAATACTTCATGGGCGAAGGCTTAGCATGTAACTTTTAGATAGAGACTGCATGGTCTCTCGGCTGATCTCACCAAAAACAGGCCGAGTTATTTTTTTCCAAAATAGAGAATACTGATCTTTCTATGTCTAACCATAGACTTTGATCAAAATTTTAAAAATACGTGGGTAGAGTAATTCATTTAAATCACTAAATATTTGACCTTTTTTTTTTAAATTTCCGAGCATATTATATTGCATGTTATCATCATATTGGTTTGTATTCCGAGTGTATCACAACTTCCATACAATTATATTATTTCTATTACTTGTATACTTGCATTACATCTGTATTCTGCCTCACTGAAGTAAACCGATGTATTCTATTGCAAAGGTCCGAGATGGGATCGAAAATGCGGCTAAAGGATAACCAGGTAAGTAATAAACCCATCCAGCCATTACTTAACAGTTAACACACAACGAAAACAAAGGTAGAGAATATTAGCTTCTAACAGTGTGTTACCAAAACAGTTGCAACTGGTTCCATGTTTCACGTATCTCTGATAAGGAACATTCTTAAAATCTCAACTCATTATTCACAAGTTACTGTCACCTTAATCGGGGGCGCAATAGCTACACAAGGCAAATCCGGTCCACCCTTTGAATATCCAGTGGTGTGAGCGATTAGTGTTAAACGCAGGGTTTTTTTCTTTGCTAATATTTATGTATGAACAATATAGACTAATCTCTCTGGGATACGACACCTGAAAAATTCAAAAATCTGCATATCATTCGATTTTTAAAAAAATTTCGATACTTAATCATAAAAGGAATTCATTTTTTTAAAGTTCTCATTCCAAATATTGAAAAAAAAAAAAGAATATCTCTCACGTGGTTCTTATCTGTACATTTCTATTTTCTTTGATTTTTACACTTTGACGTATAAATCCTCCGAGACATCAATTAAGTTTACCTCTTTTTAGAAAAGCAGAATTGCTGACTGTGGTTCTTACTTTGGGAATAGAAAAAAAAACAGTAATATAAAGTAAACCATTTATCCTCTCGTCAATTATTTAGTTTCATTCAATTAAGTATGATTTAAGCTTTAGATCTAGGAGAAAAAAATACCTAGTATTTAAAAAACAAAACATTTTTCATCATTTTTATCGATTAAACTCAGTTCGATCAGTTTCTGGGCCTTCTTTTAAAAAATGTTGGCATAATTGATAAATTGAGGGATTCATCTGAATCAATAGAGTCTAGAAAAAAATATTTTCAAAATATTTATAAGGAAAAAATCTTATTTACTTATTTGAATACTGAAAACATGCACGAACTTGTCCTAAAATCTGGCAATAAAGAATTCAATTTCTGTTGTATACTGAAAATCTTTGAAATTTGATTTTTTAAAAATAAACGTAAAATTGAAAATATTACAAAATTATATAGAAAAAGATATCCAAGACAAAATTCGACCATGAAATAACAAATGATATCAAATAATCAAACCTCATTCAGGTGAAATTAAGATTTTTAAAAATTATTCAACTCGTCGTGTATATTGAAATGATGATGAAGAATCAGTTTTTAAAAAGAGATCGATCTATTTATAAAGCACATACTAAATTTAACTATGGACAATTTACTATACTAATTTCTATACCATAAAATTCTTTTAAAAATCGACAGGAAAAATAATCGCAAGTGAATTTTGTTTGGTTCTGTTTAAGAATGAATTAAATTGTGCTATCAATAGTACTAGTTTTTGGAAAGAAAGGATTTTGTTCATTGTCAGATCCAAGCAGGAGACGTTGAAGAATTCTTCTTTTGTAAAAATCAGCCTTGCCCACCATCCAACTCAAATATGGGTCAGTTGAGACAAGGGGAAAATTTCGACCTTATGAAAATCCTAATAAGAGACCCAGAGCAAGTACAGACTGTTCCAGAGGTTCAAGTTGAGCTGTAAGGTGCTGCTGCAATAGTCAACGTTGACACCTAAAAGCCAGGAGACCTCCAAGGATTATACAATCGATACCTAATGACTAAGCTTGAATCAGTTGAAGCAATTGAAAAAAGGCTCAGCAGTGCTCACAACAAATAATATATACGAGATAATGTTACATTGATTTATTTCACGACTTGAATTTTCTTGCAATGGGCTAAAAAAAGTCTGCATTCATTGAGTGAAAATTATTTCGGAAATATTTATTTTGATGTAGTACGATTAAGCTACATTTTTCTGGGACACAAAATTTGGTGATCGGAGGTGATGTCAATCGCATGAAGGGGACTTTTATTTCTCATTTTTAGAGGTCGAAATCAATAACGAACTTTCATTTTCCACTCTTATGGGTTAAAATGTAAGAGAAATTTCTTCTTTCTTTTTTAGGAGTCGAAATCGAGAGAGGGAGATTTGTTTTCAATTTTAGGGATCGAAATCCAAGGGATTTATTCTTTACTTTTATTAGTCAAAATCGAGGGGAAGTTTTTTTTTCTTTGTTAGGGATCTCAATCAGGGAGGGGTGACTTTTTTCTTATTGCGGGAGCTTTCATTTTTTACTCTTAGAGGTCGGAATACAACGGTTTCTTTTCCTTTTAGTGGTCATAATCCAGGGTTTTAATTTTTACTTTCATGGAACAAAATTGACAAGACATCTTCTTTTTATTTTGGGGTTCAAAATCAAGGGCAAACATCTTTTTCAATTTTGGACAATAAAATCGACGAGGAACTTTCATTTCTCTTTTATTTTGTTTCAAAATTTGGTATGGAGATCTTATTCTCTTTTAAAGAAAATAACACCCCCCCCCTAGATTGTAACATTCCATGAAGAGAAAATCCGCGGTAAATTTATTTCAAATCAATTCTCAGGTCTCCATAAGGACATGATGTCAGAACAGAAGATCAAACATGTTTTTTATTTCTCTAATTAAGTGAATTAAAATTTGTTAAGATGATAAAGTTAAAACAAATCCACCTAAATAAGTTTGTACCCAATTTTGGTGAAATTTCAACTCAAACATTCACGTGTGTGGCATTCCCACATTAAACCGACCCTGTGTCACATCCAGTCCTTGTCTGGGATCGGGTAAATAGAGACATTTTGCTGCACTTATGCTAAAATTGAAACAAGACATAGAGCTTATATTCAATATAATATCAAAAAATCATTGCATAAGGAAACGTAACCAAAATTGAGAGAGGGCGTCCATTTTATGGAGAAAAATGAGCAGGAGATAACCACACCTTTCTTCTTATATACAAGCTGAATCACCTGTAATCGTCCAAGTAATCCATTTTGTGTCTGAGTAGTATATTTTACAACATTGCAAATGATGCATTTTCCATTCTTTTTTTTCAATTCAGGCAGGATTTTCTCCACTCCCCAAGGTTAGCGTAACACATCCCTTGAAACCTATCATCCTTCCCCGATTTAGCAACCTGTGCAACTAAATGGAGTTCAGTTTATTCAGAATACGATTTTTTTTTAATCGTGATTTGATTTTCTGGACTTATAATTCTGAATTACTATCAGAATTCAACCCTGAGTACGTAATTTTACTATTTTCACCAATCAAACATATTAGGGTTTTAACCCAGAGAAAATGTAATTTTTTTAAGAACTCATAATGTCTATTTTGGTGTATTGCCTATCCATGGGTAGATGATATTTCTCATTTTCAAAATCCATCATTTAACTATAATTCACCAAATCTATCTCTGTCTGTGTAAGAAAATTCACGAAGGGCCATAGCTACGAACATCACATTTTTGTGGTCACTTATAGGACCCCAGAACAGGTTTTTTTTGGCAAAATTGTTCTTGAAAACCCCGACCCTAAAAGATGTTTTGGGCGGTGGGTTCAATTTACCATGTAAATTTGTGCCAAACTGGTCAATTAATTTGTGTCTGGCTACGTTCATGCTTACCTAAATTATTTACTATAGTTGCTATGATTCAACAAATGTCGGTTCGTTTGGTGGCAAGATTCATAAACGGGTTATGACCACCAAAGATTCTGTGGTTATTAGAGCAGGTCGATAGTCAGTTAGTTTCTGAAATTTCCTTCTCAAATTAAGTTTTTAGTTTGGTATTCAATTTGACAATCTATGCTAAATTGGTCCCTCACTTCATGTCCAGTAGCTGACCGCTGCTTACTCGAAAAATACAATCTTACAATAATTCACCACGAAATGCCGCTGGCCAATCAGATAGCAGAGCAGAATATAGACTCGGCGGCTTAAGTTCAAATCCGGCTGATATTGCGACTAACGCTCTTGGGAAAAGGATGGATACCTCTCTTCTTGCTGGCTATGGGTAGAATAGCATATGGTGAACTGAGTGACACCACGTCGATTGCTTATCGCCTCTATAAGTCTATTTCACGTATTGCAAACTTCGAAAAACTATCTGAGACAAAGATAATTCTGATATGTGAAGCATTGGCAAAGGCGCCTGGAGCCGTAACCAGCATAAGGGCACTACTTAACTTTACTTATTAAACTATGTTTATGTTTTCTTGAACCTTTTTTGTCAAGAACAGCCACTACTATGACCATATATTTTGCAAATCATCATCATCGTCATCATCAGTCTTTTAGGGTCCACCGTCGGACATAGACATTCTCCCAAGATTCACCAGACCTCTCTATCATGGGCGATGCGGAACTAATACTTTCTAGATTTGTCTTGCTCGTCTTGTAATCTCACCTTCTATCGGCTACAATTTCTCATATGATTTCTTGGGATCCATTTTGTGAGTCAAGATGTCCAGTTCATTGCCATTTGAGTTTTCTAATGGTTGCTAAGATATCTCAGACTCCTGTCTTTCCTTTAATATAGTTGTCTTATGATCTCTCCATGTGAGGTTGAGCATTATTCTCTCCTGTGCATGTTGCATGGTTCTCAGTTTGAGGGTCAATCTTTTGGTTAGGTTCCATGTCTCTATTCCATCGGTGACTAACAGGGGGTTCTTTGGTTGTATACCGTTTTCCTTAGAACTAACAGCATTTTTTGTTCTTGAAAGTTGAGCTTGCTCAACCGAAATGTTGCCAACCTTGTGCGATTCTTCTTGATTTCTTAATGTGTGGTTCTGCATTTATCGTTCTCCCTGATAGTCAGATACACATTTTATCTTTTGCATACAAATATGTCTGAAGGATGGTATCAGAAGAAAAAGTACTTTTACGTACTTGAAGCGGGATCTAGTTTCTTTCAAGTATTTCTGTACGTGAATTGGTGGATGAATAAAATGGACGATAGCTTTCCTATTGTTGATTAGTTTTTTTTTTTAAACTGACGACGGACTTTTGTATAAAAAATCTTTAAATATCTTCTTTGAAGATTAAATTTTTGTTTTACATAGATTCCTCGAATCTACGCTTAAAATTGGGAGAGATTACTCTTGTTAGCCTTAAAATGGAGTCCTTAGGAAAAACAGAATATCATTGATTTGAATAAATCAAATTGAGAGGTTTTTATTTGTGCGCCATTTTCTAACATCATGTGGGCGAATGTGTGAAATGTTGAAATTTTGTATGGAAGCTGTTTTCATTCATTTTTATTTTTCGCAGTTTTTAACACTGAGTGGGCCAGTGTGTGAAATGTTGGAGGTTTGTGTGGAAAAGAAGTTGCCATTTTTCTGTTGTTGAAAAAGGGGGATAATCCTAACTACATTTTAAGGCTAACTGGAGTTAACTCTCTTTCAAACACGGATTTAAGGAAACAACCCCTGTTTTAATTGTTATAAAATAGCGTAAAGCTAGTCGTAAAAAACACTTTTGCGTACCTGAAACTTGAATGTTTTACACTATGTTTAATGCCATCTAGAACCAACTTTGAATACGCCATGATTGATTGCAGTCGACAGGAGAATTTAAACTGAATGAATGGTTTTTCCCCCAAATAAAGTCGTCCTTATAGAAATATAGAACTCTACAAAAATTACTTAATCTAATGATTGCATAACTGAATTTTCGAAAATATTACTCGCTTAAGAGTGAGTGATATTTGAGATGTAGAGAAAAATATATTTGTTCACGGTGGGTGTCTGTTACCTGTCAACTCAGTTCAAAGGTCAAGCGAGTATTGAGTCAGTTTATCCCACCCATATGTGATGAACTCCTGTTTAAATTTACTAGTGTTTCTGGGAGGGCTGAAATATGGATAATCAAAAATTTAAAAATTTGAAAAAAAGAAGAGAAGAAAGAAGAAATAAAGGAAATACATGTAAAAATGGATACCACTAGAACGTAGGCAAGATTTTTAACTACAGAATAAAATAGTTAATTTAATCTATGATATACCAGAGACATAAAGAAAGGGAAAAAAGAATTGCACACAAACATGTTAACAGACACATAACGACGCTCACAGACATAAACCATGACTACTAAAAATAATTACGGACATAAAAATAGATAACTTTCGATAGACGGTACAAATGGCTCCATATCCATCAACTTGACCGAGTTTATGGTCTAGACTCACAATTTTCAGTTGAAGGAGAAAAAGAACGAAAGAAAGGAAAAAGAAATGAATATCTTCTCAAACTGTGGACAGTGGCAGTAGTTACAGAATTAAATTTTGCCTGACGAATGCGGACTACTTTTAGCCGTTCGCAAGAAATTTCTTGTTACGAACAAATAACGAGTATTCTCATATTATCATTATGTATATATTGTGGGGAAGCAAAACTTGAATGATTGCTTCACCCACTATTAATACCAAGGGCTAATAATTCAATTCATAGATAATATCAAAACAAATAATTTATTCAATGTGGCTTCCATTATTTTCAATTATAGCCTCAACGCGAACTCAAAAAGCTTCGCAACTCTTGACCACGAAGTCCATAGACATATTTGCCACTTCTCCTTGATGGCTGCCTTGAAGGTATCGAAATTGGAGAGGAGGGTCTTGTTACAGGTTCACATCAGGGCTGGAGGAAGGCCAGAAAAGAGCATGACTTCTCCTCCTTAGCTGTGGGTCAGGGAGCGCCGTCCTGAGTCCACACATAGTTGCCCCCAGAGTAGTTGGTTCCGAGCAATGGCAAGACGTGGTACCTCCAAAATTTGTGGAAAGCATCATCAAAAACCTTTTCTCCAAGCTTGAAGAAGGGTGAGGGTATCTTTTTCCCGCTAGAGGCCACGACACACCATGACATGGGCAAGATGTTTGGTCCTGGAAGTGCCTTGACATCAATTGTTGACTCTCGTTACTGATTGTTTCGTCGGTCCAAAATAGCATCAACGGCGATATTCCTTCGTCAGTGAAAATTTTAGCAGTGGACCAATGATTTTCGATATACCTGAGCACTTTCTTCCACTTTTCCAGAGCCCTGATGTATGATTTAAGGCCCAGGTTGTCCTACCCAGTCATTTTGACGATATTGGGGATCACTTTTAACTCAGCAGCTATCTTACTCATGGATGTTGCTGGATCCTTTATGATTTTGGTTTTAAGAGTGTTAATGAAGTCTTGATTCCGCTCCTTGTTGACTACGCTGCTGCCAGACTTCCCCTGGATGCTGCTGACCATGTCAATAGGCTTCCTGACATTGTAGACCGTGGGCAAGGGTTCTTAGGGTCAAATTTTGCACGAAGCAAGTCTGACACTTTGCCGTTTCTCCCGGTATGAAGCCAGTTTCCACGATGTTGCAGAAAAATAGGTGAATATTATTAACAGACAAAAAACTCTTTGTTCTGCATTTAGTTTCACAGCATTTGTGTAATGGTTGGTAGGAAATTTCTGTTTAGATTTTACTTTGAAATTTTGAATCACCACCCTATATATTACCCACAGAGGCAAAAGTATACTGCCAGCATTTAAACACCGTCATGTGACGGGCAACGATCTATTTTTTTAAAAATAATGACCAAAGGACATAATCGATAATCTTCAACTCGGCTGATTACCCACGCGAACACCCATCCACGAATAGACATACAGATGTTGATAGATAGATAGATAGATATGAATAAATGTGTGAGCATATTCTAGTATTTACGAATATAACAATATTAGTATCTTAGTCTTTTCCTTTTTGTCATTCTTTCTGCCCCATTTCCACCCTTTCCCTGTATAAGCAGATTTGTCACTAATCTCCAAAAGTAGTAAATCGAGCATATAAATATATATGTATGTGGCTCTGTGATCATGAATGAATGTGTATGCTCGCCAGCTCATCTATTTGCATTGATATACATATGCAAATATTTCCAATAATGACCATAGAAATTCATCAATAATCTTTAGCTCTTGGTATCAAATATACACACTCATACACAGACACACACACAAATATGCTAGAGTACGTTAATATATATATATATATATATATATATATATACACACACACACATACACACACACACACACACACACACACGTGTGTGTATTATTCTTTCTCTTGATATATAGTCTCGTGAGCGCAATTGTGCAGGTTGTTATTCATAGAATTCTGCATTACTTTCTACCTAAATGCATCCAAAAAACTGTGTTTTTCCCGTGGAAGACTTCCGTCACATGGCAATAGTTTTACGAGCTTATAAAATTTTTTTTATGCCTTTTTTTTTTCAAATCTAGAAACATTCGTCTGATCCAAACTAACAACAATAACGTCTGAGTAACCGATATTTCAGTATGTACATATATATATATATATATATATATATATATATATATATATATATATATATATATATATATATATACATATATATATATATATATATATATATACACATATATGTGTGTGTGTATAAATATTCGTGTATATATATATATATATATATATATATATATATATATATATATATGTGTGTGTATATGTATATATATACACACACACGCATATATGTATATACATATTTATTTATTTATAATCTTTTTCACTAGGATGCATTAATATCTGTTTTCAATAATAATCGCACTTATCTGCAAAAATATTTAAGGCGTAACCTACGTTTAACTACAAATGCTAATGCTGATTAATTATGAAAATCTCCCAAAGATAATGTCAAAATACTATTAGGTTTACAAAAACAAAAACAAAACAAAAAAATAAAATTAGAATTGATTTGCATAAGAAATGAAAAGACAATAGAAATAATCCTATTGATACTTTACAAAATATCATGTTATGAAAACGAAGTTCAAGAATCCTTCGAACATTGTAGCCCTTGAGAGCAGCACAAGTTCTCACTTGAAAACATCCAAAATAGAGTAAAAAAAAACATCTAGAAATATCTAGATTCTAGACATCGAGACGTGAGTAATAAAGCTGTCAAAATGAGGCCCCCAATACTCAAAATAAATTAGAAGGGGTCTAGTGGAGTATTGGTACCAGTTTGCAAGTCTGTAGATAAAACGATATGGCCAGGATCGTTGGAACGCAGTAACAAACAAATAAACAAACACAAACATACGCCCTTATATGAAAAAAAAACGGATAGAACCTCTGCCATCTTTGATGGCTATGGTCGTTCAACTGATGGATATCAACAAAAAATTGTAGAGGATATGTTTTTTAGTTGTCACATATATCAAACTGTACATGATGAAATTCCCCTGAAATAAAATGGGAACCTTTTGATAAAGTTAATATTGCGATAAAAAGGATTTAAAATGGAAAGGCATTCAAAAATATATTTCAGTCATCTGGTTGAAATTTATCTATAGACTCATCATATTCATATTCTACTGCTTCATAAATGCTGAGAACATTTTTAAAAGCTTTGCAACAGGATACGTTATTCAGGTTTTTTTTATAATTATTTACTAGTTGCTAACCGTGGAAAAAAATTCATCATGGAAACCCAGTCAATAACTGTCTCTCAATCAAATAAAATCTATGTTCATTTCACTAGTGATTTGATATAGATTTAATACATATTTTTGTATCAAAATAATCTCTGTAAAATTACTGTAGAAAATACTTTCTTTCATACAATCAAGGTGTCCCCGTGGAAATTTCACGACTATTGAAATTACTCACATACATACTTCTGCTATTAAAGTATGTACTATCATTTATACCTATGGAATGTATCTTTATTTACTATAATAATATGCGAAAACATTCCAAAATAATATATCTATTATTATTATCATGATTATTATTATTATCATCATTATTATTATCATTATTATCATTATTGTTATCATCATCATTATTATTATTATTATTATTATTATTATTATTATTATTATTATTGATTACTTTTGCTGTCTGTCTGTATTCCTGCGGTTTACTACACCTACAACTTGATTTTTAGGCTTCAGATTTTTGCAGGAAGAGTAATGAATGAATGACAATGACAGTGACGGTTGAGTTCCCTTAGCTTCCATTCAAGCATCAGCACCCTCTTCCATTCTTACCCTCGTTTATTATATTACAAGAGTGGATAGAGAGAGAGACACACATATTGTGAACAATATGCCCCTTTTGCCCACATTAAAGCATTAGCGCCTTCTCCCTTCTTACCCTTATTACGTTATTAGATTACTACGTTGAGGAGGCAGAAAAGAAAAGATGAAAGATATGTTGAGAAATAAACAATAATCAAGAAGCGTACTGATCGTACAAATAAACAAGCAGAACTATAGCATGATATCCATCCCTTTAATAAATTTTATGAAATCATCGATTAATTACCCCAAGGCGGACAATAATTTTCGTATGCTTGAATAAATGATTGCTTCAAGAATTATATTCGGTAAACTTCATTCCACGCGCTGTTTTGGCTAATATTCTCATCCTATAAACATAAAACAGATAGATGCTCACTTTTTGCTCGTTTGGTACCCGGAAAACTTGTGGAATTAGTGAATCTTCAACATACGTAAATGACGTACATTAACAAGGTTATTTTGATTAATCTCGAGAAGAATGAATTACATTCAGTGGCTATTCTGTTCAAAATACGTGTCTACTGACAGCTTTATTTTCCTGAAGGAAAGGCATCAAGTCGTGAATATAAACTTTCTTTGATAGAATTGTGACTGCAAACAAAGAAAAATAGTATACAGAAAGATTAATCACGACAGTTTTGAAATCCTTATTGAAGTGGACAATCAATCAGTCCGTGGCCTAACGATGAAAAAATCATTTATTTTACACGATAAATTATTTAAACATAGTCTCAATCCTTGTCAATGCACACGATTCTGTTGTGAATATTAATCTCGTAAATCGAATATCATGCAGTGAAATTTTCAGATCAAAATTTAGCCAAATGTCAGGCAACGGACACAGTGATTCGCCCTCGTATTTATACATGAAATTACAACAATGGCTACGCCTGAAACATTTGTGTTGTGTGAAATTCCTGTATATTCATCCGTGAATGCTTCAGTTGATTATATTTGTGTATGTTTCTGAGTGCTATGTGTACGTCTCTATGTGTGCGAGTGTGTGCAATTGCATGTGTGACTGCTCGCGCATGCCTGCATGCGTGCGTGAATTATGACTCGCATGTCAGTTAAAAAAGCGATAAAATATAGTCCGTCTCCAGATACCAAGGATTAAGCCAGTCTCAAGTTACACACTGTCCCGATTTTTTTTTTCTTCTTTAAGAATCGCTCAAGAGTGAACTCTTTCGCGTGCAGTGGTGCAACCATTTTAAGTGCAATACCAGACAAACATTATTATGCAATTGTTAATCCTTTGTCGTTCATCCGCGAGGGAATCTTTTGCAGACGACTTTTATTTAAGAACAGATGATGAATTATGTTTAATTCTCTTCTATTCGTACGCATTTCCTGTAAACATACAGAAATCACGTAACAAGTCTGCATAGACTATCAATGAAGAAATTGTCTAAGGATTTTTTTCTGTGTGTTTTCTTTTTCTTTTCTTTTTTCACATGGTTGGAGTTTTCAAGTGCGTTGTGTTTATGCCTGTCTTTTATTTCGCAGAATGTTTTATGTGTTCGAACTTCATTGTATGTTTGAATTCCAACCAAGATTTGAAAGCGTTTATTCATTCATTAAGACTTTACATATGATATACCAAAAGGCTAGAAAACCTTAAAATCTTCTAGTGCACGTCTTTTAAAGGCTTTTTTTTGCCCATCCCCTCTCCGTTTGCGTCTCGTCATGGTTAATACAGCTTTTACATCATAACCCAGGCGTGCACTGTCTGGACCTCAGCCGATATGTTCTTATATCACGGTTAAAAAAAAGTTTATACTGACACTAGGCCATAGATAATACAAAAATCATTTGAAATTTTAGGCACTACAATTGTTATAACAACTGGCATCAAGGATTTCTTTGACCCTTCTATTCATATTGTAGTAAAAGTTACCACCTAGAAACGAATTATCAACATTGATAATCTTGTCAATCATACTAAAGTACCATTGCACTTTAGATGAGCTTCAGGTACAACAATATTATTAGTGAGTGCATTGGTAATCTGTTCAACCAAAACTAGTTACCTACTTCACTTTCAGGTCGGGAATTCAACATTACCGGTATTCTAATCCCATTGGGTGGTGTAATGGTTTGCAAGGATTCTTTACACGCAGAAGTGTGGAAAAATTGGGACTAATTCTCTATGCACTCGGCAGCTAATTGAGTACATTCTAAGCCATGTGATTATGTTGGAGGAATCCTTTCGGTGGACTTGCAGCCAGCCAAGGGGATGGCCATAAAACTTGTAGGCATTAAGTCCTGGTCTCCACCAGACTTGAGACTTGCAAGTATCAGTGAACTGACGTGTGCAATAGAAACTGGGACTTCGTTACCGGCCATCATACTCCATCAGGGCTGTCTCTTAAGAGACGAGACGCTTTACCTTTCCTTACCCTCAAATAGTGAGTAACGTAAACGGGTACATACCAATTGAAATGCCATGAAGGCGAATTCTTCATCTTAATTATTCCACACACACTCACACACATATATATATGGAATAATTATATGTATATGTATGAATTATAAATGGCGCTATATTATACAGAAACTCACCCGATCACTCAATTTAAACAACGTAAATAAAAAAAACAGTGAAAATGGGGCTGTTGGAGGAATCGATCCTGTCATTGATAGGGTAGCTGCTTCAATGTAGTGATGCTCATACCATTGAGCTAAACAGTCACCGGTAATACAAAAGCCAAATAACTGCTTTATTGTACATTCTATTTTCGTTGTCTAAATTGAGTGATATATTAGCCGTGTGACGACGAGGTATCGTTTCAGGAGGGTTTCTAGATAATTAAACGCAACTTATAATACATTCTGTTGAACCAAATATGTCCATTTCTCTCACACACACACACACACACACACACATATATGTATATATATATATATATATATATATATATATATATATTGTGTCATCCACAGACAGCTGTTTCGTTGTATTACATCTCTTTAGTGTGGCTATAGACTTTCCATTATCCCATCAAGTACGGCAAGGCAGAATTGAAACCTTCAGACCCGCAGGCCGATATCCTACCTCTGGACTACGGAACTGGACAGTCAGTAAGGCTAAATTTAAGCGATATATTTATTTACACAGAAAAACCCCATCTACCAGAATGCTCTATTTCTAAGGAAGAGCATTATATATATATATATATATATATATATATATATATATATATATATATGTCTGGTCTACCTTACAGATAGTCTTGGAGAGCTGCTTCGCAGCGAACTCACCCACAATCAACTTGTTCATCTTTATCTGTCCCATGCAGGTCGTTATCTATGTCTCCTGCTGGGAAGGAAAATGCAACATACGAAATTTTAACGTACACACACATGTTAAGCACATACACACATGTCACATACACACATGCCACGTACTCTCATGCACACTTGAATGCACTTGCCAGGTATGCACACGCATATACCACATATACACATGCCATATATATATACAGGTATACGCACACAAATTACATGCAGACGCATGCCACATATGCAGACACACCCACACATACTGCATACATTTACACACTACAGGCACATACAAACACATATGCACATAGGTGCGAATGGGGTGTGTGTATTCAGCATGTGTGTATGTGCTTTGTATGTACATGTGTGTTTGGGATTTGTACTTGGATGTTACATGTGCATACGTGTGTGCAAGTAGCAAGTGAAATCATATAGTGTGTGCATATGTGTATATGTATGCGTATATGGCAGGTGTGTATATGGCATGTATGCATCTATGTGTTCATGGTATGGACGTTTACATTGCACCTGTGCGTAAGTATATATGTGTATGTGTGTGAGAATTCGTCATACATGTATGTGTACACGTATACATATACAGCATGTGTATGTATATGTGCATGTGAGTATGCTAGATGCAAGTATGAGTGTACGTGTGTCCGTATGTGCCTTGAAGGATCAAGTATACACACATAAGCATGAAAAATGTTTGTAAGTGGTAAGTATATGTGTGCATACAGGTCATTTATGTATGTGTAAATATGTGCGTATATGCTTTGTGTGTGTATGGTGTACTTACGCACCCATGTTGCAGGTGTAGGCACATGAGCATGAGAATATGCAGTTAAGTTTGTAGTTTTTATCTGTACATACCTGTGCGTGTGTAAGCTGTATGTGTTATGTGTGTGCTTGTGTGCATGCAATAAGTGTGTACGTGCTTATGAAGTATGTGTGTCGCATGTGCATGCATTTAAGGCATGTGTATGTGTATGTGCGTATGATTACGTGCATGTGTGCACGTAGATGCATATGTGGTATATACGTATATATAAACACGTTCAATACGCACTCATGAACAAGGACGAATTTGCGTTCATAAACATACATATATTCAATATGTATAAATGTACATAGATGCATATATATACACATGTGTAAACACATATTTGCACACGCACATACACACACACAAATATATATATATATATATATATATATATATATATATATATATATATATATATATATACTTGCAATACACATTTATACTCACACACACATAATTTACTGATGTGAAATTTATGTGAAATTTTGTTTGAGGAATCTACTCTGGTGGAATTTACCGCCGTGGAATTCATATTCATTGAAAATTGCATGGTAGAATTTAGCACGCATAAATCTACCGTAGGGAATTTACCTAGAAGAGTTGATTTCATTTATAATGGACGTATCATTACAATTTTATTCATCCAATTAAATTTGACACAGAAAGAATTTTTGCGTACCACAAAAAAGACACAATACTCAATGAATACTTATTCCAGTAGACCCTCCCAGAAATCTAAATTAACAGGTATGTTTAAGTAAAATATAAACACACTGATATTTTGATATATTATAGAAGCAAAAGTTCCAAAGGATCAGCTAGAAACACCATTATCATTCGATCTATCATATTTCTTTGAGTGACCTTCAAAGAAGCCTTGAGGCTAAGATAAAAATGAGAGCTCAAGTCCATCAAGACGTACATCAACTGGATAAGCTTTCTTATTTGCGTATCTGATTTTTACAGTCTCTTATTTCTCTTTGAAGTCACTCATCGCTATTAATTCTTAGTCTAACTCACCAAATGCTTTTAAAAAAATGTTTAGATTTCAAATGCCCTGAAACACCGAAAAATGAAAAGACGAGGCCCATGGCAGGTGGAAGTGCGGAAGAACCCACCTTGAAAAGATTATCTCCCCAGTCATATGTATACAAGTGAATTCTCAAAGAAATAATTAGAATCTCCAGAGCAAGGACCGCAGGACTGAGGTTAGGCGCTTTCCTTTATTAACTTTACACATTTTAAAAATGCAAGGTCGATTACAGAAGAGACCAACTTGAATGGTTTTGACTGACTGAAACGCAAAGACAAGGATTCAATCAAAAGTTGACTTTACTTACACAGTGACTCTTAGATGAGAGCAGTGCTACAAACAAAAGAATGTTATGATTGGTTTGAAAAATTGGGCGAGTGAAGTCTTGACTTATAGTAGTAATTTGATAATTAGTTACCCATTTTTTTCTGGCATGCAGCTCGGACCTGGGCTCCAAACTGCTACACTGCTTGGTCACTGTTCTGAAGGGGTAGCAAACTTCTAAAATCTGATTTGCTTAAAGTTACAGGCAGCCATACTATCCGGGGGCTCTTCTTCAAAGGTATGGTAGAACTCTATAGCCGTCTCGAGATTTAACAACTGCGGATTGTTTACATCCTGTGATCTGACTAAGTCAGACTTATTGTTGGAATACTCCTGTAAACTGGTGACAGACCCCCATAGATAGCTTGCATCTGCTAGGAGAAGGCCAATCCTGTCAAACCAATGCTCCTATCTGTAGACCATACGATGCAAAATCTTGGTTTATAGGTAAGCTGGCCTCATTTGAACCTCCATTGCCCAGACAGGAGGATCCTACTGCTGTGGAAATCCCATTCAAATCTTTACTAGTGAAGCCAAACCATTCATTCATTCAAAGAGGTATTAATTCATGCCAGCGCTTAAGTGTACATAAGAATATATTTATTTTGAACTTTTACATGGATATATTTACGGCTTCCTAGTTAAATATTAAAGCAATTTTCAAGGACCTGTAGTGAAGTTTACCGATGGTACACCTTATCTAAGAATGATATTGGAGATATTCAGCCTTCTTAAACGTTCTAAATAGATTGATAACCAAATTCGAACGTTTTCTGCATGAAAAAATCATTTGCATTTTTGATTTTATGTCATTATGTTCAGCTTCGAACTCCAGTCCTAAGAGAGAGAGAGAGAGAGAGAGAGAGAGAGAGAGAGAGAGAGAGAGAGAGAGAGAGAGAGAGAGATGTCTACAAAGACGAGCGTCAGAGGGACTAGATTGAAATGATTTAATGTAACCAATTAGGATTGTTAATTACTTCAACTCGAACGAAAAAAACAACTTGCTGGATAGACAGTTGTCTTATAAGACAATCGAAAAGGTTGTTGGGTGGATATATATACAAACAATTCAACTGAAAAGGAAAGAGCATAGACATAGATATTGCTCCGTTCAATTGTGTTAAGCAGGAGTGAGACGATGCCCACAAAGGCGAGCGTCGTGGGGACTAGAGTGAATTAATTCAATTTAATCAATTACGGTTGTTAATTAGTTGATCTTCCCTTTCTCGCATGAGAAAACAACTTGATGGATAAACAGCTGAGTTCTATGACAATTCAGCTTTTGGGAAAGGATGTTGGATAGATAGATAAAAACAATTCCGCTGAAAAGGGAAGAGCCCAGACATAGATATCGGCTTGTTCAATTGTGTGAAGCTGGAATACAATCGAAGTAATAATAAACATGTCCACTTTCCAAACCAAACAAATTTTTATAATAAAAAAAAAATGAATATCAAGAAAAAGTTTCTAGCATTTTTCGACAAATTATTAAATTCTATAAATTCATATCAACATTATTCGGTCATTAAATTATTTTCATAGTTTTGCATCACCTTACGCTAACTTTCAAATAAATAGTGTATTCCATCATAAACGAACGATTCCAGTTTTGAGTCAATGAATTCTTTGAGGAATTTATTCATATCTTAAATTTGTTAGAACCGCTGAACATACAAGGACTGCTACATTGAGTGAGACAAGCGATAGTCTGGAAGGGAGAGATCTGGAGAATATGTTCCCCAACGAAATACAATGTGGTGAATCATTTTCAAAAAGGGGGCTGATGTTGTGATCCAGCAAAATCACCTGACTGGCCCAGAAAAATGAAATCTTCTGCGCATTGTAGTATTAGCTTGTGTAGGTTCCAGCAACTAGTTACAAATAATTCCCTTCAAATCTTGCTGAGCATAGAGAAAAACTTTCCCTAATATATTCTATTTATGTTGAGGTGTTGAACGGTGTTTTGTATATAGCCATAATTTTCTCCGTTTTAGATTTTCGTTAAAAATACATTTTTCAGTTATTATCTTATCCCAGAATGATTTTTGGTGTCGAACAAGAAAAGACAGACAAATTAGTAAACGCTAGTCGTTGTTACTCTCCATGAATTCTTGTGGGACCAAATTTTCTGAATTTTGATTTTATTCCTAAGGTTTGTAAACGACGTAATACTGTTGGCTGAAAAGACCCAGGTAACTTTTATAGCTACCTAATATTTCAGTTACTATCAGACACGCAATCAAATTAATGTCTCTAATGATCTCTCACAGCTTCATATACCTATTCAACAATTTTTATCCAAATGAAGCCTTCAACATTTTTCTCCGGTTTCGATTGACTTTGTTTTTTCTACCGTAACAAGCCTAAGAACAATCTTTATGAAATTTAGGGGAGTAATTCCTTTACTCTTTGTCTGTCCAGTCACATCCTCCCCAATATGTCAAATAAATTCCTCCCTACCGGGATTTGAAACAATTGGGAATTTAACTCGACATCAAAGGCTTGAGAAAGCAGCAATATTTGCATCGAATAAGGAAAGCTTTCTTGGAGAATTTCTTCCTCCTCATCATAACTTCAGAACATGCCTCTTTATCCGATGCTATCGGCTGGCTGAGCAAGTAACAAGGAGATCGGACTCGGCAAGACGAGCTCAAATTCCGTCTAATTCACATAATTCAAACGGGCTGAGTAAGTAATTGTATTGTACGTGGGGCCCAAGTAGGGGTAGTTGGACCTGTAGCCTGCGCGAGGGCACCACATACTTCATCCATAGAAATAACGGAGTGTACAGAGAGAAAACAGTAGCGAGTGAATTAAAGAATCAGTGTCTTATAAGTAAGAAACTAAACGAAGATCCTTTTTTTCCTCCAGGAATCTATTTTCGTCTTTTTCACTGTTTTTAGCTTTGTTGTGTCAGGAGACTCGGGTAACATTCGTTAATTAAACTCGTTTTTTAACAGTTGAAATCATTTAATAACAAGCTGGTGAATCTAAGTAGAATATTGTATTTGCAAATAAACTGTAAGCGGGTAATTCAGATAAATATGAGTGATATAACATGTATCGTTATGTTATATCGTCTCCTTGACATGTTCACGCTTCAGTAGATAGATCACATACAGTTTTGTGCCTCCCCTTTTGAGTATATTGTACTTTACTTCTTCGAGTTATGAGTCATATCACAAGGGCGATTTGCCATGGCCTACAGCAGGGCGCGTATAATGTCTTCCGAAGGGCACCAGTCAAGTCACAGTTGGGCAGTCACCCACACTGCAGTGAAGATCGAATACTTGAATCTTCAATTTCTATCCGAAGACTAAAATCATTCAACGTAAAATCATTGACTTTTCATCGATTTTAAAATAGGTAGATTAATGCATTTCTGAGCTGGGCTCCACACTTAATGACTAGTCTCTCTGGAGACCACAGCACGAAGATCAAATTTTACTGAATCAGTACTAGACGCTCAGAAGCAAATTTTAACTGGTTTAAACTCTCATCATCATCATCATCATCATCATCATCATCATCATCATCCTTTTTGCGTCTGTGGTTGAACATAGACCCTCTGCAGGATTCGCCGGATCTCTTTATCATGGGTGTCATAGAGCCAATGCTTTTTTAACTTGTCTAGTTCGTCAAGCCAATGTTTCACATTTGATCTCTGGGGGTCCACGTTGTGAGTCGTGAAATCCATCGGTTGTCTGTCTTTTGAGGACTTCATGGAGATTCGCTGTCCTAGGTATAAAAAGAGGTCAACTTTTTCAGGCCTGCGTTTTCAATTTGGATTTTGTATCTTTGTTCTAAACATGTTTATTATACATGATATTTGTTCTACTGAAGTTCATGTGAAGATCCATTTTCTTGCTTTCTTCGTTCATATCGTCTAGCAATATTGGAGATTGAGAGGGTTTTTTTGTTTTGTAAAAAGGACGATGTTGTCAGCAAATCAATTTACTTGGTTATTTGCCGTCTATTCTGGTTCTTTCTTTTTCCCAGTCTAGGTTTCGGAAGATCATCTCCTGGTAGGCTCTTAAGAGTTTGGGTGAGCCGGTATCACCTTGTCTTACTCCCTTTTTGAGCTGAAAGGACTCAGAGTCTTTGAGTAAATGAATGTCGTGTCGGTATATATGTTGCAAGTCTGACATATACAGTCTCCACGCCTTGTATGATAGCATCGCTGACCTTACGGATTTTCACCGAGTCGGAGGCTTTCTTAAAGTCGACAAATGATACAGCGAGTGGCATTTTATATTCTGCTATCTTCTCTTTAATTGGTTTCCTGGATGGAGATGGTCAATGGTTAAGTAGCCTTTTCTGAATTCAGTCTGTTCTCGTGGTTATTTTTCATCCAAAATTTTGGTAAGAATTTTCATAGACGTAATTGAGTAGGCTTATTGGCCTGTAGTTGTTTAGATATTTCGGGTACACTTTCTGATGAAATAGCATTATGATTGCTGTATTCCAATCTTCTGGGACTTCATCCTGTCATGCATAAGTTGAATAGGATGGTTAGTTTCTTGGAGACGACTTCACCAACTTCGACTCAGTCGATGATGATATTATCTGGTCTCCCTCTGTTCGTTTGTTTGATGGCTTGTTTCACTTATCAACGTGTAACTACTGGGAATTCTTCAAAACGACTACTCGTAACTTGTATATCTTGTTCGCTGTCTTGTGTCTTTTGTTCGGAGGGATAGAGGCTTTTGTAGAATACTTGGGCGCATTTGACGATTCGGATATGAGGTCCAATAAAACGAAATTCGATACCATTAGGAATGAATACAAAAAACATTTAGATCATGAAAACTGTTAAAAATCATTCAAACTGTCACCAATTATTAAATGCTTTGTCATGTGTTGATCTAACCGAAGATTTCTTGTCTTGCTTGACACTTTAAGAAGTGGAATTTTGTCTAGGAAATTTTGTCTGGAGTATTTTTCTCCGATATTTTTTTCCTACGACAATCGGTAGCAACACACACTTTGAAAAAGACATCCACGACACCCTATTTTAAAAACGTAACTATCATTTGAAAAAATTAAATCTCTAGTTGTTTTTTGTTTTTTTCTTGTTTTCGCGGAAAAGGAAAGAGGCCAAATTCGTGTCTATAAAAAAGAACAAAGTTTCTTTTGGAAAACAAAGTTTTAGGCATTATAGAAAATCAAAAACTTTAGTATATGAAGAGCCGCTGCCTAAATATATATCAAACACACACACTCACACACACACACACACACACACACACACACACACTAACATACATATTTAGGGAGCGGTCTTTCATTTATACAAGTTTGGTTAAGAACGAGAACAGAAAATATCTATGTATAAGAGAATATATGCAAGGATCCAATGAATGTAAATATCGGATAAACATTGTGATCTAGCGCGTTTGAAAGAAGACACTGGTCATTAGCAAGGTCAGGAAAAATTGTGAATGCTATTTGTTTTTCAAATATTTGAATACTTTTAAACTCGGTATTTGCCGAGTTTTATAGCAACAGAGGATCAAAATGAAATGCTGGAAATATATACACTACAGTGCTGACACAAAATCTTTCAAACCCCCAAAACTTAAAAGGAGTAATAAAAATAACATAAAGATTCGATGTATGGAACAAAGGTAACAGGGGCATTCACAGTAGTTCAATGACTCATGATGTTATTCATAAAAGCCGTTAATGGTGATTTTATTGCGCTTCTATGTCAAGGTTGGCCTCAACTGACATCATCATCATCATCATCAGTCTTTTAACGTCCGTCGTTGGACATAGACCTTCCCCAGGATTTGCCACACTTCCCTATCATGGGCGTCACGGAGCCAGTACTTCCTGAACTTGTCTAGCTCGTCTCTCCATCTAACATTTTGCCGGCCTCGGTTGCGCATGTGGTCTCGGGGGATCCATGTTGTGAGTAGCGATGTCTATCGATTGTTTGCCATTCTTGCAACATGGCCAGCCCACCGCCATTTGGGATTTTTAATGGATTCTATGATGTCCCTAACTCTTGTTTTTTCTCGGATGTACTGTGCTGTCTTGTGGTCTCTCTAAATGAGGCCCAGCATTATTCTTTCAAGTGCACGTTGCATGGTTCTCAATTTACGGGTCTGTCTCTTGGTTAGGTTCCATATTTCAGCTCCATAAGTGACTATTGGGAGGATGCATTGGTTATACACCCTTCTCTTTAGGATCAATGGAATTATCTTTAAAAAGAAATCAAAGGGAACCATCTTTTTAAAATGAAAACTATGAAATATTTTCCCCATGATTCTTCAGTATACACCTATTTTCCCTACGGTAAGCATCCGTTTGTATAAGTATGCAATGGCTGGCAAAGCTCGTCTCGCAGGTCAACTCACTATTGTGATGAATTTGGTTTTTCACTTAGTGTTCCACAACTGTGGTCTTGTGCAAGACAAGGATAACCTTAGTAAATAACGTATTTTTAACTGATAAAGCCATTTGGTTGGTAGACCTGTCCACTAATCGACATTTCAAACTGAAACTTTCCTTTGATTTCTGCTATTTTTTCTCTCGGGCAATATAAAGCCAGTTGATTACAGAGAAAACCAGTTGATAGTCGACTCTCTGTGTATCAAAGTATTCAGTTGATTACAAAGAATCAAGGAGAATTGACTTTTTTCTAATCAAAGAAATAAGAAACAAGAAGGAAATTCTAATGATGCGTCCACCGACCACTGAAAGCAGAACTTGGATGGGGAAGGGGACCACTGAATAGAAAACAGCGGATGAAGGAGGCCGCTAGAAGTGATGACGTCATTTTATGAATTGACGTCATTTTATGAATTAATGAAAAAAAGAATAAATAATTACTCTTTGATGACAAAAAAGAACATAATACTGAAAGGGGAACCGTGTATATATTTTTAGATGTGTTCACATATATCTTTATAAGAAAGTTTGTCTGTCCCCAGTTAACTGACGTCATTCATTCCTTCCTTTTGACCAATTGCCACCGATTGCCGCCATTTTTTTTAACCATTTGCCGTCATTCTTTTTTTTATATTCATCTGGTTATAATTAATTTTGCAATTGAAAATATTTGCGGTTTTGCTTTCATCTTTTGTCATCAGAAAACAATCATTCATTTCTTTTTTCAATCAATTCTCGTGAGAGATAGAAAATTACGTCATCAAAATTCAAAAGCATTGGGTTATAGATTAAAATTGTTTATTTAGATGTAATCCATAGTTTCCCTTTTAGTGGTTACTCTTATTCGTGGTTTCTCTTTTATTGGCTATCCCTTATCCGCAGCTCCCCTTCCAGTGCCCTGCCCATCCACATCCACCGTTTCCCTTTCCGTGGTACGTGGACGCTAATTAGAATTCCGTTCTTGTTATTTCTATCTAAAAAAACTCGATAAAAAAAGAATAAATGATGGGGACAGTCAAAGTGACTCATAGAGATGTTGGACATAACTGAAAACAGTTGATAGGCGACTCTGTTGGTTCAAGTATTCAGTGGATTACAAAGAATCAAGAATTGTTGTTTTTCGCATCAGGGAAATAAAGAAAAAAAATCGCTGATCGTTGACTCTTTGTTTATTCAAGAATTTACAAAAGATCGGGGGAGAGTTACTGTTTTTCGAATCCATGGACACCTTCCGATCTGGTGTCAAGTAAATCTGGTTTAATTGAGAGACAACATGGGGGCAGCTGACCGATCTATTAACGGAGTCTCGCTTAGAGAAGTGGGATGCCTCGGAAAACCGATGATTGTCGACCCTCTGTTTATTCAAATATTCAATTGATTATAAAGAATTAAAAATTGAAAGTTTTTTTGATTTGAGATAAAGAATGCTTGTAAGTGTCCTCTCTCTGTTTATAAAAGTATTCAGTTGATTACAAAGAATCGAAGAGGATTGGAAGTTTTTTGAATTGAGAAAAAAGAATGCTCGTAAGCGACCTTTTGTTACAGAAAGGGAAGTAACCCTTTTGAACGGAAGTAATCAACTGACAATCAACAATTGAACAACTGGGGAAGTTTCAACGGGCCTAACAAGCCGTAAGAGGATATCAAGGGAAATCAAGAGAAAGTTAGATGGATGGAAGGAAACAGAAAGGTGAGAGGCTGAGCCCACAGTTCTTGGATCGCGGGCGTGGCAGAAACGTCTAAGTCCCATAGCTTGTCCGTCATGAAGGGTTCTCATCAAGTCGACTCCACCCCTCATGACACTTCGCAGTACAAGTAGATGATGAACTTTTTTTTTTTAAATCATTTTTAAAAGCAACTTTTTTTTCGGACGGGTGGAGAACGATAAGAAAATACAATGTTCCTTTTTAATAAATCAATTATCCAGCAAACGAGGTTCAAAAAGCCAGAAAATAGAGACATACATACACACGCACGCACACATGCAGGCACGCATGCACGCATTTTTATTTCGAAGATATTTAGTTATTGCAATACGTTTTAAATGATCGTTAAGATATTGTGCAGTGCAGTGATTATTACCAATTTCTTTTCTCCCCTTTATTTTACTATTTACATTCATCCTAATATTCCTGTTGCTTTTTAAAAAAATTATCTGGTCTGAGAAAAGTTGCGATAAAGAGCAACAAAAATATTGATATAAAGGTAAATAATAGCATAAAAATGACAAAAAATGTTAATAATGATCTATTTCATGTACTATGAAAAAAATGATGAAATAGTTTACAGCACTGTAAATCGGAGAAAAAAAATTAATGTCGGAAATAACGTTCGACAAACCGATTCGCACGTGTTTAATCGGCATATAAACTGGCTTTATATCATCATCATCAGTCTTTTATCGTCTGTCGTTGGACATAGACCTTCCCCAGGATTTGCCACACTTCTCTATCATGGGCGTCATGGAGCTAGAACTTTCTGAACTTGTCTAGCTCGTCTCTCCATCAATATTCTGCCGGCCTCGGGTGCGCATGTGATTTCGGGGGATCTATGTTGTGAGTCACGATGTCCATCGATTGTCCACCATTCTTGCAGCATGGCCAGCCCATTGCCATTTGAGATTTTTTAATGGATTCCATGATGTCACTGACTCTTGTTTTTCCCCAGATGTACTGTGCTGTCTTGTGGTCTCTCCATGTGAGGCCCAGCATAATTCTTTCATGTGCACGTTGCATGGTTCTACTAGTCTATATAAATGAATTCATAACACAAATATCATTACCATGCATTTATGAATTCCTAAACTTTTCTAATCTTTTACGTTCTGTTTATTCTTCACAGCGTTTTTTCTAGGGTGCAGTTTTTCGCAGTACACTGCAAAACTCCCCAACCCCTCAGATTTCCTTTCAAATCATTGAATACTGAACCGAGAATTATCGAAACAGCGAACAGAGAAACCGTGGATATCCAGAAATATACATACAATACAAATCTGGAATACAATAAAAAGTGATATAATACAATATCCGGTGTGTGGTGGGTTCATTTCATAAAGTGCTCGATATATTCAGCATTGAACGTTTAGTTGAGTTAGAGTAGATTTTAAAATATGATGAAGTATAGGATTTGCTGAACAGACACGTTCGTGTTTCTGGCTTGTTTGGGCTTCTTTGGGCGAATGATTCGGTATATTTTAGATTCCTATTTAGGATATTTTTGGCGGTTAGTCTATTTGCTAAGTTGAAAGATCTTCCTCTTATTCTATCTATATATCTTTTCTTTTTTTTTTCTTCTTCTTTGTTCAATGGCTGGTCATCGCTTGTTATGCTTTTGTTTTACATGGTGACCATAATTTGCTTGTTGGTATTTAAAAATTATAAATTAGCTGGATATTGCATAGGCATTTTCTTTATCAGTATGTTGTTAAACCATCTCTTTAAACCAGCTCTTTGTGTTATGGTTCGTCCCCAAGAGAATTTTATTCTCGCTTAGATCTGTTTCCCTAAGTAAGAATTCGATTTTACATAACCTTAGGTTTTGGGTTTAATCATTCTAGATGTGGTTTGTTAGTACACGTCTCAGATTATTATTGAAATTGGGTTGTTCTTTAAAGTAGCAAGAGGTGTAAAATGATAATAATGTTAATAGTAATAACAAGGGGATTGATATAGTTAATTTTTAGTATAGGTATATGTGGGGTGTTAAACAGTGTTTTTTTTTTGTTTTTTTATATAGAAATTACAAACAGTGCCGTTATTAACTCTAATTCATTTTTTCTATTCGATAATTCTGTTTTTCTGAGGTTTTTTTGTTGAATTGGCAAAAGTGAGGATTTCGAAATTCTCATTTACGCATAGGTAACATGGGATTTCAATGTCCTGGCATATGTGTGTTTGTTTTAATAGTTTCCATTTCAATGTTGGTTTTAGGTTATTATTGGTTAGTCTCCAATAATATGTCGACAGTGATCTACTCTTTTGCATTTTTCGTTTGTGAATGATGTTATTTGGTTGGCTATTCTTAGTTTAAAGGGTGTTTACGATATTCCTACATAATATTTTACTTGTAAGGGTTTCTCTTGGGTTGATATTTCAGCTTCGTATACATTATTCGATTTGAGACATTTGTTTTGCAAAGAGCATCCGTTTCTTTTTGTACATTTCTAATCTTGTTTGTTTATGTTATCTCCATTAATATTATTTCTAATCACTTTATTGTTTTGTTGTGAAATAATCAATATTAGCCTTAATTTCCAGTTTGTTCTTATTAAATATTTTAGTCAGTCAGTTGCTTGGGGAGGGGGTTTCTAATAATCGGAGGAATTTTTCCCCTAATTAGGTTTTTATTTGTTGGTTGAATGACAATGCATAACACTTCGAAGGCGTTGTTTTACTGTTTTGTTGTCGAAGGCATTCCATTGCAGGAAGTGATCGAAACGTTTGAAAAAGTGGTTATCAGTCTGATGAGGAAGCTGGCTGAGGTAGAGTTTCGTAGCCTAGTTCGTTCAATTTCTGCAGGATCATCTGAGCAATATACAAGCCTTTTATTTTAACTTTTCATTCAAGGTCATTCGCACAAGTCCAACTGTTTTGCTTTTCCAATTTACTACAAGCTGTGTAGAGATGGTGCTAACCCTCTTCCCCGCCTCTCTCTCTTACACCCTAGTCTCCAATAACTTCTACCACCTCAACTGCTGATGACTCAGCCAAAGATGGTATCATCACCATCTTTTGTGCCTGGGAACGCATTAAATATTTCGCCAATAAAATGACAACGATTGCTTTTTTGCTTTACATCTTTATGGCTTACGAAAGGATTTTCTGATAGGGAATCTCAACTTTCAGATAGCAGTGGAAACATCTATTAAGATTTACTTTTATATACGCGCATATCCAGGCAAATCCCACTATATGTTTCTTCAATCAATGCTCAGGTCACTTACCACAATTCGGAAAACTGCAACCATTTCCTGTTTTAAGTATGTATTTACTTAATAACCGCGGGATCTTTCTGAAAATTTCTGTAAAACCTGGGTTCAGTTTTGCTGATAAAAGATCTCCTGCGCATCATTTGAAAAAATAGATTCCACTCAAACAAATTCAATCACTTTTTTTCCGAACTGTAAAAAAAAAAACAAAAAAAAAATGAAATTGATAAGAAGCAAACATTTATTTATACTATTTTGAAGTAATAAACATCTGACGGTTAGATATTGCAAAGAAAACAATCAAACTCTTAAGAAACTCTAGTAGATACTTTTACCAACATGAAATAAGATGATGTGACGGATCAGACACATTCAGACAATACTGGCACTACAATGCCCATGACAAAGAGGTCTGGCTAATCTTGGAAGGTCTATGTCTAACAGCAGACGCTAAAAAACTGCTGCTGCTGCTGGTGTTGCTGTTGGTCTAATATATATATATATATATATATATATATATATATATATATTTATATATAATGATTAACGCTCCCTTCTTCAGGATTGAGCACTCTTCAAGTAAGGCAACTCGTTCATTATAACCTATACAGCAATGATCTTCCAACTCTGAAATGGAGCATTCTGATGGATGGGGAATTGTGCGTAATTAGATATATTGCTTAAATCCAATCTTACTGAACGTCAAGTTCTGCGTAGGGCAGGAGTAAAATGCCAACCTCTGGGTCTGTATCGAAGTTTTCGATCCTACCTCCTGGAAGGGATATTTGATAGTCTACAGCCACAGGGGAGAGTTATAATACACGGCTGTCTGTGGATGACTCATATATATATATATATATATATATATATATATATATATATATATATATATATATAGAGAGAGAGAGAGAGAGAGAGAGAGAGAGGGAGAGAGAGAGGGACATAATAATAGAAACACCAATATGATTACCAAATTTTAGCGAGGAGGTTGGCCCCTTCTTCAGCATTAATAGCTACATACATTGAATCATGTAGCTTTTGGGCAGTAACTAGGAGATTTTGAGCAATCCAAGAGCAAAACCAGTTCCAGCTCAAGCTAGTAGAGGGAATTGACGCTTTTGTTGCAACTCCAATTTACACCTCAAATGCTCAATTATATTAAAACCTGGTGATAGCAAAGGCTAATTCAAGTGTTGAAGTTCACTTTCATGCATTCAAATTAGTTTGTTTTTGGGGGGGGGTTACCTTTGACGGTGTGAATAGGTGCATAATCGTCCTGAAAGACGGCGCCACCATAGGAGAAAAATGTTTTCAAAACAAGGTTAAGATCAAAACATCCCTTAGAACACGATTCAGCATCCACTTATAGATAACTCCCACA
>OY735201.1:56834665-56957165 GCA_963457665.1 Thysanoteuthis rhombus
ATGGTAAACGGCTATGGAGAAAGAAACTATTATGACGTCACCAGAAACTTAATGCAGATTTGTATTATATATATATATATATATATATATATATATATATATATATATATATGTATATATATATATATATATATATATATATATATATATATATATATGTATATGTATATATATATATATATATATATATATATATATTAGCTTGCTAGGTGAAGAGAACAAACAATAACGAAGCGTACATTTTCAAAATTTCAAAAGAATGAAACGCTGAAAAATATATCATTGTATCCGATGGAAAAGTGCGGAACAAATTTGTTGTTGTTATATATATATATATATATATATATATATATATATATATATATATGTATATATATGTGTATGTGTGTGTGTGTGTGTGTGTGTGTGTGTGTGTGTGTGTGTGTGTGCGTGCGTATAATATTAATTTTACTAAAAAAAAGATATGATGCCACTGTGGTTCTAGTGATATTGTCTACCGGTATCTTTGAAATCGATTTATTGTTTGCTGGTGTATTTTCTAGTTGATATTTTGGTAAGTCCTGATCTATTCGGGTTTCCCCTTATTTTGCCGTTGAATGTCCCATATTAAATGTCGTTAGTCGAAATTTGGTATCTTTCATTCTATTTATCTGATGTTCTGGTCGTTGTATGAACAGTTTTCTGACTTTCGATAATTCATCAGACTGATAATTGTTAATCAGCCGATCATTCGTCGGCCAATGAAGAGGACGTTATTTTGTCGTAACAGTTTGGAAATATAAAGGTTGGAAAAATTTTGGTGATGTGATCTTTTTTGAAAACTTTTACCACTCCTGATTTCCCGAGATTGATGTCGACTTCCCCTTAGATTATTTCTTTCAGACACGAAGAAAATTATCCCAAGGGTAGCTCAATGATTTTAAATCCGACACGTCTTTCTCTTTCTTGGTGTAATATTTCACCTTAATGGATAGTATTCCTACATGTCCCGGTCTAGTTGCTTTTTTTCAAGTATTTTGTTGTTGTTGATGGTTTTCATTCAGTATATTTAGTATTTTCCGATCTGAGATTTTTTTTTGCTTCTCGAGACCCCATTGACCAAATAATAATTAGTTGGTTATTCACCAACCAATCAAAGGGCGCTCACTACCTCAAGCCACCTTTGGAGATTCTTCGATATATATATATATATATATATATATATATATATATATATATATATATATATATATATATATATATATATATATAATTGTCGGGATGGTTTTCCACAGTAGGACCAAAGACGTTGGGGCTTGAGTGTGGAATTACCTTCCAGGCGGAGCATTGAATTTTTAAGGAGAAACCTGCTTGACTGGGGCTATCCCCACCCTTTAAATCAAGAGTGCCAGCGTTGTGATTTAAAGATTCACAAAAGTCTGCTGACAAAGATTTTGATTTGTTGGCTACAAACACAGGAACAAGGAGTGTTCCAAACGATGAAATGGCGGGGATATAAAAGGATCAGAAAAGCTAATTGATAACACGGTTACAGATTCTATTCTTAAGAGCCACGACTGGTAAGACAATTTTAGCAAACGAATAGGAATGTCTTGGACTTGGAAGCCATCTCAGGAATTTGTCTGAGAGTTAGAAAATTTTGCGCCAGAATCTTCTTCGTCGGTTCGTCTTAGTAAGCCGGATAACGTCGGGTTGCAAACTACCGGAGAAAATTGACTCTTAATCTTCTGGTCTTTTTATCAGGGGTTGTGGAGAGGATAATATTGTCCAGTCTACATAATTAATCCATCTTCGTCGCAATTCTGCAGAATCGACTAAATTGACCCTTTTTATTCCCAACATGCGAAGACTATAAGCAGCATACTGAAGTGAACGTGATGTTACGTGTTCCAGCTATTTGATTAAAAAAAACACCTAATTTTCCTTCAATTTTCATTAGAACTAGATAAAAAAAAATACCTGCCATCCGGCGGTTATCGTTATCTATATGAAGCCTACAGCCGTGAAAACACAAGTTAATTTTTCACGGCCGTAGGTTCCGTATAACTAGGATTGCGATACAAAGGACAGGTATTTTTACCTAATATTTATAATAGCCAGTATCTGTGGGTTTGCAACGTTCAAACCATGTCACACCTTGATTTTGATAATGTCTGTTGGGAAAAAATCTGAACTCTGTGGCTGAAAAGCTTCCCTAAAAAGTGGCATTTATGTAATTAGGATTCGATATAAATCAGTCAATTTTATGATAATTACGTACATGGATTTTGAAAACAACTTTTTTTCTATTAGAACTATAATGAAAATATATCCTCTTGTAGCTTGTGTGTGTTACGTATAATATCATTTCTATTGTAAATTGATCGTTGAGTCAATTTTCCTCACCCACAAGTGATGGAAGCCCGCTTCAATTTACGAGCTTTCAATGGACAGCTAAATATGGATGACCCGAAAAGAGAGAACTTGATATTATCCAAAATGTGTATGCATGCTCTCAGTACTAAAAAAACCGTCATATGACGAATAACATTCCAGTACATGTATATATTATACAAACCAAAGACTCAGTTATTATATATGATAACTGCTATGTTTGTCACTATCCCCGCCATTGCCTAGAAAATTGGCTCAGTTCAAATTACGCATGCATACTCAATGGTCATAGGGGTAATCTTTTGAAGTGAAAAATTTTGATAATGACATTTTTAGAGGGGGACTTTTTGGGACGCTCCCAGTCATTTTTTCCTTTTATGGTGTGCCCTCCAATATTTTTTTTTTCACACCCTAATCATTGTTCTTCAATACGTCTTTTTTCATCACAAATGCTTTCCTGCTAATCGTTATGCGTCGTTTTATTTCGCTTTCATAGTCTTTCTCTAACTTCACTTGCTGACCTAGGTAAGCTTATTCGTCAACCTCTTCTAAGGCTTCACTCATTATCATTATGGTGGTTTGCGGGACTAAAACTGACGAACGTTTTATCATCTTGCGTGTATATGTCTTATAAATTCCTGGATAGCTGCACTCTAGGGACTGCAAAGGAACTTGCCAACCTGGAGTAATTCTTCACTTGATTTCTTCTTCTTTTTAGGATTTCATGGAGAACCGTTGTCCTTTGTGGATGAAGTTTCTTATCTGATTTATTTTCTGATGTTCTGCATTTTCTATTCAGATCGCCGTGTCTTTGTTCTCCACGTGTTCGTTGCACATGACATTTGTTTTATCGATGTTCACGTCAAGGACAACTTTTTTGCTTTCCTAATTTAGTTCGGTAAGCATTCTTTAGGGGCCTGGAAGGTTCTCGGCGAAAAGAACGATGAAAAAAAAAAGAGAACAGTACCCACACGCAACTAACTACTTATATTCTCCGTCTATGGAGTCGTACAACTAAATGGACTCCCTTTTTCCTAATATTTTCAATCCAATGTACCTGTAGAAATAATGTTTCCTTTGTTAAATTTCAAACCTGTCTTCGCACCATTTTCGACCTGGATTCTAAACCCAAGACGCCATGACAGTGAGTGCGACAGAACGCAATTAGTGGGCGACAGATCATCGTACTACACCTTTGGATCATTATCCCGATTATAGTTTGTTTAATCACCTTATAATTGTATTTAATGTCCTACGATTCCATCATATTATCCTATCATTGCACTTTTATAAGTAACTTTTAAAACTGTTAACATGAGTAAGAGGATTTTATCCGAAGAAAGTGTGTCCTAAACGACTTACCGACCCAACAATCCCCAAATCCCATCAACTTTTACTCTCTCTCTCTCTCTCTCTCTGCTTAGAAACTGAGCTAGTATCAAGTTGACCTATTGTGACATAGCCGAAGCTTGAACGCTGATAAAATCTTAGATTTCAAAGGAAGGCTTTGTCTTGGAAGCTTGATACTTCACGGGCTTCCTTTTCCTCCGTGCTCAGAGTATCTATGTAGTTATAAAACAGACCTACAAACTGAGAACTATGCAACGTGTGCAGGAGAGAATCATGCTCAACCTTACATGGAGAGATCACAATGCAGCACAGTGTATAAGGAAGAAAACGGGAGTCCATGACATCATAGAAACTATTAAAAAAACTCGAATGGCAATGGGCAGGCCATGTTGTGAGAACGAAAAACAACCGATGGACATCACGTCTTACAACATAGATCCCCAGAGATCACATGAGAAACCGAGGCCGACAGAACACAAGAGGGAGAGATGAACTAGACAAATTCAGGAAGTACTGGCTCTGCGACGCCCATGATAGAGAATTGAGGCGAACCCTGGGGAAGGTCTATGTCCAACGACGGACGTTAAAAAACTGATGATGATGATGATGATGATGACGACGACGACGACGAAAATCATCTCTACTTAAATGATCCTTCTACCTATTCGGCTAACACTGTGCCCGTTTTAAGGGTCCAAACCAATATGAATACCACACAAGTAATACGGATTTTGCGAACGCTAACTCTATTTATCAGAAGTTTCCAAGTGCGAAAGCGGGCTCGAACTCAAGTCACCTGCGTACAGAACTGGTATTTTTATCTCATGAATTCGAGCAACCAGCATCCGTTATTTTTCCCGAGTTTTGGGCGATAAATATGGCTGTACTTGTTCTCCGGAGTGCGTGGAGAATGCAGCGTCTGTTTCTTGCTCTATCCTTCGACAAATTGTTCGCTGCTATTTGCCTGGAATCTGTTCTTAATGAGCTGCAAAAAGATAACCTGGAAATGTGTATAATTTACTGATATGCAGTATATTTTTACGAATATCGTTATCTGGTATTTTGTCACACATGAGTCAATGCAGGTGGGGGGGAGGGGACTTTCTACATATGCATGTATGACCATAAATGTTCTTGAATGTTCTCATACACACGAGAGAAGATATGATACAATTATAATGTACATGCTTTCGTATGTATAGAATTACATTTCGGCATGTATGTATCAAGTTGTGCTCGCGCGCGCACACAAGCATAGATATATATATATATATATATGCGTTCGTGTGTGTGTGTGTGAGAGAGAGAGAGAGAAAGAGACAGGGAGAAAGAGGGAGAAAGAGAGAGAGCGGTAGAGTAGGTAGGAGAGAATTGTGCTTACTTTTTTGTTGAATTCTATCGGCATGTCTTAGCCTCAATGTGAGAGCGTTCTTCAGTGTGTGTATGTATTCACATATTACTGAAAATGTTGAAAAAATGTTAAATATGATTCCCTGTCACGTACATATACACACACATATATGTGTATATAAATATACACACATATCACACACTTACACATAAACATGCACATATATATATATATATATATATATATATATATATATATATATATATATATGTATATATACATATATATATATATATATATATATATATATATATATATATATATATATATATATATATGTGTGTGTATGAATGTATGTATGTATGTATGTATGTATGTATAATATCACCCAGGAATGAATATATTCCTAAAACTTTTGGTTATTGAAAGTTAATTTTCTTCTGAACCAATCATAGCAAGATTTTATTATTTCTAATGGAACATTATACAATCAAATCGGATATTATAAGACATTATTTATGGCCTCACGCTACAGAATTGGAACTCTGTTGCCAAAAATATGAATATATTGCTGTCTGAAAATGAGTACAACCCAAAGAAAAAAGCTTATCTAAGATTAATTGTTTGGTCATAAATAATACCTGATAATGTCCGTTTTGATAATGTAATGTTCCACTGAAACCCTGTTTGAAAAAAAATACGTCTCAATTTTTTTTAAACCCATAGGAGTGTACTCATTTATGGGCGACAATGAACATATTTGTGTAATTTTTTTTTAAAATTATTACACTGTGTCCAATGCACCGGTACTATAGATTGGCAGCCCTGTCCCAAAGGCTCGAAATGACCAGGGTAGGACGAATTACGATAGAATTAGGCTTCCACATAATATTGTCTTATTCTCTAAGCGCCGAACTCAGATACACACGTGTATGTGTCTCTATATACATGAGAGATATTCAGTGAGCTTAGCTTATTCTACGACAAGGCCACATCCGTTGAAAACTTAGCGAGGATAGAACTCACTCCCAATGGCCTGCAAGACTAGCTTAACAACTACAGCTCTAGGGAAGGTCCCCTTCGATCGTTTGTATATTCATTTATCAACCTTAATTTAGTCTAGCACACAGCTACAAGTGTGGAGCATCCACTGAGTAACGAACTCACTTCAGCGGTTTTGATCTATGATATAAATTTGTTAACCACGACTCCATTCCGACCATGGGTGTGTTCATGTATTTGCGTGTGTGCATGCAGACACGACTGCACAGTCCCATAGACATTTTTGTTAATATACACTCATACGCATTTATTATCAGAGGAGAAATGCCAATAAGAATATTTTTAGAGATTTCTGAAGCCTGATAAACATCTTGATAAGAAAATGATATATATGTAATTCTTCTCTTTGTTTTGTCTTTGTTTTTAACAGACATTTTGCTATTAGTTTACTAATGTTACACACATAATGGAAGTCTCGTCTCCAAATGGGTTGTTGTTTCCTAGACTGGCTATTCCCGGAAACGAAAACAGATTATTTTCCTACGCCATTCTTGCTATTAAATCAAAATCTGTTTGCTACCGTTTCTTGACACTACCGGAAAAAATACCCCTCTTCAAAGCACCCGGTGAAGGCCCTAGAATTGATCGGTCATAACGATGCGTGTTCAACAAAAACAAGATGAATAAGTTCGATTGTCCGAAAATAAACTCTTTGGATGTTCACGACTCTTCTGAAAATTATAGAGAGTATCATCTGAATGTCATTCGTTCCTACATAATTAGCATACTCCTGTTGAATGATATAATATTATTACTAGAGGGCGCTTATGAAACGTTCAGAGAGCGCCTGCCGTAGAATCAAACTCAACAGAGTGGTTTTGCAAGCTCAAGCAGGTAAGTTCGACTGTCAGCGGTTCTTCCATAAACATGGCTTGAGCCAAAGTTGGCCAAACCAAATAACTACAATCAAATGTATTCAAACAAAAATAACTTTTTTTCATAATTTTCTGATCTGCGAACTTAATACATCATTTTTTTGGCTGAAAATATTGATATTGATACATCAAAAGTTCTACCTTTTGATATACTCTTGATAATAAGTTTGGTCTGTTGGGATAGATGTCTGAGTTTCACATGAAAATGATATTCTAAGAGTTGTCCGGACAATTGACTTCATTCTTTTAATTGCTTTTGTTGTTACTACATTTCGGATGATCCATTCTACGGTCTTCTTGGAGTGTTCAATCAGTTGGAAAAGAGAGGGTCCTCTTCTTTTTTTTTCTTTTTTTTTTTTTTTGGTAATAACAAACCAGTGGCCCCCTTCCATATTTCCAGGTACATTGTACATCTGGAGACGGCCATAGAATGAATCGACCGGAATGTTGTGATATCTAGTTGAGCAACAAAACGAATGGGATCAATAGTCTGGACAAGTCTTGGGATGATGAAGACTCACCTCAAAATTACAGAAACTTTGGAGTTGATATCTCAGTCGACTCTAAAGGTGAAAATAAGAAATAATTTGAATAATCGATTTAATTGGTGTATAAAATCTCACATTTATACTTACCAATTTTTTTTTTCTTTCTTTTCCCACTTTTTTATTTTCCTTACCTTTTCTTCCAGCCTATTTTTATGTCTCCAAGTGCAAAGTAATGACCCTTAAAAGGAAAGAAAAAAACTATTATCAGGTAAATTCTTTAGTAACATTCCTCACTCAATAGGGACAGACAAAGTGACGGGCTATTCATCCCGAATTCGTAATGAACAATAGCAATCCAAATCGCTCGAATCCGAGGTCAGATTCGCTGACCGAATGCTACCTTCTTTTCTCATCTTTGACTTCTTACCTTTTTACATTTAGCTTTATTCTTTATATCTAAAGCCTGCAGCCGTCTTTTGAGGGCAAAACACTATTTCGAGAAACATCGTGACAGAGAGCTTAAGCAAATCCCCGTTATTGTTAGATGTGTAGTAATTCTATTGTCGCTACCACTTTTTATTCGATTTGATCCATTCATTTCCCTTATTTTACGTGTATGTGCTCCAATAAATAAATAGAAAATTTCGCTTCCTTTCATATCTCTTCTGAAGATGACATCGAAATATTCACAAAATAAGGACTATTGTTTGTTAATCGGATATCACTGATACGCCTGCTTTCTGGAGATAAAATAAACCCTTTTCAAATCATTACATGGTACGGTGGGTAATAGGCTCGTCTCACGTATCATTTCGCAAGTTTAGTGAATCCATGCTTCACGGGTGGCCTGGCGCTAGACTGAGCTATGCGTAGTAAATAATTGTAGGTACATACATACACACACTCCCACGCATATGTACTTCTGCGTGGGAGTGTGTGTATATGTGAAAGAAAGAAAGCAAGAAAGAAAGAAAGAAAGACTATTCCGGCTGCTGCAGGGTCAAACTCTGTTCCGACTGAATATGATCACTGCGACTTTAGGTATTGTATATATGATAAATAAATTCACAGATATACAACATTCGTCGATTTGGCTCAGGCAGCAAGAGAGCTACCTACCAATCAGAAAGTCATGATTTTAAACCACGGTAGAAAAGTGTTAATTTTACATATCGGTTTGGTTTAACATGATGGCATAGACAAACAGTGACGAGTTTACTCGCCTAAATATGGTGAAGATTATTGCTGTTGTTGTTGTTGTTGTTACGATGGAAAAAAAAGTCAACTCCAGACTTGGACTGGAGTTTGACAAAAGAAAGAGAGGAAAAGCTGAAAACAAAAATTTACTTAATGATCGGACCCGTCTCCCAGCTTTGCCAGCTGGAAAACGCAGGTAAATTCTAAACTTTAATCAGCAAAAATTTCCAATGTATTAAAATATAAATCGTATTGACAGGTAAGTTTGTTTTGTTGTGTTTTTTGTTTGTTTGTTTTGTTTTATTTCCATCGGATATTAAACTGCACGTAGGGTGGAAGCCGCGTCACTCAAGTGGAAGGAGGTGGTGTATTTACGTTTGACCTTTGACCTCAATTCCCAGAATGTAAAGGATAGCTCTTGTCCCCCCCCCCCCCTGCAAACGGTAAGCAAGTGATGGATAAAAGCATCTCATGCGTACCCCGGTAGAATTTTTTTTTAAGCACCCCCCCCCTTAAAAAAACGAGAAAAGAAAAAAAAAGAGGTAAGATCCTTCCTCTAGGTATTTGTTTCTTTTATTTATTGATATTAATAGTTGGGATGTTAATCTTTAGCAAGATAAATTTAAATTTGTGCCCGATTTTTTATGGTTGGAAAGACAGCATTTTTTCCTTTGTGTGTATTTAGCGGTTAAAGCAGCAGACACGAGATTGGTGATATGAGATTTTCTCCTGATAGTCGATGAAAGGAATTCTGGTTTAAAACAAGGCCAGATGATCGAAGTCCCTCAACAAGAACTTCAAAAACATTATACCCCATTCGTATATAAATTAGGATCCGACAGAATATTCATGAATGCAGTTATCTGGGACATCGCCTTTCCATCGAGCTGTTTTGTTCAATGGGAAGAGTGTCGCTACGTTGAAGCGGCTAACTTATCAGTTGCAAGTTCGTTTCCCGCGGCAGCCCCATTTTCCATTAATTGTTTATTCTATAAACGCTGTCTAGGCCTTGTGACTCATTATCTGTGTTATAACGGGAGGTCATTTCAAGTAGAGTTCTAAAATAACATAACGCATTTTTTAATATTCTTTCAGATCATATATATATATATATATATATATATATATATATATATATATATATATATATATATACGAGCAGAGAATTCCAGCATTACCCGTGGATAATAACTGACAATACAGAGATAAAACATATTCTTTCCGAAATGTCTCCTTACATAAAACAACCAGGTGAGTGAAAAATTCTCGGGACCATCAGCTGTTTTTTTATCCCCCCCCCCATCATTAAAGAACCTTCTCGCCCACTCCCTCATGACCGTCAGGTAGGCCTTTTATACACACAAATATTGCTGCAAACAACCAATTATGAATACATAGAAGAAAAAGAAGAAGATTTTTTTCCTGATTAACTGATACTCCAAGATGATAGCACAAATTGTTTTGCATACAGTCCGAAATTGATATCTGACATGAGAGATTCAATATTTGCTGGGGTAAACATTCAATAGATGGGACACGAACACAACCAGTCACAACCGTTGTTTACTCACCGATCCCTCTCGTCAAAGACGCTTTTTGGTGGTAAACTACATAAGTAAACCGTTTATTTCAAAAAATTGAATAATATGAAGTAAAAAATAATATCTACGTACAATGCATTATGATAATGCTTATATGAAATAACAAATCACGTGTATCGTGATACGAGCCAAAAGACGATTCAAGCTAATCATAAAAACCACAGCTTGTGAGTTGCTGGTGTTTGATCAACAATACTACAGAGCCATGTTGACATAACTATATTGTACTTAAATCCCCAAAACGGTTGTGTGATAAACAAGTAAAAGAAAAATTCACACATTGTACAATAATATCTAATTCTATATTAAATATAAAACCCTTTCCTTATATTAATAGCATTAATAGACATTTGGGAATAATTGACTCAAATGGCATAAATTTTATCATTATTTTACATCTTTGATGTAAAGCTTTCTACACACACACACACATATATATATATATATATATATATATATATATATATATATATATATATATTGCCAATTTAGCTCTTTTGGACCTAAATTTAGCCTTTTTTTCACTTATTTAGCCACAAGCCCCGAACCTTGGGCAACAAACATTGTAATGGTAGGATTAGTCTAAGTTATTTACAATAATTTTACAATAAAAGTACTGGGCTGAATTTCAATCTAAAAACTAAAATGGCATCACTGGAATAGAGAGGAAAGACTCAGCGTACGCAAAACTCACTGATCTGAAATTTCTCAAATAAGTTTATGGTGATGCTTAAAACATGAAATTTTAATGCAATCGGTTACGCAATTTAGTAAGTTTTATTCGTCGATTATTTCACTCATGAAATATATATTCCGTTGCGCGACACAGTAAAACACCTAGGAGACTGAAGCGTCACCCAAGGTAATTAAAAACGAAGCATGAAGAATTCAGATCAAAAGATATTTTAATCATCTAAACATGGGTTCGTACGAGAGTTAAACGGACAGAAATGTTGTAGCGGACCATTTTCTATCGGGGTTGGAATGAGAGGATCTTTGCTTGCGAAAACTGTCGTCAGAACAATTTTATCTACGATCCTTTCGTTTGAGAAACACATCAATCGACGAAGAATTAATCGAGGAACAATCTATGACCATTTAATAGTGGAAAAAGTTTCACAGGAAAATTGATTTCAAAGACATGGTGGTGATCTGGTTATTTTCGATCAGTTTAGTCACGTGACTGAACTCCTCAACTAGAGTACAGTGAACACTTTTAATGTTAAAAAATGGGGGAAATCTACTGTTTTTTTCATGATGATCTTTTAAATATTTTGTCACCAAATTATAAATGATTTGCCTTCAATTTTTTTTAAACGAATTGTTTGTTGTGAATAAAAGACTTTCTACTCACGTACCAAAGTTGTTGTTTTTGCTTTTGTTTTCTTTTTCCATTTTTAAATTGATTTCCAATAATAGATCATACTATAATATTTTCTATCGAGAATAATACAAACACTCTATTGGCAAATTCAATGTAAAACATTTTTAAATAATTAATTAAGATTCTTGTTGAACGAAGCATCGAAAAAATCACGCAAACTTCTTTTTTTTTAATGGAAGTAAAAAAAAAAATACATTGGTGAATACGTCAATTGTATTGTTCGAATGGTCATTTTTCCAGTTGCTGAAAAAAATTCTCCAGTAATTAGTCTGCCGAGCGTCTTCACATCAGCGACAACAGATCCCATGAAGTCTAAAAACACTTTATCGGCAAATTCATTATTGCTTAATTAGAGGCATGAGCACTCAACCCACACCACAAAAATAATTAAGACGTTATATATCTACGACATTAGACAAAAATGTTATGGACAGAGATGATTTTTACCTGAGTGAGATAGACTAGAGTGATATATATATATATATATATATATATATATATATATATATATATATATATATATATATATATATATATATATAGATAGATAGATAGAGAGATAGATAGATAGATAGTACCTTTTCAAAAGTTGTAAACGGTCTAATGATCGCACTTCTGGCATGAAACACAGGGTCACCGTGAAGAACTGAATTTTTTTATGTATACCTTTTTACATATGCTCTATGCCCAATATCGAGTACTCTTCACGCACAGATAACTCCACCCTCGAAAAAATAATTACTATATTCATATAATTGTATTGTAGATTTGAAGTGATCCGACAGAATTCAGATGAAAATGTCTGTTGGAAGGTGAAAAGAATAACCCACTATATAAAGATTTTAGGTCTTACAGCTCAATTTTTTATCGTTCTGTTGGTGTGAAGATGGCTAGCCCCCGTCGAAATGCATCGAAATACGCCCACGGAATTATAAAAAAAATTGAGATGTAACACCTATCTCTTGAGTTTTTCTATTCAACTTCCAATTGTCATTTCCATCTATCTCTCACTCTCTCTCTCTCTCTCTCTATATATATATATATATATATATATATATTGTATAAGTGAGATGAAAATTCAAACCTATCAAAAAGCTGCTAATATCTTTCAGGCTATGCTAACTGATTATATAATCAGCGATATAACGGGTAGGATTTAGAAAATCTCCCTCATGATTTCCGTTCACATTAATGATTATAAAACAATGACTCACTAGTAGTGGGGTGGGGGGAAATAAAAGACCAATCACAGTTGTATTTCAGTTCCGGTTGCATTTGAACTTAGTATACCTAGGCAAGGTTTCGTCTTTCCTCATCATGCCAGCTGATTTGATCACTACTTCTAGTCATCATCATCAGTCTTTTAACATCCGTTGTTGGACATAGACCTTCCCCTTCTCTATAATGGGCGTCGCGTAGCCAGTATTTTCTGAATTTGTCTAGTTCATCTCTCCATCTTGTATTCAGTCGGCTGCAGTTTCGCATTCTCAACAACCGCTTAAATTTAGGCATTTTCTGCGCAAGAAAAAAAACTAAATATTTCTCATGTTTGGGGAAAATAGATGACTAAAAACTGAATTTTATAAATCGTGACTTGAAAGTTGTTTCAACAAGTTTCTGCACCCAATCTGTGTCTACCTCTAAAAATCAAAAAGGAAGAGGTTGTCATCGGCCAGAAATTAATACAAGTACTACCGACAGAATAGGATAAATATATGTATAACTAACACAGTGCCCTTAAAAAGTTACGGGATGATTCACGCATGGATCGGCACCGGCGTCCAAGATAAGAATGTAGAATCTGGGCGCACTCTTTTCAATCCTTTACAATTTGATCCGGCGTGGGCAGGTACTTCAGCTAGTATATATATATATATATATATATATATATATATATATATATATATATATATATATATATATATATATATATATATTCTAGAAAGTTTTACACAATAAAGATGTAAAATAATGTTAAAATATCAAAATATATATAAGGTGAACTTTTTCAGTACCGCAAAGGACTGAATTTCCTTTGCACAAACACACACACACACACACACATATATATATATATATATATATATATATATATATATATATATATATATATATATATATATATATATATATATATATATATATATTTATGAAGGAATGGGCATTTATAAATGAATAAAGATTTTCAACATATATCTACAAGATCTACAATGCAAATCCCCGGTTCCAGCTTGTAGAAAGAGAATATGGATGTTAAATAACAACCGAAGCTTTTGTACTAAGGAAAGAAGTAGTAGATAAGGTGTGGTTGGTCATTCAATAGAAACCGTCACACGAACGATATCTTATGGCAGCATGCTGTGTTTGAGATGATCAATTAAAAAAATTGCAAATGTTTCAATTTCAGTCCGGTTTTGAGTCCTGGATTAACTGCTGATTCAAGAAAATGAATTGAATTCTTTTTTCTGTTGCCCTATTACCAGTATAATTGTATTATCTTTGAAGTACTAAAAGATGTTTGAATATTTGGATTGTCATAGGACTAGAGAAAGAGAAAAACGAACGGAGCCGAGATAGAAGTTTCAGGTGAGAAGACGAGATGGTAGGTGAGGTATAGTGAAGAGATGCCCCTACAAAGAGTTTTCCGCCTAACCTCTCTTCGTACACAGAAGTGTGTGATTAGAAACACGGTGGGGGGAAGTAAAATACCATCATGATGGGTGGTTTTTTTTTTTTAAGGATATTTCCCTCCGATTTTCTTTTTTCATTCTTAAAAATAAATCACATCTCAAACCGCCAGAAGAAGAGAAAAGAAAGGAAGGAGCATGGACGAAAGGAAAAGGTAGGAATAAAGGAGAAAGAAGAAAAAGAGAGAGAGAGAAATAGAAAAATTGAAGGAAGATTTGAAGAGTAGAGGAAAGAAAGGACGATATAGAGAAAAAAAGACAGTGAGAAGATTCTGAGATACGAAAAAAATCAGAAATCGAAGGAAAACGAAGAGTAAATGAATGACTTGATGGATGAGTGAAAATATAATTTCGAAGAAAGAAAGGAATTAAAAAAAAAGATTCAGATCTATAAAAGAATAGTATAAGAAAAAAGAAAGATTTGAAGAAATAAAAATAAATGGGGATAAAGAAAGAAACGTTGTCAATGGTATCATAGAAAAGATCTGAAGTTTGAAAAGAGAAATAAATCGAAGAAAGAAAGAAATGAAAGAAGGAGAGAAAGAATAATTGGACAAAGGGCATGAATTATGAATTGCTTGTTTTCATTCGAAGTTGTTTTAACGTAAATGGTATTCATTTTGGCTAAGTGTCAACAACTTGTACAAAATTCATGAAAGAATAATCATCGATTTCTGTTTTAAATACATCTAACTTTATCCATGTATTTGACAATCGAGCCTCATCGAATCAAATATCAATCTTCTGTTTCCTCTAAATAATTATGAAGACTTCGTTTGCGGTCAAAATTGTAACAGGATTGGTCTTTCAATTAATATGCAGTATATGTCAGCAGAATTAGATCTAGATTACAACCAGCCATTTTGACAGTAACATATCACGAGATAAGAAAAAACTAATTTCATTTTTCAAACCAAACGAAAAAGGGCGAAAAGCGAAATTTGCGTTTCGCGTTCGTTTCTCAGTGAGCCATTTTAGAGGCAGTGCACACATTTTTCCTCTATCTCTCTTTCTCCTACATCCAAATCTCCTGTACCACCCATCACATCAAGTCGACCTAACATGCCATCATCATCATTCTGGGGGTATGGGAACGCTCAAACATATTCCTCGTGTAAATCAATAGTACATACTTCTTCAGTTTACGCCGTTCTGGTTTACGGATTTTTTTCATGAGAACCGATACCGGGAAAACCTTCAATTTGCTTATCATATTTTCACACACAAAACTGAACATTACTACTTCCATATCTTCGTTCCCATAATCTTCGTATTGGCTGTAATCTATGAGTAAAAATGAATTGAAGCAAGAGATGGCATACTTGATGCAATTTTAACCGATTACTATTTATTCACTTTAATTGCGATGAAAGCCAACAGTTCTCTAAATACCAAAAAGTTCTTCGTTCAAACCAAATTTGAATTTATAGTATTTATAAGAAAGGACGGACTGGAAGAGCGGGTGAAGAAAGAGGAATATTTTTTGTTTTTTTTTTTACGTCTCAATAGGTCATATTGTTCCTTTTTCGAATCAATACGTAGTACAAGAGAGAAAGCGTGCATATATATATATATATATATATATATATATATATATATATATATATATATATATATATATATATATATATATATATATATATACATTTTGTCATCTACAAACAGCTGTTTCGTTCTATTACAACTCAGTGCTATAGAGTATCCATTATCCCATCCAGTACCACGAGGCAGGATCGAAACCTTAGATTCAGACCCGGAGGCTGGTATCCCCCCTCTACTCCACGGAACTGGACGGTCAGTGAGGTTGAATTTAAGCGATATATTTGATTCATCGTACATATCCCTCGTCCACCAGAGTACTCCATTCCATGTTGTGAGAGCATTATATATATATATATATATATATATATATATATATATATATGTGTGTGTGTGTGTGTGTGTGTGTGTGTGTGTGTGTGTGTGTGCTTATAACCTTTCAATTTCACAATGAACTATGTTGCATTTCAGACGATATTTTTAGTTCTGTATTTGGTGCAATGATTGTTTTGTCTTGTCTGGGGATTAATTTGAAAAATCAGTTGGAAACGAATAGTTCTATTACAGAAACCAAAGTTGACAAATGTTGACAAATACTGTCAAAAATTGTATATACAACGTCACAGATTTTGAAAAGTTTGATCCTTTTCCTCGTTTGCTTTTCAATCTCTCACATCTGTGCCTATGTGGACAAGGACGTAAGTATATGTTAACCTGTCTTTTATATTACAACTATTAAACATTTATTTCATGTTAGGGATTGACTAACGTGCACATGAAAGAATAATGCTGGGCCTCACATGGAGAGACCACAAGACAGTACAGTACATCTGAGAAAAGGCAAGACTTAGGGATATCATAGAATCCATTAAAAATCTCAAATGGCGGTGGGCTGGCCATGTTGCAAGAATGGCAGACAATCGATGGACGTAGCGACTCAACACATGGATCCCCCGAGACCACATACGCAACTGAAGCCAGCAAAGTGTTAGATGGAGGGATGAACTGGAAAAGTTCAGGAAGTACTGGGTCAGTGACACCCATGATAGGGAAGTGTAGCAAATCCTGGGTAAGGTCTATGTCCAACGACGGACGCTAAAAGACTGATGATGATGATGAAAACGTTACATAGATTAAGTATGTCATGGATGTATCTGATATTGAAATAAGTTTATTCAAGATTCCTTCTATCATCAGAGACTCCTCTCTCAAATCTTTAAAAGGCACATTTTTATTTGTTCTATTCAATCTAAATTAATTACAGTAAACCACCGCTATTATGAACTAATTGAGGCAGGTTGTTGTTAAGGCTGAAAGTTTGTTATACCCGATGGCTATCAATCGTTCGGTAAATAAGAAGTAAGATCAGTAGTTCGTCGTAATTTACGAACATCGTTCGATAATCCAAAGGCTGTTTGGTTGCCGCTATTTTCAATTTTCGACTTTAGCTTATATCATTCGGTTAATGATAAGAAGAAAATCTCTGGCATTATTCCAATTCCGTGGTCTAATCTTTTGTAGCCTTTTCATCAAAATCGAAGCGTTCTTCTTGTTTTCAATTTGGAACGTTATCATATTTGTATTTTGATTTTCTTCATACATTTTGATTTAATTCAATTTGAATTTCTTTCAATTGACGAAAAAATAAAACAATTATATTATGGTTGCATTGTTTTCTTAAATGATTTTCTTGAATCTTACAAATCAATAATTTCCATACAAAATACAGTAAATTAATCACAAAAATACGAAACAAACAATGATTCATTCTAATGCAAATCTAATTATAATCAATGAGTTGAACGCTCTGTCACATGGTTTTTACTGACTGCAATAAATAAGAATCGTAACAGCTTTTGTTTTTGTCTATTGAAAAATATAACAATCAAACTTCATGGAGAAAACTATCAAAATACAACCAAAAAAATGTATCTTTTCAACTTCGATGACGAAAAGTAAATAAACTTTGAAATTGAAAACAGGAGGTTAATGTAACGTTTCCTTGGTGTGAAAAGAACAGATACGACACTTTGATCTTGATAAAGTGACTGCAAAAGGCTGGACCACGGAACTAAGATAATGCCAAGTTGGTTATGGTCCATGTGTCCACGCAATTATCGAACTTCGTTCGGTAAATCTGGAGTCATTTCGGATTGATCTCCGCGTTCGTTAAAGCCGAAATTCGTTATATCGATGGTTTATCTCCATTACTGTCAAGTGATTTTCTGCCATCCCATCACAACAAAAAGTGGATCATCAATTACGTATATTTGCCATTGTTAGATACTGAATTCGAGATTCGAAAGACTGTTCAAGGGTCAGATTCAAAGTTTGATTCATTATTCAACATCCTTCCCATAATGCTTCCAGATTGTTTGTTCCTTTATCGTGATAGCTTAACTTCCTTTCTTTTTTTAATTCTTCTAGTAGGCGATTGATTTTAGTAGAATCAGTCAACTAACCTCTTAGATGAACTACATTAAAATGCTTTGGTCTCAGCAGCATCCTGCCGGGTAAATAATCAATATTTTCAACTGCTGACTTGATCTGTGGTCAAATGGAATCATTGCAATAACGCACTTCGGAGAATGGCCATTTTATATGATTCAAAATTACTAAATCTGTCATAAATGGCCAAGATTTGATACATTCCATCTCCAAGTAACTATTACGCTCCAAAAACTCATACAAAAGCCTAAGTATAAATGAATTTTGTTAAAACAAGTTTTTCTATATAAATATAAAAGACAATACCTTTCGATCGAAAGTAACATTATTTCAACTTTTAAATCTTTGGATCGAAAATAACAAAATTTGAACGTTAATATTTGATTAATTTGCTGTACTATTATACTTTTTGGAGCCTTTGTATGAGTTTTTAAAGTGTATATATTATCACTCAGTTTGAGCTGTTTTTTGAAAATTTAGCTACTTTTGCCATTCAGTATGGTCGATTCGAAATGGAGGTTCACTTGAGTGCGTTACTGCAAAGATTTACCGATGGGATGTTGTCCTGATGCAATTATTGGGCGCCTCATCAGGGTGCAACAGTTAGGCTTGTTGGTTTCGGAGATTATTACTACTGAGTAGTCACTTCGATCCTCATTGGGCGCCTCATATTTATGACCTTGTGATAAAGCTAAGCTAAACTTAGTAAATGACTCATAAACTATTTCAAATCACAATTAGGGAATGTTAATTTTATACATCGGTTTGGTTTATCGTGACGGAGAGACGAATGAAGAGTTTACTCCCCTAAATTAGGTGAGGATTGTCCTGTTTTTTTTTTTTTTGGTGCGGTGGGAAAAGAAAGTCAACTCCAGTACGTCAAATCCTTCATTTACTCTAAGCCGAAAAAAAAATGAATAAGTAACCACGGTTGTGTTCAAGCGCCAACGACATTTGAACCCGGTCCGCTGGACATCAAGACTCACAAGGTTTAATCTCTTGATAAGATAGCTTGACGATCTCGACAGTAACTGAAAATATTGGTATCGCAACGCCCGCGATAGAGAGATCTGGCGAATTTGAGGGAAGGTGTTGGTCCAACGACGGATGCATCAATTCTCTTTTAACGTCCGTCATTAGACCTACACATGATGATGATGATGATGATGATGATAATGATGAAAGGCATCAGTTTTGTTTATATTTTTAATCAGTAAGTGGTGACATGACTAAGATTCCACCATTTGTACAAATACTTTTTCAAAGTTTGTATGCTCTACTTTAATTAGGTAGATGTGGGTACTTAAAATTACTTTCATTTAGAATGACGTCACCAACATTATATTAAGTTGTTGACATTACAGTTTACCTTGAACACTGGGGTTCTAAAGTCCCTAAGGATAAGCACTTGTCATAAGTCACAATTTCAACCCAAACAATATGCAGTAACCGTGTGAAAACTCTTGTACGCACTTGACACAGCCTTATCTGTTTATGCTCCTCTGAATGTTTACTCTCCGTCAGCCCTTAGTGAGAATTTCACTCTTGAATAAAGGAATGACGACAATGTCAACGATCGCAACTTCAAATAAAGAAGTTGGAGATTAGACGAAGTGTTTAAAAGAGGTTTTTTTTTTTTTTCATTGTGACGATTTTTATTTCAATCGACGTTCTACAATCAGGACATACTATTTTTTTTCTCAAATCATTTTTGTATCGGTAGTGTTTGCTTTATAGACATTTGGGAAAAGTATCAGAAATTAATAAATCCTCAAAAATTGAAGACGTTGAATTTTTTTCTTTAAATTGTGGATCTTGAAAAATTGATTTTTAAATACGGCTTCTGCACGTCATCTCTTGAACACAAGCTTTCTCTATTCCAGTAAATGAGGTTATTTTTTTATATATTTTTTATATCAAGCACACAAGGGCACACAAAACGAGGAGGTAAAAATGATTCCAAGAAATATTCCTGTCATTTATTATTAAAATTATAAAAAATTATGGAGATTTTAGTAACTTACAAAATTTTTTATGTGCTTCCGTCTATTTATGTTTAGGTACAAATCGTAGGTCTCAAAAATGCAAGCATACTTTCGCACACGCACACACACACATATATACACATAGAAAAGAAGAATAAATAAAAACAGGGTGTAGAAGAAAGAAAGAAAGAAAGAAAGAAAGAAAGAAAGAAAGAAAGAAAGAAAGAAAGAAAGAAAGAAAGAAAGAAAGAAAGAAAGGAAGGAAGGAAGGAAGAAAGGAAGGAAGAAAGAAAGGAAGGAAGAAAGGAAGGAAGAAAGAGAGAAAGGAAGGGAGAAAGAAAGAAAGAAAGAAAGAAAAAAGAAAGAAAGGAAGAAAGGAAGGAAGGAAGAAAGAAAGAAAAGAAAGGGAGAAAGGAAGAAAGAAAGAAAGAAAGAAAGAAAGAAAGAAAGAAAGAAAGAAAGAAAGACAAGGAAACAACCAAACAAGACGGAGAAATGGGAATGGCGGGAATATTTGTCCAGTCATTGAGATAGTTGGGTTCTGCTTCGTTCGACGGGTAAATTTTGTGGTTAGGTGTAGGGGTGGGATAATGAGGGGGTGAGCAGAGAACAATTTGAACCCGAACGATCCCTCATTGTGTGTGACATCTGCAAATGGTGTTTTTTCCGCGATCCTGAAACACCAGTAGTCATGTCATTCATTATATTCGGACATCACAAACAAGCCGAGCATTGAAACTCGACACTTGACTACGTCATGATCTACGTCAGACAGATAGCGTCTACGCGACTGGAATGCACCCAGCTAAACATCCAACCACTTCTTTTAATTCTAAGTATTTATTACTTATTTGCGTGTATACGTACGAGTGTCTGCTATTTATTTTGCAGATGGAATTGTGTGTGATAAGAAAGAATGATGGTTGGTGAAAGCGAATGGGGGAATTGTGAGGATCCAAGGATGCTTATTGTCCGTATTTCTCCCCCCACCCTTCCCACACGTGTCATTTTCCGTATTAAAGGAAAAAAATAACGTAGGAAACTCGTCGACTAGAAAATAAAGGTCACTAACCCCGTAGCACAATAAGTTCGCGACGCTAGTTATTGATTCATTTACAGTGGATTCGCTTAGTACAGCACATGGCTGAACGGGAAGAAGAACATTTCGCTGAGCCAATCTTTCTAATTAGGAGGACTTGTCTGCCTTGAAAATCAGGATTCTAAGTTCTGGGTTCAAACAAATAACAAGTTCATTGTTTACCAATAAGTTGAAATGACATCTAAGAAGAGAAAAAACAAACCTTGAAGAATACGGAACCAGAAAGAAAAATACATACCTGCGTCATTCGTTAATTTAACCATAAACATATCTAAAAGACTGAACAAGAATGTTTTAACAAAAGCCGAAAGAATAATGAAGCAGTGGTAAAATTAAAGAACTTTACTTTGCTAAGTTTAGTTGCATATGGTTAAAGAAGTTTTATTTTTCGTTGTTTTTTTGGGTGGGGGTAGTATCAATACATTAATATGATTCTGTTTATCAATGTTTAGACATTCTCATTCAATGTTTTATACGTTTTTTTAAATTTCATTGAACACATTGGACAGGTATATGTTTTTCATTATGTGAAATAAATAAATGAATAAACCAATGTTACAAGCGAGGTGTCTACAAATTTTGTGTGCAAATCATGGGGAGTGATGGGCCATGCCCTGCCACGCTGGCCCATGACGTGTTGGGAGGGGGATTGGTGGATTGTCCTCTGTGGGTCAGTGGCTAAAGAGCTCCACCGGCTCTTGATAAATATCCAAACTGTTCTTGTAAGTCAAGAGTGGATGTTCGGAGCACCGGGGGAAAAAAAAATTTATTCAATCTATTTTCGGATAAGTTGGACGCAAATTCTATGGGTAAAGATCTCTTCCCTCCTATCTCGAACCTGTCAGGGTCGGTGAAGCAGCAGTGGAGGATACCTCGCCCTTATATATTAAGTTTTTAACTTAAACAGACTTTTAAGTTCAAAAGCACAATTGCAACAGCATAGTTGTCCTGGGGCTTTTTTTTTTTTTTTTATAGCAGTTGAAAAAGTTTGAATTTTTCATCTTTCGTTGCTAAATATCTTATGCCTGTCCCCCAGCAAGAATTTACTACTTAGATTAGATTGAAAAATTGAGTTTGATTTTTCTCATATTTATATATATATATACTGGGAGACTGATCAATTGCTGGGAATGACACATGCATGAGAACTGTGGTGATCATGTGGTTAAGAGGGAGCAGCCTATTGTGATCACCATGGGACAGGATGTTTGGTAAAGATGGTCTGCTGATAACATTTAGAGAAGGATATACAGAGGTAGCTGCTAATTGTAATCACTTGAAATAAAGTTTTTGTGAAGAACTGATTTTTATAACAATATCTGTTTGATAACATTGTCCGTGGTTATGATAAGCGACATCCCCTGCCTCTCTCTCTATCTCTTCCTTTTTCTCTTTCACTCTCTCTCTCTCTCTCTCTCTCTCTCTCTATATATATATATATATATATATATATATATATATATATATATATATATATAGTAGAATGTGGATTCGCAACACAAACTAGCTCATGTTTCTGCCCTATTCGGGCCTCATCAGGCTAGCCCGATTTGTACCATATATGTATATATATACATATGTGTATATATATATATATATATATATATATATATATATATATACATATATATATATATATATATATATATATATATATATACATATATATATATATATATATATATATATATATATATAAAATGTGAACTATAAAGAATGAGAAGGACTCGGGAGTAAAGTGTTCAGAGGTAAGGTTTATTAATCTTTAGATGTAAATGGTCCAGACATGTTTCGGGATTTTTCCCATCTTTAGTGGTGTGTGCTGTGTGAGTATGTGTTTTTAGGGTTTAAAGTTCCCATGTGGAACCAGAGTCCACTATCAGGAGCTATGCCTTGTGGGTAAAATATTTCATAAAGGCTGCTGGAGGCATTCTGCTATGGCTTGTCCTTGCAAAAAAAGATTTTGGAGAGAACGGCGAGTTTCAAATAGATAGCCGGTTTTTTTTTCAACTGCAGATGTCGGAGGAGGACTGGTGATTGGTGAAAAGTTTACAGCACTCCCCGATTCTGCTTTGGATTCGGAAATCGATAGACTTCTTTTGTCGATTTGCAGTCTGCAAAGCGTAGCTGTTGTTTTTTTTTTGTTTGTTTTTTTTAGCACTGCCTCAATGCTGGAGGCGCTGGCTTGTGGGCTCAAGTGTTTCTTACCAATTCTTCCTTGTTGTAAACCAAGGTCTTCCATTGTTAACTCACGACTAAAAATGTTCTTTGCAAAACACTTTTATAATATTTGTTCTACTGTTCTTGATTTTATTGATTATCCCTAACTATCTTATCGTATATATTTCAACACAACTCTAAACGTGCCTTGTAAAGCATTTGTAGGTTTAATTTTGTTTAAATTAGTCCGACATCCTAACATGGAAGCTAAGATTTCTTATTTTTCATTTCAAATTATGAAAATAAAATAGAATAAAATAAAACAGCCCTTTTACGGTGCTTATTGTTAATATATTTTTAAGTCATCAATAAATTGCATCCCAGTAAAAATGAATAAATTTAACGACTGGTTCTCTACATAACTAATTCTACATTTTATTGCCCAATTCTGTAAGTAATACTTGCATTAATTACTGATCACTAACAATCACTTTCTCCCAAATTTTCAATGAATTTCCAAGTCATTTACAATGCGTTCCAGTTGTAAAATCATTAGCCATGTATTTGTATTACAGGTATGAAAGCTTGTTTTTTTCCGTCAGTATCATTTGCATCGATTCCTTTTTTCCAAGTACAACAAATAAAGTGAATGCCGAGATTAGCGATTTTTAATTATCAAATGTTTCCCATTTCGCAAGAAATGATTAGTGGGTTGTTTCAGAAAATAAATTATGCTATGTGGAGTTCCCAAGAAGCGTTAACATTCATTGGCCGCCCTCAGAAAAGCCGAAATCTTACCCATATATATAGAGTTCAAATGCATTCGTAACTTTTATATCTTATATATAATATTGTATTTTCTATGTAATGAATAAATTCAGTGATATATAAGAGCTGTCGGTTTAGCACAGTTGACAAGAGAGTCACCTACCAATCAGTTGGTCGTGATTTCAAATTTTAAACATCGGTTTGGTTTAACGTGAGATGATAGACAAAAAGTGAATTAGGCGAGGATTGTTCCCTATTCTTGTTCTTGTTCTTCCCATTGGTAACAGGTGGGAAACTAAGTCAACTCCAACTTGGACCTGACATTGACTATAAATTCTTCTATCGATCCGAAAGGATTGCATTTTCTTCCTCAATTAATCCCTGTTTCTCATTTGTCATGTTTCATGTTTCTCTATTAACGCGAATCGGTCAATGATGAATATATTGCTCTTTATTCGCCTTCTCGCAAGTAAAATTCAATCCAAAAAATGTACATCAAAACATCCCAATGTGAATGATGATATAATACTTTATCAACCGTTTTAGTGCGAAATTGAATCTAAGAAATTTGAACATCAAAACACTTTGAGATCAATGATTATATGATTCTTTATTCACTGTTTTAGCGTAAATTGAATCTAAGAAATTTGAACATCAAAAACCATGATGTCAATGATTATATGATTCTTTATTCACTGTTTTAGCGTAAATTGAATCTAAGAAATTTGAACATCAAAGCACCATGATGTCAATGATTATATGATTATTCATTCACCGTTTTAGCGTAAAATTTAATCTAAGAAATCTGAACATCAGAATACTTCAATGCCGATACCATAGCTAAAGTGTGTGAATAAGTTTTAATTAATCTTAGCTGGTGTTCGAGTCGGCAGCTTGGAAAAATGATCGTCAATTAATCAAAATAATGATATCATTAGACATGCGGGTACATGAAATTATAATTTGATGGTGAAACAATCATGAAATATCTATGTATATATGTGTATAAGGAGACGAAAGCCATGAAGTAATAGTTTAACAGCTTATATAAAACGATTTGATGATCCTATCTTCTCACTATTATTACTACTTGTGTACACATGACTTCCAGTATTCGAAATGTTCTTCTTCATGCCTTTTGGGGGCAAAAAAGTAAAATCAAATAGAGATGTGATTTCGTTATTTCTTTACTTGCCCAAATGAATTAGCAAAAAAAATACACGCGACATATAATAGATCAATCTTAAAATGTATTTCTGGATGACGCAATATGGTTTCAATCTTGCGAATATGCTTAGGTATAACTCTCTGGGTCATTCTTTTTGCTGTAGTGTAAATATCACGTGTTTTCTCTTCAATTTTTGGTAACAGATAGGTTAGAAGTGAGAACAATGGAAGATTGAATCATTTGATGTGAAGTTAATATTTCAACTTCCACACGTTTGTCGATCTCTTCGTTGCCACTTGATGAACTGTTGAAATGGAAGACAGACTATTAGACTCTGATTTGAAACTGACATTTTATTACTTGAGTTTGTGGTGGTTGAATGTTGTTTGTGGGTTTGTGTGTGTTTAACAAAAAGGGATGCAACATAAAAGTTGGGTCAATTTAATCATAAATACTTGCCTAATACTGGGTTTTCACCATATCCCCCGAAGAAAAATCCCTGAAGCTGTTTATACATCGACTTATAGAGGTTATTGCTTACAAAGGGTAGCGTTAAAGATTAGTATTACATTTGTTTCGTGCTCAATGTTCAAATTACCCGAATTGTGGGGTTGCATCTTGCATATATATATATATATATATATATATATATATATATATACATATATATATATATATATATATATATATCTGTACAAACATATATATATATACATATATCTATATATATCTATCTCTCTCTCTCTATATATATATATATATACATACATACATATATATATATATACATACATACATATATATATATATACATACATATATATATATATATATATATATATATATATATATATATATATATATACGTGTGTGTGCGCACGTGCACACACATTTAAATAGATTTTTGTGCATCATTCGATAAAAAATATGTCATGCATTGTTATCTAATCTCTATTGTAATAATACCTCTTCATTATCAAGTTATTAAATCAAATTACGAAAATAAACAAAACAAGATTGACCAACGTACAATATTTGATTTTAAACTACTGCTATGTCCCTGGGCCTTATAATGCATACGCATATTGCTTGTTAACATCTGTTAATGCTTTGAATTTCATCTACGTTTTCCCGAACTATCTAATTTCCGTCGTCCGAAAAAGAAAATTGGCCTTACAAATCAATGAATTATGGGCAAGTAAAACGCGTAAACATGACGGATATACAATTCGGGGAAATACTTTATATCGAAATATTGGATCAGATACACACCCAGTCCAGTGGTCTACCACTGAGCTAACGGCAACCCCTATGATCCATTGTAAGAAGTATTTTCACATGATCTTTCAACTCTTACTCATCGACAACAGCTAGGCTACTTCCTGTTGATGATAATATCAAAAAATGGTAAAACACAAATTCTTAAGGAAAATGGAACTAGGCTGAGTGTATCACGTGTGTCACATGAAAACTTAACGAAGAAGGTGGTAAAAAAAAAAACAGGACCAAAGGGTGTTTGTTTACTAACAACTCCTTTCTTTATCTAAACTTATCACATTTTCCCAAGGTCATTGTCATAGGGTAACGTATTAGACCAAGTAGTACGAAGACCGTGCAAGAGAGGCTCATCGCTGTAATTTAGTTGAGAAAACGAGGATCAAAATCTCAAACCCTGAAATAAATCAAATAGATTTTTTTTTAATTTTTTAAAAGATGGCGCTCAATTTATGAGGCATATGAAACAAATGTATTTTTAATTAACAAGAAAGACATTATTTTTTCTTTTGGAAAATGGTGAATGGTTTAATCAAATTTCAAATGAACCAAATTCCTTAAAACATACTTTAAGGTAAGATATGTACGTCTGCAAAAATCTACCGATATTCTCAAATAGTTATAAGGTTAGTACTTTTAATTGAATGACAGTAGTGTTAGATGAATGAGAGGATTTACCTAAACAAAAAACAAAGCTGAATACTTCAACTTTTTTTAAAGGAAGACGGAGTTGGTAGAATTGTTTAACCAAGGCCCTAGCCTGCAGATAAACCTATCCAACAAACTTCAGTTTTATGGTAAAATTTAAAGCAAATAATTTCTTTCTTTCTCTTTTTATATATATATATATATATGTATATTATTGTGTTATCCACAGACAGCTGTTTCGTTGTATTACATCACTTCAGTGTGGCTTTAGGCAATCCATTATCCCATCCAGTACCATGAGGCAAGATTAAAACCTTCGCTTCAAGACTCGGAGGCCGGTATCCTACCACTGCGCTACGGAATATCCGATCCTATAATAGCTCTAACGCAAAATATTAAACGCAGACAGCAAAAACACAACCACTCTCCCACTAATATCGAAACAATTGCCCAAAGAAGTACTCCCCCACATCACAAATAATCAAAAACAGATGGAATATCCTAACATTAAAACCTGAATATAGAGATATCTTTAAGGAACCGGGTTTCCTTTCTTTCCGTAGACCCCAAAATATTATGACAAAATTAGCTGTAATACCATTACGAATGATAAAGTGTCCCGTAAAATATATAACCGCAGAACCGTTCAATTCTTTTAACCATGCAATAGCAAAAAATGCATATGCTGTAATCATCTCACTCACTAATTCCTTTGCCAGTTCTACCAGCAAAAAGACCTTCAACATTTATCACAGCTCTAACTGCAAAAGTAGCAACATTGTCTACTTTCTCGAATGCGCACAATCTAAAGTACAGTACGTCGAGGAAGCTGAATAGTCATTTAACATCAGATTCAATAATTATTGACAGAGTTAGATTCATCAATTCTCTCACTAATTAATACTTACATTGCTTAGAACTCCTAACCAACACACACCCATAAACCAATAGACCTTTTTTACAAAACTTCCCTACCCACCCTCACGCCCAGGGTTGAAAAATCATAAACACATTAAAAGAATAGAGTAAATAGATATGAATATGAATGAAAAAATAAAATAGAATAAAAAATGGAAAATCAAAATTAAGACAAGCCGACTGCTTCCATAACAGTGTAAGAACCTCTCATCAATAGTGCATTTCTGAATAATTAAACTCCTCGTGATATCATTTTACATGGTTCTTTAACACCTCAGGATTCTTATCCATCGAATTTTTTTGAAGATTTAATCCCCTTATTCCGTTGTGCTTTTCTCTTTCCATCCGAAGCGTCCCCATGGTAACCTCAACCTTCGAAACCTGGCCCCATCTATTTTATTCATAATAGTCACTACCATCATCAATCCTGTTCACTGACCCACAGCAGCAAGGTGAACGTATATGGAAATGTCTCATTTTACTGATGCATAACCAACAACTATACTACTGACGTTGAAGGTGTTTGACTTTTCCACTGAGGATGAAGTTTTTTGCTTCGAAACATATTCGGTATAATTCTAGATAAATAAACAATTCCAATTAACAATTCCATGTATTCTATACGATCCGGTTCTGTCTCAACTTTTTACTGTACAACTCTCTCTCTCTCTCTCTCTCTCTATATATATATATATATATATATACACACACACACACATATATATATATATATATATATATATATATATATATATATATATATATATATATCGACGATCTCCGTGACCCTTGATGGTCAATTTAAGCTCGGCATTTTCGAATTTAAAGGGGACTGCTACACTGTTGAGGCTGCAAATTTGCGTACAAATTGACATAAGATGTGTGGCGATGGCCATTGGTAATCCCCTTAAGTTCTTTTCAAGGGCAGATCAAATTTGGCATTTTTAATTTAAGATGGTTGCATCTTACTGCAAATTTGTGTACCGGGTTAGCTTAAACCCAATATGAACATGGAATAGATGGTGACCTCTAATGGTCAATTCAATTAATGGTCAGCTCAGTTTTGGCATTTTCGACCCACCCAAAGGATTGCACTCCCTACTTTGAGAAGCTCTATGTTAGAATTTAGTACATTACTTTTGAGTCGATTACTTTTCTCCCGGGCAATGCTGGGTAATGCAGCTATCGGGTAAATGAATAGATTTCACTTATCAAATAATGTCTGCACGTGAGTTTATGAGCAACTGATTAACTGTTCGTATCGACCGGGGATCTTTCTATAGTCTTCATATTTTAAGAGGTTCTTCCAGTTTTATGGTAGCGTACGGATTTCAATGCTCAACTTACAGAAATATTGTCACATCCCTTGCCCAGACACGTTCATGAAGTTTATCAATGGTTAAGTTTTCTTACCCGATATGTTGTCTTCCTTTCTGTCCAGTTTAGCGTTGGAGGATATGACACGACTTAGGTGAGGGAAGTGCTAATCCGCTTTCAACTTTGTCAGGCTCATGGAAATGGTAGGTGGGTGGTACTTTTGTTTTGGTGCAGGTTGATGGATGACCGCTTTTAAGGTCTACTTCTATACCGAAGAATTTTTGTGGTCTTTCCAAAATAGGACATTACCTGCTGGAGGGCTGCTTCGGAGTGAACGACCAGGATCGCTTCATCTGCAAATAGGAGCACTCTGACCGACTGAACCGTGTGGATTCGGGGACTCTTCAAGTTAAACGTATTGCCGTTTTTACTTCTGCTGATGTACACGTTAACCTGTTTCAACATCATGATAAAGAACATTGGAAACAATATGGGGCCAATTCACAGCCTTGTTTGTCACCGTTAGCGATTGGGAAATGTTTGGAGACGTCACTGCCACATCAGACGCCCAAGTTGCGCTAAGCAGAGTTCGATAATTATGGCGAGAAACCTCGCTGGGCAAGCCAATTTTTCCCTGTTTATCCAGTTGCACGGCCTGCTTACCGTATCGAACGTCTTGGTCAGATCATTAGTTTTATTCACATCATTTTCTGTCCGTCTGTCTGTCTGTCAATTCAATTAACTTTAAAACTGCATTAGCTCTATGAAAGATAATCCTAGCTAAACAGAGCTAAGTCTATTCAGAAGTATCCTCGCGAGAATTTGACCTGCAGTTGAAAACAGAGTGATACCCCGGTAATTTGATCAGGCAAAGGGTTTATGAGGACTGCGTCTTTGAAGGCCTACGACAGTTTTCCCTTTTCCCAGCAGTTGACAAGGAGTTCAAAGAAGCTTTTCATGTAGAGCAGGGTCATTGTGTTTCCTGATCTCTGGAGCATATTTTGTTAACATTTCCAGCTTAGCCTCACTTTGGCTGCTCGATTGCTTTCTCAATTTTTCTCACAGTGCTGGTGCCCCATCAAGTACCAATTTAGCCGGTTGTTGCCAGATGCAGCCAATTGCAGCCCTCTACGAATATATAGGTATATCATAAAGCGCCCAATATACTTTAATACTCATATACTTAAATACTGATAGTCCAACATCTCAAATACAGAAGTCTGACAGTTTTATCAGAAAGCGAGGCTTTATATCGTTCCTTTGATCTTTCCACTTCTCATTAACTGATAATTGTTTTTTATTTCATCCTATAACTAATGAAGAAATTTCAATATTAACAACTTGAGTGAAATCGCTTCACTTAAGACTAAACGAATAAAACCGATAATTATAATGTTTATGTTTATGTAACCTCTGATATCGCAGGTATGATTTATTAAACAAATATGTCAAAACTTTCGTACACTTTAATGGTTGCATGCATAATGACACAATGAATATTAGAAACATGTACAATGAATAAAAAGTTGCTAAACTTTCCATTGTACATTAATAAATGGATGGAGAAAAATAAGATATGAATTTAACAAGTTGATCATCTAATGCCTATCAATGTTCTTGTAGAAAACTAAAAAATATCGAATTTCAGATGTGTGTATATTACATGTATGATATTGTGTGGAAATATTTAAAAGCTTACCTATATAAACATATGTGCGAACATGACCATATTTAGAACTGAAAATGAAATAGTAAAAAAGGGCTCCAAATATCATTAGGTGGAGTAAACCCTCCTTTAGTAAAGGCATTGAATAACATGCTGCTATTACTGGCATAACTTATCATTATCCCGTGACTTGTATTTTCCCATTTTCAAGATTACACGGAATTCAAAAGAAATTATTTGCGAATTCAACCCAGGTTATTCTACGTTTCTTAGAATGCCGAGATTCGCATGACAAATTCAAGGTTAGTGACGTTTTACCAACAACACTTAAGAGCCAATCCTAGAAAATATCAACGAAAATTCTTTCTCACTTGATTCCTAGTATCACAGAAATTCCACAGGAGATTAGACAGAAAATGATATCGAAAAGTTTTATACATAAACTCGTAACTGTAAAATTCACAACACTATTTTTTCTTTCATTCTTATTTTATTCAGAAGTTCTCGCTTTTTGAAAGTTCGCTTTCACGAAAAACGAAAATAGAATCCAGCGTTTGTTTTTCAGATTAGCCGTTATAGTCAGCAAAATCCCTCTGTCTCTCAGTCCTATACTCCAGTCTCCTGTATTGCCCACCTACCGAGCTTCAGACGATTAGGGTAACTTACCATCATCATCATTTCTTTGGTCTGAGAGCGCTCAAACATTTTCCACGAATAAATTAATGATAATTCATCTCTTAGCTTCGTCATTCAGGCTTGTGAAAGGTTTCTATAGAAATGCTCTGCTTTCAGATTGTGGGGGAAACTCATATTCATTTATTGATCTATTATTATCATCATCATCATCATCATTATTATTATTATTATTATTATTATTATTATTATTATTCACACCATTAGCCTGATGGTCACAGCTGGAGACTGAGTGACAGCAAGTCTCCTCAGATTTTCAGCCCTCCTCTCATACCTCCCTCACCAAGAATAGGAGCGATGTGGTTCGTACCTCAACCACTATTTGTGGTGTTTTGGGTTTTTTTTTTTAATTGTACTTGTTTTTTCTCCTCTCTTCTTCTCCCTGTTAGGCTACTGCTAACAGCTGGGGTCATAAATCTCTTATTTCTATATTTTTAGCACTTTCCTCAGTATTCGGGTAGTCCCCAGCAGTGGTCAGTATAGTTTCGATCCTTCCTTTTATCCCTGGTTCTTCCAATCTCACTTTCTGTGTCTTTGCTACGGTTCCGAGAGCGCCTATTACTGGCCCTACCCTGACTTTCATGTTCCACACCTCTTTCAGCTCCCTTGCCAGGTCCTGGTATTTTCCCGGCTTTTTCACTCTCTTTCCTATTTACTCTGTGATCTGCAGGAACGGTCACGTCTATTATTTGGTCGGTTCTTCTTTGTAACTTCTTTTCTCCAGGGCTATCTCCAGTTTGTGTTGGTACCACCTTCTCGAATGCTTAAATCCCATTCGTTTACTCAGTTCCCCGTGTATCAATGTATCGTGTCTGTGTTTATACTCCTTACGGTCTAATTGACTACATTCACTAATTATGTGGTTTATGGTCCCATTCCCTTTCCCTGCATAGACGGCATTTGCTATTTGTTTGTGTTCTATCGATTCTTGCTTTGAGATACTTTGTCCTAGTGCATTTGTTTTGGCCCGCCATGATGAACGATTCTATCTCTCTCTTCAGTTTCCTTTGCATCCTGTATCTGTCTTCTTCCTTATAGTTTTTTCTGTTCCCATTTTTCTTTCCTTGTTCGCTGTGCTGCTCCTACGCTTTCTACTTTTTAGTTATTCGTTGCACTACTTCAGGCGCTTTTTATAATACCTTCACTGTTTGCTTGCACATAGTCTATTTTTTACCATCTGTTGTCGAGTCTTTACCAGTAACTTGTGTATGTCAGTTTTATTTTTTTGTGTTACAGTTAACATTAGTATACAACAGATGATATTGCTCTTCTGATTATAAGGGCAGTACATGTAAGAACAATTTTCTGGATTCTGCTGAGAGAATGATCGCCAGAGATTTCGGTGAGATGTTTCTTAATGCCCTTTTTATCATTCCCAATATCCCAACATCAAGTTTCACCAGCTCTTTCACTGCTATTTCGACTAGAAGGCACACTCATGTCAATTAAAAAGCTAGTCCATGTTAAAAGGTGGCCCTTGATTACTATAACGGGACTATTTGGTTTGATGATCCTTTTGGTATTTATTAGTCCCTCCAGTCAATGGATCTGGCTGATGTCCATACCAGTTATTGTCTGTTGGTATTCTACATTGCTTGCAGCTTTTCAAATATAGATATTGGCCAACACTGTTATGTCTGGACATATTCTGTTGGCGTGAAAACAGAGCAGCCAGACATGATGAAGTCTTTTATTGTTTCTGCACTGAGGTCACAGAAGCGGCATTTTGGGTCGGCATTAGTTTTATATTAGCTAGGAAATTTCGTGTGTGCAAGCTTCGATCCCGAGCGGTCAGTATAAATGCCTCTATTTCTGTTCTCAATCCATTGTTCGTAAGACACGGATGGCTGTTTTTTAGTCTACACCAGCGTCCTTGCCCCAGAGAGCACAATGTCCGTGCAAAGGTTTCTGTCCCAATTCCAACTCAAACTGTTTAATGCCCTGGCTCTTTGCATGTTGCTTCATCCTTTTTTCAGCGAATACTCTTGACCATCCAAGTTTATATCCAGTTCTCCTGTATTTTTTTCACTTTATTTTATTATTGGGTGTAATCTCTTTGGTATTTACGAGTTCCTTGACTATTTTTAACATCCAGTCCTGCGTGATTGAGAGTAACTGATGTAATCCTGTTGTTGTATCTTTGTATGTCAGTTCGAGTTACACCATTTCCCTGCCATCGATATGCTTTCACAAATAGAGACGATCAATGTCTACTGTTGTGCATTCATTAGTAATTTCCTGGGTTTTGTGTCAATTTTTCCATTTACATCAAGATTCCAATTAATTGTATTAAAGTCATAAGTCATAACAGGAATAGCAAGTGTATTGATGTCTTTTACACAATTTTTTTTTTTAGAATTCAGTGCAGTTTTCAATCTGCTGAAACACACTTTCCTTACATTTTATTTCATACTCGCATGCTGAATTCCTCTTCCTTCAATAATTCCTAAATATATATACACCTCTTTTTGTTCTTATCCTTTTATTCCTGTTTCTATATCTAGTTCTATGGAATTGGTTATCCCCAGCCTTCCTTTCATGCTCATTGTCATCTTTGATATATAATTTCAGTTCATCCATGTAAAATAGGTGGCTTATCATTTTGACTCTTATCTTGCATCCATATCAAGTTTTGTTCAACTCAATAGATAGGAGAATTAGTAAGAAACAGAAAAGTAGAAAGGAGAATGAATCCTCTTGTAATATGCCGCAGTTTGATATTTCCAGATCCAATTAAAATTAGAAATGAAGAGGTCAATGCTCTATAATCACATACTATATCGCAAAAAGTTCACCAACACTGGATATAATTTGTAGAGTTCTAAAGCTTTTATTATCCATGAGTGGGGAAGCTTTTTTGTAAGCTCAGGTTTAAGGGTTGACCCTAAAAAAGCTCTCCCTTGATTTTAACTGGCTATAAGGATTTTTTTCTCAATTTCAGGGTAAAAATCGTAAGCATATTCTTTTTAATTCTATGGGTCAAAATCGAGGTCAAACTTTTTTTCACTTTTAGGGGTCAAAATTGGGATGACGATACTTTTTTTCTCAAAATAGAGGGAAAAATCTTTTTCTCATTATGGGGTCAATATTTAAGGGAAATCTTCATTCTATTTTGGTTGTTCAAATTCTGCGAGGAACTTTTTAACGTTTAACGATCAAAATCCACGGGAAAGATTTTTTTCGAATTTTAGGGGTCTAAATCGAGGGAGAAAATTTGGGGATTTTTTCTTACTTTTAGGGGGCAAAATTAGTGTAAGGGACTCCTCTTTTATTTCAGGGGGGCAAAAACGGAATGGCGGACTTTTTCCTCATCTAGGGGTTAAAATCGAAGAAGATTTTCCACCTTTTTGGGGTCAAAATTTAAGGGATTTTTTCATAACTTTGGTGGGGATTTTTTAGAAGTTAAAATCAAGGGGATTTTTTCACTTTTTGAGGTCAAAGTCGGAGGGAACGTTTCTTTCACCTTCAGAGGTAAGATTCATGAAGCAACTTTTTTTTCCACTTCTAGGTATCAAAGTCAAGGAATTAATTTTTCTCACTTTCAGAGTCAAAAGTGAGTGGGAACCTTTTTCATATTCATTTTTTCAGAGGTCTAAAACAAAGGGAAACTTCTTTCCCCAGGTCACAACGGGTATTATTATTAGCTAAATATATTGAGAAAAATTGATAACGAATTTTTGCAGAAATATTACTCTGGTTTGCTAAACCGGATCTTGACCCAATTTTTTTCAATTTCATAACCAATATAGAGAAACGAGCCAAATCCTGAACCCTGATAATTTATCGAGCATGATTGCAATTTGGGGGGCGGATACTAGGGAGTTGCAAGGGGAGTAATTCCTAATTGTGTATATATTAGAGGGCCTAATTCCAAATCTTGCTCATAGAAACTGTCTAATTCAAACTCCAAACTTAGTCTGTACGGTTTTAAACGTAAACTCTATCTTGAAATTTTTGTTCCAAATTAAGTAGCTTCAATTCCAAAATAATCAAATAATTTAGATTCTATTACTAGACTAAATTTCCAGAAAAAATAGATCAATTTCTTTTATTAATAGTTTGTGCATATTTCCTGTCGCATAATATCATTAGTGTGGAAGGGAATTTTGTCAGTTTTCTTTGGTACCAAATCTTTATTTCGGGAACCAATTAGCTTTCAAAACCAAATATTCATAATTTAGGTCTTGAAAAAATACCAAATGGCATCCATGCACTCCCAACAGAATAGGAAACTAACCCTCTTCCCCACATAATATGGAAAGTAAGTAAAAATCAAAATAGTGTCTGTTGTTGTTATTGTTTAGTGGTAGTTTTGTTTACAGGTAAATTCGATTGTAGTCTTCAGTTCGTCGCAATAATTTACTCTAAATAAAGGAATGTAAAAAAAATCATGAATTAAATATTCAAGTTAGTGTCACATGAAATCCCACATGAATTTTATGCAGGATTTCATATGATTTAATAAAAGTATTTTTAAATTGTATATTTATCAATAATTGAGAAATCATACATTCATACACAGAAATCCTGTAAAGGATTTCAATGTCCAATTCTAATATTTCCCAATTAAAAAAATATTTATAAATTTTAACCTTCAATTTAAATTAGAACTGTGAAATTGAATTTCAAGAAGGTTAGAAACTTTATTTGTCTTATCATATTCACCGTGTGTATGTTGTATGTGATAGCCAACCAGAAAATCATATAGCATAAACCCATGACAGTTTTTGCGTGCATCACTGTGTGCTCTCAGTAATGTCTTGGCGAATTAGTTTTTGAAAATCACCCGACCCAAAAATGTATTCTTTGGAGGAGTTCAAGTTACAATGTAGTTTCATTTTTTGTACCTGTGTGTTGTGATGTAGTTTGAGACGCTGCTAAATGTGGTTTTGAAATTGAATTGTGTATTAGAGGAAGAGACAGGGGGGAGTTTTCGATTTTATGAGATTATAGGCTCGAAATTATTTTAGCCTAACAGTTAACATTTTTTAGTAGAGTAATGGAGAACACGAGTTTCAATACAAATATATAACCCTTCCAATCTCTTGACCGTATCCTTTTTTCATGTGCATTGGAATGTTACCAAAGTCCTTTTTTTCACGATTAGATTTTTTTGCGTCACACGGCTCCGGCGTGCTGAATATATATATATATATATATATATATATATATATATATATATATATATATATATATATATATATATATATATATATATATATATATATATATAAGTAATACTTACAATTGATTTGAATAACCAGGTAAATACTTGCTCTAAGAGGTGGGTTGATTTGCTGTCAAGGGAAAAAAAGAATTGATAAAGTTAGCTGACAGAGAGATGAAATTCAAAGAGTCTTTAATTCACTTTGTAAAAAGGAAAAAAAGAATCATAATCACTCATCCTTTACTCTGCTGAAAAAGGTGAGTCTAATGTTTGAAAAAAGCGAGGCTAATGTAAAAGATAGCGGGGCCAATGTCAAGAGAATAGAGATAATGTAAAAAAGGGGGATGCTAAAAGATGGCCCAATTGAAAATGATAGAAGAGTGAAACATCCCATGATATTTGCTTATTCTCTATTTCCATCTCTCTCTCTCTCTCTCTCTCTCTCTCTCTCTCTCTCTCTCTCTCTCTCTCTCTCTCTCTCTCTCTCTCCTACTCTTTTTTTCTCTTTTCTGTTCTCTTATTGAACTACTGGAAATGTAACACAAACGGTAGTGCAATAATATATAGGTTGTCAGTAACGGTTACGTTGATTGTAGTGTGAAAAAGTACGTTCCATGAATTTCTATGACACGTCTAGCTAATGCCATATATTTCCAACAATTCTATAGTTTTCAAAATAAGCAAAACGAAAGGAATATTTCCTTTCTTTCTTTTTTCTTCCTTTCTCTGCCTTCATTTCCTTCCCTCCACCCTTTTCCATTTCATAGAAACATCTCTGACGTGAACATTGTTGCTTCTCTCTCTCCCCTTGTTCTTTTTCATTATATCTAATTTCTGTTTTCTATACATCTTGCTCTTATCTCCTTTTCTTACTCTCTTATTGAATCACCTAAAGCGTGACACAAAAACGATGGAGTAATAATGTATAGGAAGTATTTAGTCGCATCTTTGTCTTTGCCAATCTGTGTACATTCTTACATTTTGGAGAAACTTCTCTCACCAGTCGTATTAGTTATCATTGAACACAAGTAAATCTCTAATGCTGGCGGAAGCTCCAGGGCTACAGCCCCTAAAGCCCATGCCTAAATCAGACACAGCTTCTATAGGATAAAGGATGAGTGCTCAGACTTGCATATGCTATTTGGGAAAAAAATATGGATTGTGTATATAAGTGTGTGTGCTATGGCTTAGCTTCATAAACGAAAATTTAGGACTTTTCCACGCCTGTCTCAGAAGAGGCAGTTTTCTTTCTGAGGAGGCTGCAGGGGAAGGTCTGTTAACCGGTGAAAACTCGGATTTTATAGGGCTGCCCTTTCTTTTCTGCTCTTGCTCTACAGCTTGTTCAGAAGGGGAAGTTGCCTGGCAGACCTTTTGTCACTGTGTCTCCCTGTTGGCTGCCTTAGCAATCCACTGGTGGTAGTTGATTCCCCAGGCGGTGGAAGTCCTTTTAAGGACTTTGTTTTTCATCGCCTCTATAGCGTATCTTTGCTACGCTTGCCAGATACTAGTTGACCGAACAGGAAGAAATTCATACATACATTACACACACACACACACACACATACACGCAGACTTATATGTATAAGTTTGTAAAAATAAATTTTACAGAATCCTAAGCGGTTGCACTCTTGAAACTGAAAAATTGAGTATAATGGTAATTTGAACCTACGATGAATATAGGGTAGGTGGGGATTACCTCTGGTGACATCTAAAAGTCAATTAGGGGTCAGGTAAATTTTTGCATTTTCAAATATAACGGAAACGGTTACATCTACAGACTGAATAACTGAGTTCGAAGGTAATTTGACCAAAGGGTGAACGAAAAATTGGCGCGTGCTGGCATCTATCATTTTTTTTTTGATAGTCCATTTCAAATCTAACAAAGACAGCTGCACCCTACGGGCAGTACATTTGTGTGCCTGGCTAACTTAACCCCAGGGGGACATAGAATAGGTGGTACTAACCTCTGGTGAGCTCTAAAAGTCAGTTCAAGGTCAAATCGATTTTTTGTAATTCCCCCGGACTCCTCAGATATGTATATATACATGAATATATATATATATATATATATATATATATATATATATATATATATGAACATAAGGAATATATGCAAATATTGAAGTGTGTCGGGGTCAATTTTATAGGTGCTGCTTTGTAGCCTAATTAATACTTTCGTGGACATCATGTTAACTACTTCGGACACGGAAAAAAAGAAATTAATGGATCCAGTAAATCTATTCATAAAAAATATTCATGGACTTCAATGTGTTCTTTTTTCATTTACGCTGATACGAAAATTTGAGAACAATGGTTTTTCTGACGAACCAAAGCTCAATTTGCATTCTTTATGATACTGCAGACAAGGTATTGCGTTTTTTGTAATCTGCAGAATCAGTAAAAGAGAAAATGCACCACTTAATATAGTTACATTCATACCACGAATAGATGCAAGCACAAACACACACACACATATATATATATATATAGAGAGAGAGATGTATATATATTTGTGTGTATATAGATATGCGCACTTATGTATTCACACATAAATGCACATACAATAAATGATATATATGTTCAGTATGTTTTGTTTACAGGCTCTGCAAAGCAAGGAATAGATTTTCATTTGATTTTTTTTGTTGACATTTTCATGTCGACATACATTCAGTTCCTGCGTTTAAATACTAGAGCATCCGCAATGTGATATCAGAAAAACAATTTCTTTACGGGTTCGTTGACCTCGTATGTACTTAGAAATGTACCCTTAGGTAAACATGTTTGTGTGATCGCTATTTAATTAATGATTCTTAGGCGAAGTTTCAGTGATCAAGGTCTCTATCTATTTTGAGAAATATTCCCATATATATATATATATATATATATATATATATATATGTGTGTGTGTGTGTGTGTGTGTATATATATATATATATATATATATATATATATGAATGTGTGTGGGTGTGTGCCTGTAAACATGGATGAATCGTAACACATACTATAAATGTGTGTTTCTTGATGCGTGTATGTGTACTTTCTCATTACATATGTGCAACTACATATGAAATAATGCATGCTGATATTTATCATGGTATGAATGGTTGAATGGCTTGGCTTTACGAACGAAGATTATTGGAGGGTTTTTCACGATTATTGGAACTTAGACAGCGGGACTTTATCGCAGAATTGAAATGTAGACTATGAATAAAGGGTATTTGCTTTAGCGGTCGGGTTTCGATGAGGTTTGGCGGAGGGCTCATTTATCATTATTATTGGCATTTTATATTGTTTGATAATGTGTTGTTAAATGTGGGCAGATGTAACAATGGCCTGATCTCGGAACAATTATTAAATGACAGCCGACTCGATGCATTTCCTCCTCTGTTTGTGATGTTCATTTTTTATAATATGGGTATGACGTAAGTCGAAATTGTAACCTTATTTATGTCTAAATGTTCTTAGTGCATTGAAGGGGTCATTTATTTTGAGTGCTCCTCGGTGATTCTTTCGTTGAATTGTCTAGAGGCCTCCCCGCCGTACATTTTAGAGTAATCCTGGCATGCTTCGGAATTGTTTTCCTTTTTGTTATTCTTTAATGAGGTCTTTGATTGTCTTAGATAGATTTGAAGTGATAAGTACGCAAAAGTCAAATATCAGTATCCAAGACAAGATCTGTCCACTGTTAGCAAGACTCGTTATCAAACAACACAAATTGCTCGTACGTAATATCGTCCCAAACGCCAAAACTCATCGACCCCCTCCCCCAACTACTAAAGTATATACATGGGTGTCACAGCTTTTTGTTTTGACTGCTTGTCTGACAGTTATGAGAGTGTGATTTGCCATTGACGAAACATTTTATCCTTATATCTGACGATGAAACAGATTCAATCAATCAATCACTCTCTCTTTCTCCCTCTTTTACTCTCTCTCTCTCTCTCTCTCTCTCTCTGCACATATACATATATATAGAAAATGAAGGAGTGATGAAAACTCTTTCTCTTTCTCTACCCCCCCCCCTCTCTCTCTCTCTCTCTCTCTCTGTACATATATACATATATAAGGAGAAAGTGAGGGAGCGGTGAGAGCTCTTTCTTTCTCTCACCCTCTCACTGTATATGTGCAGCACATATATACATAGTGAGGCAGTGATGAGAGAGAGAGAAATTATGCATCTATATGCATACATATAAGAACATACTTATATTCATGTAGGCATTATAATCATGAAATTAATAAAGTAGTCATTAATATTCATTAGCAACTTTATTTCTCTAGTTTATATCAGTTATTCGAACATCGGAAAAAAAATGCCTAATTCTTAATCTATTTACTCAAGAGTTGACCCTACTCTCGTATTCTTTGTATTTGTGTGTAGTGTCTGTTCATTCTTAGAGATGAGCAGCATGTTCGTAACTTGTCCCGAATGTGGTATTTACGTCACAAAAAAAAAAACTCGAGACACATATACAATGTAAACAAATTAAGGGCCTCCATACATTGACTGGAGGGGGAAAAGGCACAAAATTAGTCGAGATTTCTTTTGTTTTGTTTTCACTCTGTATGTCCATCTTCAATTTCTTAATCTGTTCGCAAAAATGTAACTCTTCATTAAGAAACTCATTAATAAAAATACACCAAGTTTTCAATATACATCACCTCACGAATGAATGGATACGTATTATCCACTAGAATACGTATTATGCTACGTGGTTTGCGCTTACTATAGAGCAGTGATAACCACTACAATCGTCAAGATTTTTACTAACCTTCTAGACTCTCACAACATTAGGATATTGAAGCACACGTCGAATTCACCAACAATGGCTTGCGTAATGAACTTTCTAAGCATTTCACCAAAACATGTATCCTTTTCACCCATGGTTGGAAACATAAAGTTTAAACTGATCGCTGCTATTCGATACGGGCATGGCGGTTAGAAGAAGTGCACACCGTCATGTATCCTTCATGAAGCAGCATGTACAGAAAAGAGAACCCGGTTCATAGTCCGGCCTTCGCTTGGCAAGATTCTCTGTTGATCAGCGACAGATCACGGGCTGAGATGGCTGCAGAACAATCTTGATATTCCCACACGGTCACCCATCTATATAATGACCAGCCTCGTCGTGGCTCAATTCGGGTGATCTTCGGTAAGAAACGATGTATTCAACAAAATTTGGCCGTATACTTTCAAGTTTAAACTAGTTTGGTACAAGGCCACAAAAGTAGAGCAACTTACTATCAATTAATCAATCTACAACAGGTGTGCTGATTACTATATATACATGTATGTATACACGTAACCAAGTACACACAAGTATACACACCACGACTCTAAATATGCGCATACAAACTTACTCACACAAAATTTCATGACATATATTCGTGGTATAATTCATATTTATCAATTATATATATATATATTCAATACTAAGGTTCAAGCTATATCCATTTGATGATAAGACCACGACTTATACGTTCACCCCTGTTCATAGTAGACTGGACAGCCTGCAGGGCTTGCAAGATGTCGATAATGAATTTGCTAGCATGTCTCCTCGCTCATTTCTCTGTCCTACTCTATATTCTCCAACACTTGATTCCCCATCCTTCTTTTATGGTTAAAACGTGAAGTATACAATCAATGCATAATACCAGCTCAAAAACAATCTCAGAGGAGCTCAGAGAACAACGGAGATAGCGATGTTATGGATAACCCTAAGCGATAGCAAAAAGATCAACATGGACCCGAGAGAAGACCAGTGTGTAGGATGGGGCAAATAAATAAATAAATAACTGATTGGTTCTCGTGGGACAGTGGATACAATATGAGAATACCAGACACGGCAGAAGGCAGTAGAGTTAGCCGTTAATACATGACAGAGCTTGGCACAATCACACCCATCGTGTGGAAGGACATTGGAATGGCCTCTGTAAAGTAGAGAACGTATGACTGATGATGATTATGATGATGATTGATATGATGGTGATGGTGATGATATATGTATGTATCTATAGTGTCAATGAAATGATTAACTATAAATTTCATACAAGTTATTAAGTTTCAAATTCTTTGTCCGTATACATCAGCATATCCCGCAGACTATTTCATAATTTCTTTTCTTTCCTTCTTTTTATTACTTACCCCATATCCTCCCCCCCTCTCTATCTCTATCTCTCCATCTATCTATCTATCTATCTATTTATCTATCTATCTATCTATCCATCTCTCTTCTTTTTCTTCTTTTTTCAAACGTTCTTTTCTTTCTTTTATCCATCCTTTTGTTTCTCTCATTCTCCATTCTTTCCTGCCTTCCTTTCTTCTATCTTCTTTCGTTTCTGTTCTTTCTCATTACTTTCTTTCTGGCACGTCCCTTTTTTTTCTCTACATTATCTAATTATTTCTTTTCGCTTTGCCCCGTTATTGTAAATCTTTTCCTTCCTTTCTGTCTCTCTCAACCGTGCAATCCTCCCTGTCCGAGTTGTATCCTTTTTTTTTCCCTCGCATCACTTCCAAGAACATATCCGTAAACGTCGAAACCATTCACTCGTAATGGGTATTAGGCCTTATGACAAGACAAACCGCTTTTGAAAAAAAAGTACAAATGAATAACATCACCAAATGTTAGATATCTGGCCTGATAGTGTTCTCTACTGATACCACTGAGGGTTACCGGCTGGTATCGTTATGAATTGCTGTCGGCATGAAATCCAGTGAGTGTAAAAGTTCCGACACTTTTCAAAAAACATTTTTGAATACTTACACCCTTTCAAAATTAATAAAATTTGAACCGGAGATTTCTGATTTTTGTACATTTTCAAAGCTTTTAAGTGTTCAATCTTTTTTTAAATCTTAATCTTTTTTCAAATTTTTGATTAAATTCTATTAATTTTGATGCTTTATAAGGATGTTGAAGTTTACTTTTTGAACTGTATCGGATACTTTTTTCAGTCACCGTAATATGAGTGAACACGCCCCGTTTTCGTCGCTAGATTCTGTACGTGTTTGAATGGGTCTCCGGCTGAACCGTTGTATCCGTAAGAGTCTCTGATCTGCCTGAAATAAGCGCGGAACTGTTTTAGCTATCAATCACATTAGGAGAGTAAGTAGATGATTATGGGAAATATCGCAGATTTTACAAGTAATCGAATGTATTAAAAGTTACAGGTTAAGAAGATTGTGCTGCTTCATCTACTGTGTAATAATAATGCTAATCTTTTGACTGGAGGGCAATTCAGAAAGCGAGCCAAACCCCAGATAGATAAATGAATCGACAGATAGATAGATAGAAAGATAGTTAGATAGATAGATAGATAGATAGAAAACAAAGATGGATACAGATGACAAATGATTAGATGAAAGTGAGAAGGGGAAAAAAAGAAGAACTCGATGAAATACGAATTCTAATAGGAAGGAAAAACAATGAGAAATATAGAATTCGAAAGGAGAAAAAAAAACGATACAAAAAAAAGGAGGGAAGAATTTTCAGGCTCCGCGTTTTCCTGCAAATATATATCCATATATGTCTATACTTAAAAATATAAATTAAAACAAGACGCAATAGGAAATAATTTTTTATTTGTCATATGAATGTGTGTCCGACAGGTGAGAAAAAGAGGGCGTGGTTAGACAGACTTGGTAGGCGGGGCTTAAAAGTTTCCGGAACTTGTTTCCTTAGGTTTAATTGTTTATCTTGAGATTTACACTCTCAGAACGTCCGTGACTATTCTTAGTCTTATGTATCGCATTATTATCATCATTATTATTATTACTACAACTACTACTACTACTGCTACTACTACTACTACAACTGCTACTGTTACTCCTATAATTACCACAATTATTAAAACTTCTAGTGCAACAACTACTACTAATAATAGTAAGTACGCCTACAACAAATGTTTACATGCTGCTATTATTATCATGGAAAATTTTTTATAGTCTTTTCTTTTCCTACAGAAGACTTTTTCTATGGAAATACCAACACCTCTTCCAGTCGTATAGAAAACAACAAGTGGTCGCTTAACTTTTTCTTTCCTTTTTCATTCTTTCTTTTGTTATTGCTGTTGTTGTTGGTTGTTATTTTGTATATAAATTTTGTTTCATTCTTTCTATCACTTTATTACACTCATCTCGTTCTCGGAGGAATCATATAATTCAAGTAAGATCGCCAAAGGCCAACATTTGAAATAGAGAGAGAATCGAGAAAGGAGGTAAAACAAATAGCGAGAGACGTAATAATCCCATACACATTGGTGAATTGAATCTCTGTTACAGTTTCACTTTACTTATATATATATATATATATAAGTATAAACATATACATTAATATATATATATATATCTATATATATATATATATATATATATTCAAAAAAATTTCACTTTGCAAACACGAAGTAGACCAGGGAAGGAAAACTAATTATAATGATGAGTTTGTCGACCGTTCTCACGTACAGCGCAATAATCACTTTTATTGGCTCTATATTCTACACGCCTGTCAACGGTAAGGAAAATTTATTTATTTATTTATTTATTTATTTGGCTAATTCATTCATTCATTCATTCTTTGTTTCGTTCTGTCTTTCTCCTTTGTCAGTTTCATGGAAATAAAAACAACTCAAGTATTAGTGAGACTGGACATTTTTTCTATTTCAATTAGTACCTACAAATGATAACTCTCTGCACTTTTTTCAAATGACTAAGAATGCACGTTGCATCGAAAATCTAGAATATTTTGCATTTTTCTCATTTATTCGCACCCTGTTTCTCTGTTACTTTTAAAAGACCTTCTTTATTTAGTGAATTGAAGTGGACAGATTCAAACTATTCATCTCTTATTATATTCTTGTACAATTTCTTATATTATCTTTCTCTTTCTACACATACATTTTTTCAAGTCTCCTTTCATTTCTTTCGGTTCTCTTCGTTATTCCTTAGTTTTTCCTTTCTTTCTTTTTTTTTCCATTCTTTTCAATTTCCTGGTGTTACTCTCTCTCTCTCTCTCTCTCTCTCTCTATATATATATATATATATATATATATATATATATATATATATATGTATGTATATCTCCATTTTTTTTTCTTATTAGCTCTTTAAAAATCTTTCTTTTCATCGTTTTTCTTTCTTTCTCTCTTTCTTTCTCTCTTTCTTTCTCTCTTTCTTGCTCACTGTAATGATTTTTTTTAATGTCTCTCATGATTCCGTTGATTACAAACAAGGTTTGACTGTGAATCATCCTATCTTTTCTTTCTTTTTTTTTTTTTTTCGAGTTAGTTTCTAAAGACATGACAAAAAAAATCAGAACTTGTACGTTTTGTTAAGCATTTTAAAAAGTAATCGACTCCTATTTATATTTTCACGCACAGGAATTTCTCTGCTTAGATATGAGAGAAAATACCACACTGACAAAGGCAATTTCCGTACAAAAAGTCCCGTTTTGCGTTTGGTATTTATTACGGTAACATCATTTTAAATAAAAGCCTGAAGTTGAACTAGTCCACGAGGGAGGGAAAACGTGAGAATACAATTCGATAGAAGTGGGCGAATATAAGTATACGAGGCCGTACGTAAGCAACAACATGACATGTGTATGGTCACAAAACAAGAAAGTAAATAAAATATCTTTATTTGCACCTCTGCTTCTATTAATAACATTTGTTTCCCTGTTAAGGTTTGCCCGACGAAAGATTGTCTTAATCGTGATATTGAGGTCAGGGCTAAGCGGATAAAGATTTTATCGTAAAATATCACTGTAAATCTAAAAGTTACATCATAATGCCGAGATAGATAGATAGATAGATAAATAGATAGATAAATAGATAGATAGATAGATAGGTCATGCAAGTTCGTAAACGATATAGTTGTTTACAAAACTCACACACCAAATGAAAACGTGTGAGTGCCGATTGTACGTAAATCTAGCACTTGTTTACGTCTTCATTTTGTCAAGCCCCACGAGACTGCAGTGAAAATCTTATACATGTTGAAACGTTAGCCTTGGTTGTTGTTGTTGTTGTTTTTCGAATTTAGGTGTTTTCTATTAAACTAATAAAAGAAGAAAAAGACAAGCCTTTTTTTTTCCTGCAGTAATCGTCTTGAAGTTGACTTCTTTCGTAACGGTGTGTGTTATTGTATTCGTGAGCATTACACGAAACTGGTCATTTTCTGATTTATTGTTCGATTTTTGCAGATGTATGTATCTATATGTATCTCCGTCTGTCATCCTGCTGATCTATCTATCTCCCTCTTGATAAATATATATATATATATATATATATATATATATATATATATATATATATATATATATATATATATATATATATATATATATATATATATACTAAGCTCAGCTCAGTCTGGCAACCAGTAGTTAGACACCCGGTGAGGCCCGAACTCATTACACGTGTGAATCAGTCTGCAAAACAAGCTTGTTAACCATCGCCCCTCTTACTTACTTATCCCCTCTCTCTCCTTTTCTTCCTCTTTCTCCCGTCTCTCTCCTCCTCTTTATATATATATATATATATATATATATATATATATATATATATATGTATGTATATATGTATGTATATATGTATATATATACATATATATATATATATATATATATATATATATATATATATATATATATATATATTCTTCATGCATCTATTCCTATTCCAACAGTTTTTTATTACCTTTCCATTGGTTTACGTCTTGTTCTCTCTAAATCTAACCTAAACACAAGTATTTAAATCATTCAATCACTTACTTAATCTATGTACGTACCACTTAATTTCTTCCTCGTTCAATCATCTACAACGTCAATGAATTTCGTTTACTCACTTACGACTTACTTCTTTATTTCTCTCACTTCCTTTCTTTCCTTCTCTTTTTCTCTCCTCTTCTCACACACATACACTCTCTCTGTCTCTCTCCCTCTCTGTCTCTCTCTTAGTGTTTCATTTAAGATGGCAATTAAGTATGAGTGCAATTATATCACTCACTTAATCTGTCATTTGATTTATCTATCAAAGCTCATCTTAACAAATTCATATATATACATATATATATATATATATATATATATATATATATATATATATATATATATATATATATATATATATATATATATGTATATTGTGTGTGTGTGTGTATTTATATGTATATTGTAAAAGAGAATATTGGAATAGACTAGTGGACCATTATTACTGTGTATGGGGCTCAATTCTCATCGAGTACCCCTAACTAATGGACTTGTGACAGACTAAACTAAGCTTGAATTATAAATACATATAAACACACGCAGATACACACATTCACACACACAAACAACTTACGTTTATGATAATATATGTGTACATATGCATATTTGATATTATTAGTTTACAATATGGAAAGAGGTTGTCACACATGAACTATTAATTTCATCTTATCAGGTATCATTATCCAAATACCGAATATATGCATACAGACATATAAATACATGTGCACACACACACACACACACACACACACACACACACACACACACACACACACACACATATACACACACACACACACTCATGCACACACAATCACACATTCACAATTATATATATATGTATATATATGTGTGTGTGTATGTGTGTGTGTGTGTATTGTTATCATTCTTCGAGTGTTCAGTTAGCTATGAATGAAGAATGCTGAATGTTGGGGATAGAGCATATGTTGAAAGGTGTACATAGAAATTCAGTGCTTTGCAGTGACTCCGAGTTTCGTGCCTGCTAAGATCCTCCCTATATACAGGGCGTTTCGGGTCGCGTGAGTGCAGGGTCTGATGATATACGTGAAACGCTTCAAGTAAAAAATGTTCGTTTATTGATTATTGTATTGTCTGCAGTTTTTTGTTTATTGAGTTAAGATTTCGTTGCAAAAAAAAAAAAAAAAAAATTTTAGTAAATGCTCTGCAAGATTCCACAGAGAGGATTTATAGTGTAGTTGATTAAACAATTGTAATTGTGAAGGAAAAGATGGCATCACTAATCGAATTTACCGTTAAGTGATCAATTGAAATATATTGACAGAGCCTAATTGGTGTCAGAGCACCGAAAGCTCAGTATTAACGTAAATATTTACGGTTACCATTTCGTAAAATGTTGTATTGTGGACTTCGTTTAACGATTGCAGTAGGGACGGTAGGGAGTTAAGGAAGGCATCACGAAACGAAATTAGTCCAAGGTGATCAACTGGAATGCATCGACATAGCATAATTGGTGTCAGAACACCGATACCCGACTCGATGTAAAAAAAAAAAAAAAAAAAGAATATCGTACTTTTCAATGATGTAGATGAAATTTCGATAAACGCTTCTCATGAAAATAAGTTCATATTTCAATGGAGAGGGTAATTGAATACATGCGCATTTTTGTGTTCCGCGATTTCTTTCTTGTTCTATCCACAAATGAATCACGTCACTTTCTCGGGTTTACATTGAAAAATGAGATCATTATCAAATAACTAAATGTATTACAAACCGTCAACCAAAACTGTCAACGTAACCGGCCAAAGTTTTCTTCAGTGTTTAAGTGGTTCTGACTAGCTGGCGTATGTATGTATGTATGTATGCGTCACGTGCACGGACACACCAATAGAGCTTGAGCCCGGAAAATATAAACATCTACTCCTTATCATGTCCAGGTAAAACGCCTTGTTTTGTTTTTTGAGAGTTCCCCTCTAATAAGATTTATGGCGGGCCGATTTATAATGTTATTCTGTGCTAAATTGGTCTCTTAAAAAAAAATGGACATTTTAACGGTGCTACAAAAGGTGAGAGAAGTAACTTATTCGTTGATCACCCCATTTTGCAATTTTCAAATTGATCACCCCTAACATAGCATGCAGCCAAAAGACGTTGGTCACGTGATTCTTTCTATTGAGTGAATAACAAGAGCTGTCTCTTTATATTTTGAGATTAGCCGAATAGTCTTTAGTAAGGTGAATACATTACGTGAACAATAATAGGCTCGTGTTGTACAAATGGTAATAGTTTCTCTTGGTACCAAATTCTTTGAGTCCGCTTGATGGCTGAAGTAGTTGCGCATTTTGCACCAGTGCTGGGGATCATTATTTTTTTTCTGGCAAAAGCGGAGATTTTGAATGCTAATTTCCCAACTAAGACGATTGGCGCAACTTTACCCCCTAATTTGGCCCCTGTGCTGGATTGAAGCTTAGTCAAAAAAAAATATTATTATATGTATTTGTGCACTAAACATTTCACTTTAAAAGCACTAACCGGGCCGTTTGAGATACTTCTCTTGAGTTTGAAATTATAGACTTCTTGCCCTGAGATGAACTTTTGTCCCCAGGTGATAAGACGTATGACTTATCTGTCTAAAATCTTTACACAATAAAACCCAGCGATAGTAAAAACACAAAAAAAAAAACAAAAAAAAAACAACTCGACGATAAAGAATCTTCTTTCTTTGTTTGTTGGTGAATGGGAGCATAACATACCAGACAGTACGTCGTAGTAGTAAGGAAGGGCCCAACAACAAACAACGTGACCGAGTTGATGAATGGAAGGGTGAAGTGAATGAATAGTGCCGCTCTTCTTACTCAGACACGGACTCATTCACTCAGTCGCACCTTGAGTATTCCGGCCAAGCCCCATCATCTAACTATCAGCTTTAATTTCTTAAACATAGTTATGTACCTTTCTGCCTTTCAAACCAAACCAAACCTGAATGCAGAAGTTGTCCCGTCATCTACCTTCCTTGGCTAAGGAACTTTCCCGGCATTTACAAAAGCTCTCTCTCTCTCTTTCTCCCTCCCTCTCTCTACATCTCTCTCACTCTCTCTCACTCTCTCTCTCTCTCTCTCTATCTATCTATCTATCTACTCTCCCTCTCTTTCATACACACACAATCACTTACTCACTCACCCTCCTTGCGTGCGAGTGTGCGCGCGAGTACTTTCACGTGTGTGCGTTTTTTGGACGTTTGTACGCATTTTTTTTCAAGAGAAAAGATAATATCCTTATACCGTGTACCATTTCGGGTGCTGGTACATGAAATTTCACGATAAGGACACGCTTTATATATAATACGACATTTCAAGAAAAGATCATTAATTTGTTTCATTTGAAGAGTCCATAGTTTGAAATTTTAGGTAGGAGGTATTTCTATTGGCAAAATATTCAACCCGAATGGAAGAGTTACGTTATAAAGACAGAAAAACAATAGTCAAACTTCCTATTGTAGAAGTGTATTCATTTCGCATGAGTTGGTATCAGACCGTCTATACTAAATCGAACTCACTGACAACAGCCAGCAAGATTAGATTTCTGAGTATTGCAATTCGACGAATGTCCTGGACTATTTTTCATGTTATTTATTTACATAGCAGTTATTTATCAGACCATCAATAGCAGGAGACTCAATGAATAGTGTGATCTCAATAACAACTACCAGTTTGCTGATTATTGTTGTACAACGTGCGTCCTGATCATTTGTTTTATCATACAATTTATTTATTAACATAGCAGTTTTGTAGCAGAACTATATATTGCCAGAAATCCACTGAGGATAGAACTCACTACCAAGTGCCAACTTGCCGATCATTGCTGTACAACGTGCGTCCTGATCCTTTTTTTTTTTTTTCATGTTCATACCCGTGAAAAATCTAGCTTACTGACTATTGCTATACGACTTTGTAGCTGAGCATTCATTTTGGATTATCATTTCTGACCAGACTGACGCAGATGCGAATCTCTTGGTATTGCTCTGTGTAGTCTGGGCTAGAAGAATCAGGATTTGCCCTGTGTCAAATACTCTCATGTCCTCACAACTGTTTGCGTTTGCGTATGAGGCTCCCCATGTTAGACTGACCTTGTGTCACATCCTTTCTCGTGGGTGTTTGGATAAATAGGAGGAGCTTGCTGATCATCCATATTTTGGAAGATCATTTCGGGTCAATGAACACGGATTTCCTTGGCGTTTTTCTGTGTGGTCTGGATCGGAGGGATTGTAGCTTGCGCTGTGACTCAGTCCAATGCTCTCATATCCTTGCAACGATTGTGGCGGGCACGAGTTTTTTTTTATTTTGTTTTTGTGTGTGTGTGTGTGTGTGTGTGTGTGTGTGTGTGTGTGTGTGTGTGTGTGTGTGTGAGGAAGTTCCTGCTTCACACGCAATCATGTGGGATTGCCCGAGTTAAACCGATCTTGTCATATCCTGTTCTCGTGGGGTGGGGTATTAACTGATAGCTGATCATTGCAACACGATGTGCATCCTGATCCATTTTTCTATCTATGATCTATTCGTTAATACCAGAGGAATAAAAAAAAATCGCGGATTCATTTGGATTGAGAAGGTTTTCATGTTTTATTTTGTTTCGTTTTTTCGTTTGTTTTTTTGTTGTTTTTTTGCTTTGTTTTGTTTTTTCATGTATAAAAAAATTCAATTACCGGCAAGAGTCCATGTTTTGAAACGATGGGTAGGAAGTTTTTTTCAGCGAGTCCAGTGTTACGGTCAGTTCTCATTAGAGTAGATTAAACAAGAATTCAGCAAATACAGATGTCACCTGCAATCAGAAACCAGGGCGTTCTCATAGAAACCTTTCATCTTATTTTTGTTTGTTATTTATCGCAACGTTTACATTCTACAAACACCGAGCAAGAAGCGTGGGTCAGGAATATAGAAATGAAGAAACAACGAGGGAGGGGAAAATGAATAAGGAAGAATAGGGCTATTTAACAAAATGTGAAGTTTGTTTCATGTTGAGTATCCGGGTTTCAGTCCCAAAGAAGACGAAAAAAAAAAAAAACTACTTACACGGTAGGAACACGTTGTAGCATGTCCCGTGGGATGTATCGTCTATGTGAAAGTCGGTTTCTCTACTCTTATCTCGATATCTTTATGGATCACCACAAAGTTCGTCTCTTTCCGGTGATCAATAAAAAAAAATATCGAAACTAAAACAGAGAAACCGATTTTCATATAAACTATAAATTTCAACTGACTCAACGAGAATTATAGACAGGTCATCCATAACAAATACGAAAATGGCGCTGCGTTAATTAGACTACACTAAGTTACAAACAAGATAAAGATGAGAAAAGGAGTAAGATGGAGGGGGGGCATAGTACTACCCCAACTATTTACAGCGAGCCTTGAAAGCATCTTTCGAGAAACTGACTGAGAAAGAATGGGAATAAACAGAGGGATAACATTTAAAACTCTTGATATTCGCCAATGACGTCAGCAGCATTGGGAAATTTGCAGAACATGTTGACTGTTCTAAATTGAGAAAGTGAAAAAGTAGGCTTAAAGATGAGAAGAACCTAAGATAAAAGTGATGTTCAAAGAAAATAAGAATAGATCGAGAGACTCAAGAAAAGATAGACGAGTACATTCACTTAGGATAGGTAATAAAGTTGAAAAACGACCATGGGAGTGATATAAATCATTTGGTAACAATAGAGATGTATTGAAAAGTATCATGCCAATATGTTGAGGGCGTAACGTGTACTAGCTACGACTTACAGATGCAAAACATAGAAACTAAGAAAACAAACTGAAAACCAACTTAGAATCACACAGAGAGCCATGGAAAGAGCATCGCTAGAGACAACTCCAAGAGATAGAAAAAAGATCAACGTAGATTAGACGGAGAACAAAGGTGAAGGATATTATACAAATAATCAAGCAAACAAATTGAGACGGGCTGAATCCTTAATAAGAAAGAACGATGGCAAAAATAGCAGGGAACTTGTCAATTGGTGTCTATGCGACAGTAAACGGAGTAGGAAAAGACCAGACACAATGTTAAGGGATGGAATTGAAGGGTTTGCCGGCATGATATGGCTGAGGTTAGAGCAATTGCTTTACTATTTATAAATAGGAAGAAAGTGAAAAAAGGAAAGCCTAACCTTTTAGTTATAGTTTCCAGATACAGTGATTTTTATCAGATTATTGATATATATATATATATATATATATATATATATATATATATATATATATATAGGAAAAAGTGAAAAAAGGAAAGCCTAAACTTTTAGGTATGGTTTGCAGATTCAGTGATTTTTATCATACAATATATATATATATATATATATATATATATATATATATATATATATATATATATAACCTATTGATATATGCTAATATTTAAACCTTCTGTTTGTGACAGGCTATGTTAAGTGAGTTCACCTGAATCATTTCTGGTCATTTCTACCCAAATTTTCAAATTGTGGGCTTCGATCTCACACGTAGGATACTGAAATTTGACATAGGGGTAAATCTTTTCTCGACAAAGGTGATAGGCTATGCGAGATTGATTTTGGAGGTCATTCACAGTCAACAGAATTCATTTGTAGCTATTTGTAGACAACTGAAGCGATTTTGGTGAGCAACTCGAGAAAGTAGACCACTACATCTACCTAAGGCAACGAATCTCCATGAGACCCTCAAAAGAAGAAATCAAGCGAAGAATCACACTAGGATGGCAAGCCTTTGGCAGAGCTAGCTCAACCTTCAAAAATAAGAATATCCCATTAATCCTAAAGAGAAAGGTGTATAACCAATGCATCCTCCCAATAGTCACTTATGGAGCTGAAACATGGAACTTAACCAAGAAACAGACCCGTAAGCTGAGAACCATGCAACGTGCACATGAAAGAATAATGCTGGAGAGACCACAAAACAGCACAGCACATCCGGGAAAAGACAAGAGTTAGAGACATCATAGAATCCATAAAAAATCTCAAATGGCGGTGGGCTGGCCATGTTGCAAGAATGGCTGACAATCGATGGACATCACGACTCACAACATGGATTCCCCGAAACCATATGCGCAACCGAGGCCGGCAAAATGTTAGATGGAGAGATGAGCTAGACAAGTTCAGGAAGTACTGGCTCTGTGACGCCCATGATAGAGAAGTGTGGCAAATCCTGGGGAAGGTCTATGTCCAACGACGGACGCTAAAAGACTGATGATGATGATGATGATGAAGCGATTTTTGGCATGGTCTTGTGTTTATTATGTAGTATAGAACTGTTTTTGATCTCGTGCTTCATAGGGTAGATAACGTTGAATTCGGTTGCGTATCTGGTCCTTCACTATTTATTCTGGTTCATTTGAGGCTTGAGAAAAAAAGATTGAGCAATCATTTTGTATGAATTCAAAATGGGATGTAAATGGCGGAAAGTGCACTCAATATCAATCAAGTATTTAACCAGGGTACCGTCAACGAATGTACAGCTCATTATTTGCTCCAAACATTTCGAAAATGAGACGAGAGCCTTAAAGATGTCGACATTCGATACAAATGTATGCATACAATGAACCCCCCATCACTGAGACAAACATTCACACCGGTACACTCACACAGAAGACTCAAATTCCTCTCACAGAAAACAAAAAGAATCATTCTAACTCCCTTACATGAGTGTCTATCCCATCCAACATAACATGAAGACAGATATACGAACCCTATTCTCGAACAGACTCTGGTCATCTACTGACGACCTCAGCCACAATCCCACCTCAGCCACTCAAAACATAGATAGCCCCATTACCGAGAGGCTTCCCTTTCATTTTATCATTTCTCTAAAGATGTGGGGTCACTCCCTACGAAACGTCCGCGAATAAATACTTTTTCACCCAATCTGGGTTTTCATCATTATATATAAAAATGTTCACCATGTACACATATGTGTGCGCACGTATGTGTGTATGTGTGTATGTGTATTATATTTAATCGTATATACCTATATATGGACATATGTGTAAAAGTTGACTTGTATGCGTGTGTGTGTGTTCGTATCGTGCATGGTCGGTTAAACTGTCTGGCTGTTGTCGGTCTCATTTTAATAGTCTTTACAAGCCTAGTAATATTCTGACCTCCCATCCCCAAAGGTGTTGTGTCAGCCGTTAAATCGCGATTTCAACTCTCGATTCACGAATCATCCCGAAACCACTCGACTGGAATTTCTCCCCTAAATATTAAAAACAAATCCAAGATTCCCAGGTCGTAGATACAAAAGGCTGCATTACAGACACCGGTATTGCTTCAATTTAAATGCCGGCCATTCATAAATGTTAAACAATCTTCTGATTTGACTTCTAAACTTATTCGAGCATATCAGTATTTGTTAAGCGACAATAGAGGCTACTCTTTTTATGTCTATTAAGAAAATATTCATTTTCATCTGAAGTGTGGATAGCATCTCACATTGGCGAAATCATAACACGTGTTAGTGCAAGTAAGTAAAGGTTACCCCGCTATCCGAAAGTAGAGTGTTCGTATAGAAATAACTGGTTTTCCCAAACGGTGTAAAGCGAAGGGGTAATTACCATTAATTCATAATGGGGAAAAGGTTGAGACTTGCCAGAGCCCAGAAATGGTGATGATTGTATGTTACACTGAATCATTGGAGGTTGGGATGTTGATAAGTATCAAAAACCGTTGGAAAGGGAGAGAGAGAGGAATGCGTTGTCTCTATTAGAACTTGCTGCAAAGGAAACGGTATGTTCGCTTCTCACCTCTTTGTGTTCAAAAAAAAATTTGGGGTTAAGCGAACTAACTAAAGAGTTTACGCATTTACGAAATACCAGCGGCCGCCATAACTCTGAACTGTGTCCATGAACCTTTGAGCTTCATCCCCATTTAGTTTGTACATCTGTTTGCTTGGTTTCAGAAAAGCCTGAGGGAGCCCGTAAAGGTGTCACGCTTTGTGTAAACCTAGCAGAAATAGAACAAGTTAATTTTAGGATCCGGGAACGCGAAAAAAAAGGGGGACCATATGAATTGATTGCAATAGCTTCTCTTTTTTTTACATCATTTCGGCTCACGAAAGGTTTTATAGTAGAGCTCTACCTTGTGATAGTGGGAGAAAACCTGTACCTTAGGTAATTCGCTGGATTGTGTGCATCAGAAAAGAAAGGGTGTATGTGTGTATCAGTTTTAAATCTGAATGTGTGTGTGTTTGTGTGTGTGTGTGTGTGTGTGTGTGTTTGTGTGTGTGTGTGTGTGCGTTACATCGGTGAATTTATTTCGTTCTTCCTGCATAAAATAATTTGCATTTTTCTCGCGTATGTTACCATTTCTATTATTTCTTTGCTGATGTACCCACGCAATAGACAGTTTTGCATGACTGCTCATAGCATTAGAGTTGGTTCGTTGAATTTGAAACTGCAGATAAAACAATCATATACGAATGCACGCCTTATCTCCTCGAATTTCCTTTGCTTCCAAATGGCAATTTTTGTATTCCTCCTCCTTTTTTTTTTATCATCTGTACATATTGAGCTTTCACACCAGTAATATATATATTGACTTTCAATAGTGATTAAAAGATGAAAAATTTCTCGAATATTTCAGCTCTCTCCTTCGTATTCTCGCTGATCTTAGTAATACTGTTTTAAGGATGGTTTCAATAGATCCTCAGATTTCAAATTTCTTCCAACACTCTTTGCAAAGCTCTTCGAAACTGTTTCAAACGCCTCTAAAACGATTAGCCCAACCTTCACATTTATATTCCACGATTTGTCAAGTTCTCTGGCAAGGTCTAGATATTTTTACAGCTTTTCGCTTTCTTCCTATTTTCCTGTGATCTGTTGAAACTGCAAAATCCACCCTGGGCCAACTTGGATCATTTGCTTATTATATCATCATCACCGTCGTCATCAGTCTTTAAAGTCCGTTGTTGGACATAATCCATCCCCAGAATTCGCCACACTTCTCTATCGTGGGTGTCGCAGAGCTAATACTTTTTGAATTTGTCGAGCTTGTCTCTCCATCTTGTATCCTGCCGGCCTGATCTCCTGGGATCCATGTTGTGTGTCGTGATGTCCATTGGTTGTGTGTCATTCTTGCAACAGGACCAGCCCATTGCCATTTGAGTTTTCTAATGGATTCTATGATGTCTCGGGCTCCTATCTTCTCCTTGATATATTGTACTATCTTGTGATCTCTCCATGTGATGCTGAGCATGATTTTTTACGTGCACGTTGCATGGTTTGCAGGTCTGTCTCTTGGTTAGGTTCCCTGTCTCAGCTCCATAGGTGACTATCGGAAGGATGCATTGGTTGCATACCCTTCTTTTTAGGACTAATGGGATTTTCTTGATCTTGATTGTTGAGCTTGCTCTACCGAAAGCTTGCCATCCTGGAGTGATTCTTTGTTCGATTTCTTCTTTTGAAAATTTCGTGGAGATTTGTTGTCCTATTTAGATGTAGTGGTCTACTTTCTCCAATTCTGCGTTTTCAGTTTTGATCGTTGTATATTTACGATGATGACTATTATTATTATTATTATTATTATTATTATTATTATTATTATTATTATTATTATTATTATTATTATTATTATTATTATTATTATTATTATTATTATTATTATTATCATTATTATTTTTTGTCTTCGAGCCAGAGCTATCTTGTGGCCATTGCTAGGAATCAAGTGGGAATAAGTCTCATTGAATCTTTTGGAATTTACTGAGTACTCCAGCCCGATCTCAACAGCACTAATCTGTTACGTATTAGTTTATATTTGGAAAGCATTTTTGGGATCCGTCCTGGTGTTCATTGGCACGTTCATAATGTTGCTTCTGTTGATCAAAGTCTTGATATTTAATTAAGTTTTTCATTTTCAGTTACACCCTGTCGTCCGCTGGGACGGTGGTAGCTACTCTTTGAAAGATCTTTTCTTTTCCTTTTTTTTTTTTCTTGTTTACAACACTTAGGGCAGAGTTTCCTTGCTTTGATTCGCTGATCAGTCTGAATATCAAAGTCCAGATGCATCTGACTTTTATATTTACAAGAATAGTTTCTTGTTTGTGCTGATATCATCACAGGTACATAAAATTCTGAGAGCCGAAAAGCTTCGAAAAGCTGAACATTTTTCACAAAGATGTCGCCTGTACACCAAAACCTATTTTTGCCGCCAAACATGACCCGCTCTCAATAAAGGTCGCCTCGTTTACTTCCACTGTGCTCTATTAGGGTCTTGTAGAGCACAATGGAAGTTATTTTGTTGAGACGGGCAAGGTTCAACCCACTTTGCGCAGTTGTGTCTCTGTATTCCAACCAGATATATATACCTCTCATGCTTAACGATATTTTGTTTATTATTTTGGCGATTTTTTGACTTTGAAAACTGTGAAAATGTTGAAAAATGAACTGCAGAGTCCATTACAGGAAACAGTAAAAAGGACACATCTGTCATAATCGATATGGTACCAGTACTCTCCTTCCGAAATCCGAAAAGTTCCGAGTTTCTGCGTATTTCTAGTAAGAGATTGTACACCTGTACTTTGTATGGTTTATACAATTTTCAGTGAGTCGCTGTCGTATCTCTTCAATTATTCCTTTTCGGCCATTTTATTGGATTCGTATCATTTACGGTGGAATTTTATTGTGGGTCTTGTAGAACTACGTAACGTGCCCGAACAACGCCAGTATCTTCAATCCTAATCAACTCACCTCCCTTTGTAGTGATGCACTTTATACCGTTTTTACTTCTTGATACTTCTATTTGCTGAATCCCTCTCCCTCAGGATTTCATGATGAACTCAACTGTTACTTCAATACCATATCATTAATACGCTTGTCACGTGTATGACAGCGATGCTTTGTCTGGTCAAAGAGAGAGAGAGAGAATTTTTGAGCGCTGAAATAGCAAAGGCTTAGAAATCTGCTGCCGAATTCCTGGATTTTACTTTGAGCTCGAGAACTGAGTTTAAGCACTGGTTGGATGTACGTAACTATTTCAAAGACCACAAGCATAAGGAATCTAGTGATTGGTATAGGTACGTTAATAAGATAATACACCAACACCAATCCACCCCTTGTAAATCCACATCATGGTTAGGCCCTACTATGAAAATCAGAATTCGAGGCATTCACCTGGGCCTAAACACCGACCACTGACACCCGTGGTAAATACATGAATATTTCAGCAACGAGGTAGGCCACGAAACCGCGTATACATCGATCTATATCAGCATGTGCCAGTCATTGAAAGTGTTTCGTGATATCGACAAGAATGAATCTTTGAAAAAAAAAGAAAGTTCAAAGATATCAAACTTAAACTGAGAAGAGCTGTAATGAAATATGTTTCTCGTTCTGATCCAGAAAACTCAGATTACCGACGAGATGCGAACCGGTGCGCAAACACGAGTCCATCCTTTATTCCCACTTGATTTCATTCGCTTCTCTTTCTTCTTTTTTTTTTTCTTTTTTTTTTTTTTTTTGACTCACTTATTGTAACGATCTCGTTTGACATGACGTTCAACCGTGTAGGTCCTTTCTTTCAGTCTGTCTGCGGCGTAATCGCCGGCGATAGGGCCGTGTCTTCGTTGAGCTGTGGGTAGCCATGCGATTAAAGAGAAACACCTCCATTCCCGTCAGGTGAGGCAGAAATGATTAATGAATTCTATACAGGCCGTTTTCTTCAATTTTCTCTTATAAGGTTTTTGCTTGCAAAATATTATAACATATCTCATGTATGTGCATGTATGTGCACGTATGCGTCCGTATACGTGCGTGTACGTGCGTATGCATGTGCAGCTGTGTGTGAGTGTGTGAGTGTGTGAGTCCCTGTGTGAGTCTGTGTGTGTGTGTGAGTCCCTGTGTGTGAGTCTCTATGTGTGTATGTGTGTGTGTGTGTGTGTGTGACTGACATTAGCTAAATTTTGATCTGGAATTTTTACTGTATAATGTTCTGTCTGCGTGATCATTATTCATCATTGAATCATGATTACTTACAAGGAAAGACACTATGTTTAAAATTAGGACTTGGACTTATTGATTTACCTTATCAATCACTTGATGTCCCATGAGTGTGTCCATGTGCCCAAAGTAAGCTAAGTTAATCGAAAAACTATATTACAAACCAAAGATTATCAACATTGTCAACAACGATTTCTTCAGTTTTCTCCGTTATTATGTCTGACCGGTTGGCTATGTATGCATGTGTCATGCATACAAACCGATCCAATGGAGCTAGAGGGCTGAAGATTTAAGCATTTACGCCTTATTATGTATAGAAGAGTTTTTAGTGAGGGTTCATGATGAATGGATGCCTTTGTTCCTTTTGTTGGTGTTCGGTAGTTTTCACTCTTGCTTTTTGGAATTTGGCGCACCATAATCTTTCTCCTAAATGTTCTCGTCGTTCAACCTTGTACTATGCTAAGCTAAGCCATGTAAATATCAAAATATCAAAAACTCAAACATGGATAGGAATTTATTTCTCACGCTATACAGTTTTCAAAGAAATATGTACTAACTGACACTGAACTGATTTGATGAAGGAAAATAAGCTAAAACAAACCGAAATTGAGTGACTTGATACTGGAATAGATTCAAGCCAAGTAAAAAATAATTGAATGGGAAAATACCATTGAACCAAGATTTTATTCTTTTTACAACAAATTCTTTCTCGAATTTTCAATTTATCCGTTTTTGATTCTTGTATTTTGGCTAAGGTTCCAAGTGTGGCAAATATTACGTGTAAGACCCTAACTTTCATGTTCCACATTTTTCTTAGTTTTCGTAGTAAGGTCCTGATTGCTATTTTGTACTCATTCAGTTTTCACGCCAATAGTATCTGGTGGCTCTTGCTATAGATCTTGTTACAAGAAGTCTCCTAAACCCTCCACTCTCTCATATGAATTCTAGCTTATTTCAGTGTTACTATCGTCTGGATAGTTTCGATTCTTCCTAGTACATTTACCTACAAAGTGGGTACTTATTGCTTTGGAACATTCGATTTTGTCTTTATTGTTGCGCTTCGTGTCGACATATCTCGAATCTATCCCCAACACCCCTCTGCGAAAAACTTTCGGTCTATTTACGTATTGGCGCTACTGCTGGCCTTTCTAGTAGATCTTCATATTTTTTTATTCATCAAGCTGCTGGGTCCTTTGATATTTAATTCTTTCTCTCAGTACTTTATCTATCAACTACTTTTTTTGATAGGTCACAGTCTCTCAATCAGCTTTTGCATTTTTGTTGGTTTTGTGTCATTTTACAAGTAAAAAATTGTATTGGCAAGAAATCATTAGAAGTATGTTCATTTATAAATGAACAGCATTAACTAACAAATATATGATTCTTGTCCATCTTCTGTATGCCAGTTGTCTCTTCTTTCCTATTGCATCTTGAATTATATAAGTTCATTGTTAAATTGAAATGAAGGAAAAGAGGATTAATGAGTCCAGACTTAAGCTGAATTAGAAAGCTTTTTGATCCAAGTCGGTGGTTCCATTTCTCTCTTCTCTCCATTTCTCACCGTTGTTTTCTCCTCTTTTCTCTCTCTTTATCCATCTCCCTTCCCTTTTCTCTTTTTATTCCTATCTCTTCCAACATTTCCACAATTCTCTTTCACTCCTTCCCACATCCTCTCTCTATCTTTTTTTCCTCTTTCTTAATCATTTTCATTCTTAATCATTGATTGTCGCCCTTGTAAATCCTTGCTTAATTTGGAACTCGTGAAGCATGCAAAATTCAGGTCCTCCACTAGAAAATAGACTTTTTAGCTTATTTGCATTATGGTACGTCTTTTAGAATCTAATTTATTAATTAATTTATTTATTTCTCTCTCTCTCTCTCTCTCTCTCTCTCTCTCTCTCTCTCTCTCTCTCTCTCTCTCTCTCTCTCTCTCTCTCTCTCTCTCTCTCTCTCTGACTGGAGATGTGTTTATAAATATTACTGGCCAAATTTAATACCAAGGTATTATATAGAATTCTTATGTATTCTATAAAATGCCTTCACCTTCAAGACAAGGAATAGAATAGAATTAACTGTACACATTTCCTAGGATTCCTATCGATTACAAAATTTGTTTTAGACAACGTAATCTTGATTTACAAGCGATGAAAGTGATGAATGTATTTGACACTAAGTTCCAGCCAGCTAAGCTCATTGCTAAATTCCGAATTACTGAATGTAACAATGGACATCGAGACTTCGGCAATATTTTGGCAATCATCATAGATGTCCAGAACAATATTTATCGATTGGGTCTGACGCAAATGGTATCAAAACACCTTTATGTCAGATTGCAGTTAGCTGTGTGTAAGTAGCATTTATTGGCATTTGAGGACATCCTGACGGATAAACAAATCCCACTCAAGACAATTGCAACAAAACGTTCTAGAGGACCTGGGCCACAATTTGTTGAGTGCATGTCTAAGACAAAGTATCAAACCAAGAAATGTTTTGTTTTGTTTTTTATACCAGGAAAAATGTACTTTGCGATTCAAAACGTGTTTCAAGTTCAACTGTTCCAAAAAATAGAAAATAAGATGAATGCAATTTTTCATTTAGTTTAGGTTTCAGGTACCAGTTAATTAGTAAAAAAAAAAGCTCACTTCTGCTGTCGATTCTATTTTTGATTAGATTAAGTTCCATAGATTCCAAATTGTTGATGAAGTGGCCGGCAATTCTTGTCTATTATATCATACTTTGCCTAAAAGTACTGGATGATACCTAGGCATTCATCAAAAAACCTACGTAAAGCATATAAGGTCAGAATGAAATGAGTTTATTTCATGATTTTTCGAAAATGCTAGATATTCTATTGAATATCAAAGCATTCTACACAATACTTTATTTTCTCACAATGCCAATAACATACATAAGGTGTTTCTCTCAAAATATACGCACATTTTGCCCATTAATGCGATATCTCAAGTGACCAGATTAGGTTGATGAAATGAGTTGACCTTTTATGGATGCCTTATATTTTCGCATCTGCTCCCGTTAGTATGTGTACATTGTCACTAAAACATATCAATTTGTATGAATAATAACGTAATGGTAATCTGAAATTGGTTTGCATGAACACCCACTTAATAATTCAAGGTATCTCTTCAATTTTAAGCATTGAGTAACGAAAAAATTGCTCGCTTTATTAGATGAAAATTTAAAAAAACAAACAACACTTTTTGCCTTAAACATATTAGTCATTTTGTTCCATCATCATCTACTCTCTTTCGAAAAACTTCACAATTACATTCTCAAAGAAGTTTTTTTCTTTCTCAGTAACGAACTGCTCAAAGAGCTTTTTGCTGTCTTGCAGAGGATTTAAATTCTGTAATGGCCAAAGTGAATGGCAATCTTAGGATGCATTATCTGGTGAATACTGTGGATAAGTAAAAGCTTCCTGGGTAAACTGCTTGAATCTTTGCTTGGTCATCAAAGGAACGATCTAGCATTAACCTGATGGAATATCACGGCCCTTTCTCTCCACGAATTCTGGGCATTTTTCATCAAATTTTGACTTCAACTAGGTCTGATTGGGAAAAATGATTTGTTTGAATAGATTGTTTGGTTCTCCTGACGGAGCACATAGTAATGTCTCCCTTTCAACTCCCCAAAATACACAGCAACTACTTTGGATATAGAGCGGCCTTCGGTGGTCAGTGGTGATTCATTTCGATTGCCCCACAGAATCAACTTTTAATCGCCCATCATACGAAAATATGTTGTTTTGGGGGGTTTTTTCTCGCGCAACTTTTATGAAAGTTAAACATCAAAGTGACTATCGTAACCAAAATGGGGCAAATGATTTCCATTGCTTGATTTAGATATGTCAAATATATAACCTATCTCCTGCATTGCATATCATTGATTGTGCTGAAGTAATGTCTTCATTTGGTCGCTATTAACTTCTACCAAAAAGCATTGTTTAGCGAGAAATCTCAAGCACGAACCTTTGCAAATAACTTTTACACATTTGATTATTCAAAATATTTTCTCCATAGACTTCTTACATAGCACCTTTTCTCTTGGTGTTGTATTCCCACGTTCCTTTAAATGAAAATGTTGCCTATTTTCTCTCGTCTTCAATGTTAAAATCACGAAATAAAATACACTAGTTTTTATAATTTCCTGAATACACGCTGATATGGAGGTTGTCACTATGCAATTAAATCGATCTTTTTGAGTGGAGTTAGTTAAAACGAAACGTTACTAACGCCATATAACAATATAAGCTTTTAACCAACCCAATAGATATTTCATTGGCTATGTCTTGAACTGATTTTGTATTAACTTTTAAGATGACATCCCCTAAATGCCCCTCTCTTAATTCCTCTATTTCTTCGCTACCCATCTCTTAATTCCTCTATTTTCTTGCTCATCTATTAATAGTTTCCTGTTTCCTTTTTTTAATTTAATAATGTATCTGGATCGGGGTAACCTAGGTTTTCTTCAGCTTTTACCATGGTTATATTGCATCCAATAAGCTTTTGGAGACTTTATTACATACATGGAAGTGTATTTCTATTACATCAGCTGACGAAACCCTATTATGGCCAATACTAGAATGATATGTAAACCTTTCGAAAGGAAAACTTGTCGGAAACAACAATGACGGCTTAATAAATCATGCTGATACCCTCAAGTGTTTTTTTTTAAGCTAATTGAAATAGAATCGCCTTAATATGGCATGGAATGTAAAATTCTCTCTGTCTCAAACAGTACACAGACACACACACATACAGATATACACGCACACATATATAAATATATACAAACTAAATCAGGATTATTTTCATCCTCTTAGTATAGATATGTGCGTGTGTGTATGTGTAATATATATATATATATATATATATATATATATATATATATATATATACATATATATATATATATATATATGCATACATATATATATATATATATGTATATATGTATATATATACACTCACACACACACACACATATATATACTTTCATTTTCACATACAAATATGCTAAAGAGGATTATATAATAAATTCATATATGTGTGTGTGTGTGTGTGTGTGGATATATACATATATATATATCTATTTATGTACGTATGGGGGGTGTCGGAAGATAAAGAGGATGATAGTAATCCCGGTTTGGTTTAATAAACAAATCGAGATTAATTTCATCCTCTTTGATTTCAGATGTAAAAACAAACAGTAGATTCGGATCGGATAATAAATGCTCTTTACGAAAATGCTATTATCATAAAATGTTTGAATCGTTCAGGATACTTGTTTATGAAAATGTTGAACGGCTGTTTTATTTCTTATATAATCGGAATTAAAGGCACATTTATCAGCAGAATCAATCAAAACATTTTGAGGGTTTGTTTTTAAGTTCATGGTGAATTCGAAGAAAATTGACCTATGATAGAGGATTTCATGGTCACTGATTAGGAGGATAAAGTATAAAGAATAAAGTATAAAGTATATGTATATATATATATATATATATATATATATATATATATATATATATATATATATATATATATGTATGTATGTAAATTTTCCATCTTGTAATGTTGAGAACAATTCTTTTGGCCAATTTTACACATAGTCCCAAAGTATTCGCAACCATGGTCGCACAATCACTTTTGATTCGATCTGTTTTTATTTCAACGCGTTGTGTCATCGCTGATTTTTATTCAATTCTAGGTTCTTGTTGCATGTAATTACGTTTTATTTGTATATAGATATGCATGTGTTTGTGTGTGTGTTTATATATATATATATATATTTATATATATACATGCACATATCATCATCTGCCCTTTTGCGTCCGTCGTTGGACATTCGTCAAGATTCGCCAGACCTCACTATCATTCACTATCTGAACTTACCTAGTTGGTCAGGCTATCTTATATTTGTCAGTCACGGTTTCGCATGTGATCTCTGGAGATCCACGTTGTGAGCAGTTATCTGCCATTCTTGCAACATGGCCAATCCATTGCCATATAAGCTTTCTAATGGATTTTATGATATCTCTGACCCTCATTCTTCATCTAATATCCGTCTTATGATCTATCCATGTTATGCTGAGCATGATTCCCCCTTAAGCACGTTGCATGGTTCTCAGTTCGAGGGTCGATCTTTTGGTTAGGTTCTATGATTCAGCTCCATAGGTGACTACCTCGAGAATGCATAGGAGGTGTGGCTACCAGAAAACGAGAATGGATTTATGTGAGTTGAACCACATCATTCATGCACGTCAAGAAGCGGTGAGAATGTTCAAAAATCGAACAAGCAGTTCAAAATGACTGACGACTCAGCATCTCAATGATTGTATAAATAGTCTGTGTCAGTGATGAGACAGTGTGTTGTTCATGCTTGGCAATTGCATTTAAAAATAGAAACTATGAACATTTTTCGAATGCATTGCATGGTCTGAAAGCCGGTCCAACACGTCGCCTCTCCAACATTTCAATCCGAAGTCTTAACTGGCAAATCAGTTCACTACCTGTTTATTCTGGTTCAAACTATTATATGAAATAATTACGTTGAAATGCTACGATTTAGTCGTGTTCATTCCTGTTCGCTGTATCAGAATTTTTTTTCTCACCAGACTTGACCTCAAAGGCTTCGTATGAATATGACTTCAATTGATAAGCCTTCAATACGACAACCATGATATTAGTAAACACTTTTCAAAGGTTTATTAGTTAGAAACCATCCACCAAAACTGTCAACATAGGTTTTTTTTCAGTTCACAAATTGGTCTGGCCGACTGACTACGTACATTTACTGCTTATGTTCACAAAAAAAAGAAGTTTTTTGCCTTTTTTTAGAGCACCTTTTTTGATGGGAGGGGTTGTTTTGCAATTTAAGTTTATGCTAAATTGATCACTTGGTTTCTACTCGTTTGTTTCTGCAGATAACGACTATTTAGTGATCACTGCTTAAACTAAAGGCGAAAGAAGTGACTTATTCATTGATCACTCATTTTTCCGAGTGATCTAAGTCACGTGGCGGTCTCTATTGGGTGACTTACCAGACCTGTTTCTCTCATGCTCAAGCATATCTTGATTAAACCTTCTTTTTTTTTTTTTTTTTTGATGATCCGATCTCTCCATCCCATCTTTGATACTAACGCAACGTTTCTGCCGATTTATTCTCACCGTATCGAAAAGAAAATTTGAACGTTAACCACAACGCGTGTAAGTAAGTTAATCCATTTTCACGATACGTGCTTTACAGCTTGTTCCATGATTTTCGACATGAATATGTTCCAGGTTTCTTTCTTCAAAATTATTCAAATTTTCTGTGTGATACCGTTTTTTTTTTCTTTTGTAACACCAGAGAAAATGGCCGAAAGAAAAAGACTCGTTTTCCTCACGGATATTACATATTACAGCCTAAGAAGTCCGTATAACGAATTGACCAATCATAATCATCGTATCAGCATCAAATATATGAAGAAGAGATTAGATCGTCCAAAAAAATGGTAATGGCTCCGCTAAAAATTATGGACAATATATTTTGATAACGGACAAAAATGTTCGTCTTTTCGGAGATACAAAGGAGGATCAATAAGTCAGTAGCCTGACATCTAGTTAATAGTTGAATTTTGATCCGAAATTTTCACCGTATAATGTTTACTCTATGCGAATGATATTCACCACTGATTTAAGTGCATTGTCAAGGAAGGAGATTATGTTGAAAGTATTTGTTGTGTGAAATGAATTCTTTAATCAGCTCTAAGCTACAGACTTACTACTGTACCTGTGTAGTTATGGACAAAGGATATAAATGGTCTTTGTTTCGCTGTAAAATCATAAATGTATTCCTTTTTTTTTTTTTGATAATAGCTATCTAGAGGTTTTCTTAGATCTTTTGGTATATATTCAAGTCTTGAAAAAATATGGCCAATAAAAAGGTATGAAGCAATTCATCACACAGGTTAGGGAACTAGTAAGAAGACAAAACCAAGAAAGAGAAAACTACTTCTGGTGTCGATGGTAGTAGAACAACCAATAGGGAAACCCGGGTGGGAGCCTTTTGTCAGTTTAGGAGTAGACTTCTTAGTAATTTATAAGATTTACAGTTTTAGATCGTGACTTTCTCCTTAACGCAATTAAAATTTTGATAAAAGAAACACAGTATTGTCATAGATTTCCACGGAAGTTAATATTCCCTGTAATAAATGTTCCTTTTCTACCTTGCTAATCACATCTTCATAATTCTGTTGCTGCTAATAGATACTGTCAACCAAAACTGTCAGCATTAGGTTTCTCCAATTTTCGAGTTGGTCTGGCTGGCTATGTATGTATGTATGTATGTATCGCCAGTGGATTTAGAGTACTGAAAATTTAAACTTTTATTCCTTATTAGATTTGTTTTTAAAAACAGTTTTTGTTTTTTTACCCCATCCAATAGGTTTTCAGTGTGTGGGGGAGGGGTATGTAATGTAAGATTATGCTAAATTTATCCCTTAGTACGTGTCCGGCAGCATTCTCGACTATTTTTTGAAAATTCAGATTTTTTTAATGATCACCACCCAACAAAAGGCAAGACAAGTAACTCATTCAGTGATCACAGCATACTGCCGAAAGACGTTTGTCACATAACTGTTATTAATGAGTGATCAACCAGACCCGTAATTGTTTCGTTTTCAATCTTTTGTCTGAGGAGAGAAAAATCCCAAATTCAACCTTTTGATATGGGAGCTTATTTAATGTCATTGAAAGCATACTTAGAATTTTTCAATTACCATATTTACCGTCGTATAAGACATGCATTTGAATGAACAAAACTATTATGCAAATATTACAACGTTACGAATACGTCTGGCAAAGTTCGAAATTAACATCTTATGGAGGCTGGACAAGTCACAGTGGGTGCTAGCACCACAAATACCATTCTATTTCATGTATTTTATTTGTCAGCAAATACTGTAATCGTTAAACCGAGTAAGTTAGCCTGGGTCCGTAGACTTGGTATTTAGACAGACAACAGGAAACGTTGCGCATGCCGTTCTAACGCTCTTAATTATTGCAATAGTTCTTATTGTCTTGTAGTGACTGTATATCTCAGCAGACAAGGCGACCTTCAGATAAGATGAGATCCCAATTTCTGTCTGAATTTCATGGTTTCAGCTGACTGTTTAGTACTTCTATATCTGGCCGATTACCCCATTTTGAAGGGTATTGTCTCATCATCCAAAATGGACGGTATTTGCTAAGCTTTGCTTAGACTTGCTCACAGGCCACAGGATGGTTACAGTACCAACTTTTCCGAAGTGGTAACCCATTCAAATGCCGAGCAGGCTCATCGCTGCTTAACTCAGGTGATCTGGAGGGAAACACAGCTTTCAGCGTGAGTTGACCGTCACGTAGAAACAATTCAATCTGATGGAATCGAAATTCTTTTGCGCTTAAGCATCCGGTGTTGTAGCTTAAGTCGTTGTATATTTCCACCAACAGTAGTGGTTGGTGTTTTGAGTCCTGTTAAAACCAAGGATTTTGAATACTGATTTTCAAAGCAGGTAGGCAGGCAGGCCTTCCTCACTTGGACTCCTTCCTTTTCCACTCATTTGGTATTTCACTCTACTGACTTATGCCTAGTAAACATCAGTATTATCGCCTTATTCGAATGAGCAACTTTTTTTACGCTACTTTTATTTTGTTTAGGATATCTACACGTTGTAGATCTCCAGAAACAGAATTTCTCGCTCCTATATTCTATAGACTCTGATTCTTTCGGGTAAGATCCTGGTATTTTCCGATTTTCCCAGTCTTCTAGATTAATTGTATGTTTAGTAAGTACTGTCACTTCAAATATAAGACTATTATTGATATCGATGTATAAATCATAGAGATTAGTGTACTTATAAATATGTATGCAAGTTTCTCAAAGGGAATGAGATGAATTAAACGAATAGGTGGTTTTTAGAATATTATTTTTCGGGGTAACAAAAGAGGGAAAATGGTGGGAAAACGAGAAAAAAAGCCAGAAGTAGAAGTGAATGGAGAAAAGTTCGAAGCAGTAGGGGAAAGGAAGAAAAAAAGGAAAATGGTCGTGGCAAAAAAAGAGGGAAGAATATTTTTTAAATGGCGACCAGATGAAATTAATGCAAATATGTTCGCTCCAATTCATCATCACCATAAGCAGCAGCAGCCTTTTAGCTTCCGTCATTGGATACAGATCTTTTTTTATCGTGTTTTACATTTACCTTGATATTAAGGTACAATGTGTAAATTTCCTCTTCTTGGGATCATCAGTTTTTAACTGTGTAGTCGTTTCGGGGATTTAAAAACGGAACAGTTACATCAACATGTTACCCCAGCAATGTTGATAAAATACCCATCTTTCAGCTATGATTTTAATATATAATTTATGTCACACACGTATTTTTTGTAGGGCATTGTCATGATGTATCGTATATGGATGTTATTTCATACTAAACATCATTCAATTTTTTTGAAACAGGGCTTACTTACATAGGTTACCCCAAAAACGTATCCTACGAAAAGGGATCTGTAAGTACAACGGACGTGACTCATTGTTCGTGTCACTTCTACTGAGTGTTCACCCTTGTAAATATTAAATCCATTGTTTCGGTTTTGATCTCAGACTGCATGCAAACCAATTTATATCCCCTTCAAGAACACTAATTACATAGAAAACATTCTTCGAGTTGATTTTCAGCCAACATATTCAACCAAAGAATTTTACAATTTTCTGTACAAACATATATATATGTATATATGTCAAAGTCTTGAAAAGTGCGGTTTTCATAAGAGCAGGTTCTGATGTAGAACGGTTAAGGTATTGCTGTACATATTGATGTAATCTTTGGTCTAAATTCTGTCAATATTGAAGATATATATATATATATATATATATATATATATATATATATATATATATATATATCAATACCTTAAATAGTGCAGTTTTCATCAATGCTAATTTTGATGTAGTATGACTAAAAAATTGCAGTACTGATTAATATAATTAATGCAGTTAAGTATAAGCTGGAATAAAAAAAAAATTAAGATAAGACCTTGAACGGTGCGGTTCTGATTAGTAAAGAAAAAAGAAAAAATTGGAATGGATCAACTCCACTATCCAAGGCATACAGGTATATCATAGCTATTGTGTATTTTCATGACTGCTTATTGCTATTATTTATTTGTTTATGACAGCTCTGTGGGCTGCTTCATCCTTGAAAACATACATGTACATCTATTGTAAGGGAATAATAACAGAAATTTATTATGCGCCAACCTTTGGATCATCTTGTATTAAAAACTCCATGTAGACAGAAAGAAAGAAAAGAAGGAGAGAACTGCTCTTTTTGTGTCCGTAATTGATATGTTATTGGTGAATCATTCTCGACTCGCAGTTTCTTGTAAACGCCACAGGATCTCAGGCTGTAGAAGCAAGCTAGAACATGTTTTTTTGACTTTTTAAACTGCCACGCTATGCGAATTTTGCTGTTGTCTACGAAATTACAGCTATTAATATATCAAATTTGAAAAACCGGGAAAAATATCCGTCTCCTGTGATATGCAGAAAGAAAAACGTGGCTAAACAAATGAATGCATCGATAGATATGTTCTATTCTGTTACATTTTGAAAAGAAAAGATGTCAATGACCTTTCCCCAACCCCCCAAGATTCGTTGATCTTTTAACACCAAGTATTTCACAATATAATTATTTCTGGTGAATTCTTTTTTTTTAATAATCAAATTTGCATGCACAAAAAAGTAACTTCAGAATCGATAATAAATTATTACTTAAAAGTCTTATTGGCCAAACACCGATGATAAAAAAAAATGCAATCGTTTAACTAAAAAAAGATGTAAACGAGTTATCTACCTACGTATCGATCTATATATCTATCACCCCCACTCTGTTTTTTGGTGTAATCTTTCCTCTTTATTTGTTCAACTTGTTGACAATAAAGTTCTAAAGTGATTATATTGCCTTATTCGAAGAGTCCATAATTAACGATACCTACTTTATTCCTTGGCTGTTCACCAAGATGTTGACGTAAATATTTGCCCATAATCCCAGATTATTTCACTCATGAATAAAATACTTAGTTTTATATTATGCTTTTGTCGTTACTAATAATGATTATGCTCTCAGAAAATGTAGTTAACGTTTCTAGTCTGGAGTTATTAGTCAGGGTGTTTTGATCATTGTATTGAGTTTATTCGGACTAATTTTCTTGATAATGTATGTTGTGTACTTTTAATAACATTTCTGTTTCGTACTTTCTGGCCTTCCTCGGGTATTGGTTGTGTTCTTGATATCCCACAACATAGATTCAAATGTAGTTTACAACTAAGTGCATACTGCGAATCCACTTACCTGAACAACCTGAATTTCTACTCACACCACAACACAAAAATAAAGTCAGGGATTATCATAGACTTCTACTTGAGAGCCTTCAGAATCTGCTGCCCCAATATTCAGCCGAGAAAGGAAAATATATCGGGCATCCCCTCCATAAAACCAGTAAAAAAAATACGGTGAGAAATGAAACACTGAAGGAGATAGACACATAGCAAAATTATTAATCATGGAAATCATAAATAATCTAAAAACACTTGGTATAAACCTCACCCCTAGCACCCCCAGAACAATTAGAAACTTGATCAATAAATTGCATAATTAAGCCATTTACAAAGCATGCATATATTCAATACGCTGTAAGATCTGTCGAAAACACTATATCTGTGAAGCCCCTCGCTCAGATCTCTCAAAAAGAGTATATGAATACCGAAGAGCGTTGAAAATAGATGACCACTTGAATGTTTTCGTAAGTCACTGCAACAAGACGTTACAATATCGATTTGGGAATGCCCGTATAATCAACATGGAATACGATGGAAATAAACGAAAGCGCATCGACACTGATCTCGAAAACCAACATAATAGAACCAAACCGTGGTTTCTTCAACCCCTTTCATTTGACTTACGTAGTGCAAATTATACATCAGTGGGAAGGTTAGAGACCAGATGGAAGCCAGGTAAATAAAACATCACCAAAAGCTCTCCCTGATACCTAAGCCATATGCACAACCAAAACACAGACATGTATTTCGACACCAAAACATGAAACACCACCGCAAGGACTAAGATGAAGGATGTTAGCCGGAGTTTCTATACGCCCATAAAACTACCCGGGTAATTGAGATTAATGACCTCTCCAAATGATAATTTCTTGATGTGTTGAACTCTCCAATAAGAATTCCCTAAACTTGTATTTTCTCACATTCTGATGGAGGCACTTACCGACGAAACGTGTGAATGTGATAAATTGTTTCATTTTTGACAACGAACTTTGTGTTCCACATTATCATTTTTAATGCCATCATGTCAGATAAATTGAATCATATCCAAACACTGACTCTACATATTCATTGCTTATATGAAGTGTGTGACCAAGCATATTTGTAAGAGCCGTATTTATTTGTATGTAGCATTTGAAGAGTTAATTTAAGTTCCATTTGAACGAACATTAATAAAAAAAAAAGTTTACAAATGCAACCATATGCGAATCTTTTTCATGTTCTGATATTATAAACATACATAGATATCCAAATATGAATGAACAATGTATTGCGTGTTAGCGGAAAAACACTTAATAATATGAACGAATTAAATTTGAGTATATATATGTACATACATACATACATATATATATATATATATATATATATATATATATATATATATATATATATATATTATGTTCAAACTTAACTATTAATGATATTACATACCACCAGTATATTCCAGATAACCTTCTAATAACCGTATCTAATAACAGGAAGGAAATCAAAATTTACCATCCAGAATGCAGAACGTAATATATGATATATTTTCAAAATTCAAATCTATAGCGACGGAAAAGATTCATTATATGAAATCACGTATTCATTGATTAGAATTTCCTAGAAAGTCGCAGTGGAGCGTGAAAGAAATTCGTAGTGAGGACTCTAAAAGTATTATATATATATGATAACTATAGAAACATATTTTGTCAGACACCAGAATTAACCGAGTAACATATTGAATAGCTCACCACGTAAATGAATAAAGAAAATGAGTTCCAGGAAGCGATCTTAACGCGACTCTGCTCAACCAACTGAGCTAACTGCACCTTCGGCAGGTAGGAGCTCGAAATAGTCCTCTTAAACCAACCATCTCTCTACTCAGTGGTCGTTGGCATAAATATCAACGTTTTTGTCCGATTCTATTTGGCCAGCAGTATGTATATGTCATTGGACTGGACATATATATTCATATATATGTTGCCTGTATAAAAAAAACTTTGTCATATAACATCATTTTCATATCAAGAACAATGAATACTTCTACTTGATTACTCGTTCAGTAATAAGTAGAAAAAATCCAAGCGAACCTCTTAACCTCCGAAAATTATATTTGCTGTTCAATCTGCTCCAAGAATATTCTCAGCAGAACTCTGTGTGATTTACTAATTTTGATTGAAGTCTATTCCCTATATAACATGTTGCAAATTTATCTCCGGTCTAATGCAAAAGTGGGTGTCAATGCGCTATCAATTACAACATAAGCAATAACACAAATACATTTTCTATGAATAAGAGCGTTCTATTTTCCTACAATTGCTGTTATTTATAAACACTGGATGTACTGTAATTTAAATGCAATGGTGCTATATTTTTGGTAAGAGAAACAAAAATAAATAAATGTATTCTCTCTTGAGAATTATATATTCCAAGTGAAAATATATGCTTACTGAAAAGCAATATATTCTGATTAGAAACCGTCAACCAAAACTGTCACCCAAACTGTCAAGATAAGTTTCTTCTGTTTTTAAGGTGTTCTGGTTGTCTAGCTGGCTAATGCCGTTAGAGGGCTGGATACTTAGACATTTACTCCTTATAATATCTATAAATATGATTTCTTTGACTTTAGCAATGTAATTTTTATGCTAAATTGGCCTCTTAATTTCATGTATGGTCGCATTCACGCTTTCTTTAATTTGAATTTTCGGGTGATCACTGTCCAACAAGAGGCGAGCAGAGTAACTTATTTGTTGACAGCTACTTTTGGTCGAATTTTCTATTGATCACCCTCAACATGGTACGATGCCAGGCGACATTGGTCGCATGACAGTTTCTATTGAGTGACTAACCAGACCCGTTTGTGTAACCCCTCGAGAATAACCAAGTATTCAAAGCTCCTGATGAATACATATTCCAAGTCAACTGTAAAACTTTTTTTTTCTCTCTCGTCTTCTACTTCCCGGTGCATCGGTGCATATTTCACGTTGCGAATGACATGCATCCCACTATATCTGGCTAATCTGCCAGCTGAGTCCCGATTCCGTCTGCAAGTGCAATCAGAAGCATTTTGCATGTCTCGGAGGGAGGAGCAAGAAACAAGATGGAAGAGAAGAATGCTCGAACGATGATTTGCGTTTTGGGTGGAGTGCAAAGGGAACAAGGTTGGCGCGTGTGCTGTTGACAGACAGGCTGCATTTTAAATGTCTCATAAGAGCTCAATATCATCTTCAGCAGACATAGCGTGTGCAAACACATGCATACACATATAAGTGCTTATTCATGTAAAGACAAATACTCTTATATGCACAGACTCTCTCTCATTCTTTCTCTCTCTCTCTCTCTCTCTCTATATATATATATATATGTATAGGTGTGGGTGTCCTATGTATATACATATTTTATATACGTCGAAGGTATATGCATATAAAGTCGCATGTATAAGTACTTACATATGCAAATTTATGCATGTGTAAATCATTTCATGTATAAATATATAAAATGTTATGCACACATGCATATATGTATCTCTTTCTACATATATGTAATATATCTATCTATCTATCTCTCTCTCATGGTGATCATAATTCAAAGAATTAATGGCTCAGTAGAGTTTTGTAACTTTGCTAGATACCTCATCCTTTTGTTGTGTTGAATTTATTCATTTATTTCGAGATTTGTTCGGACTATCGAAATCATACCTTTTCCATTACTTTTCCAGTTGTCACAATCTTTCATTTGATCAATTCTTTCGATGTGCAAGATGTAAATGAAAGATGGATTTCTTTGGTGGCAATCTTTCGGTTGAGCAAGCTCAACTTTCAAGACTAAGAAGATCCCATTAGTCTTAAAAAGAAGGGCATGCAACCGATGCATTCCCCCTATTGTCACCTGTGGAGCTAAAACATGGAACCTAACCAAGAGACCGGTCCTCAAAGTGGGAACCGTGCAACATGTGCATGAAAGAATCATTCTCAACATCACATGGCGAGATTACAAAACAGCACAATATATAGGGGGAGACAGGAGTCTGAGACATCACAGAATCATAAGAAAACTCAAATTACAATGGGCTGGTCATGTTGCAAGAATGCCAGACAACCGATGGACATCACGATTTACACCTCAGGTATCACATTCGAAACCGTGGCCAGAAAAATATAAGATAGCGAGACGAACTGGACATGTTCAGAAAGTTTTGTTTCCGGGATGCCCATGATAAAGATGTCTGTAGAATCTTTGGTATGGTCTATGTCCAACGACTGACGTTAAAAGGCTGCTGCTGCTGCTGCTGCTGCTGCTGCTGCTGATGATGATGATGATGATGATGATGATGATGATGATGATGATGATGATGATGATGATGATGATGATGATGATGATAGTAATTGGATCGGCAAATTCCCGGCAGCGAACACAATACAGGAGATTCCATTCTCAGCAACACGTGCAACAGGTTATTCTATATTCTCATACATGGAGATGCCCTCTAATTCTTTCCCTTGCTTTGAAATCTCCACTGGCTAAACATGCCCTTGTCCGTTAGGCTAATATATTCCGCTTCGTTTAATTTTCTCACCTCTCAACCGTGGTTACTATCTATTCTTTGATGTTCATCCCAGAGAGGTCAGTGTAATACATTCTCTCTTTCCAGAGATTGTCTGTCTTGCAAAAAATGTGTACGGATTTCTTTGGGTGCAGCTTCTGTCAAGTTTGTCGTCTGACTTTCAGGGGCCAGATATTTTCCCCTTTTTTCCTGTGATGCACGATAAATGTTTGTGAGTGCGTTTATAGTCCACGCAGAATTTGATCAGAATTGCCAACTTTATGATAAACGCTTAAAACTTGATAGTGATTCTATTGGGTGTAAAACAATTTCAGGCATGGAAATATTCTGAAACGGAATTTCCTCAACAACGGCTACGAGGCAGTATTTCCAACCCAGCAAGTCCTTAGATATCTCCCAATGAAACACAAATCCCTGGATCCACCCAAAATTTGACCTATTTCTTATTAACTTTTAACCAACCTTTTCGCAAAACATCATTGGAATTCATTGGGAACTTTTGGAGATATTGTGTGAAAAGACATGAGCGAAAACAGAAATGTATGAAGACACCCCCTCCCCAAAAAAGAATGAAAATATATCTTTCAATCAAAATGGACAAGGAATTCATTAGCGACTGTTGCTATGGACGGACTATTTGAGAAAATCGTCGGGACTATGAGTGCATATCAGTATACACTGTTGTACGAGATGTTACCGAAATGCTGGATGATTTGAATAGCGAGCAAGAAGCTGCGCCACACTTTGTGCGATTGCTATATATATATATATATATATATATATATATATATATATATATATATATATATATATATATATATATATATCTAAGGGGGCTAATTTAAAGGAAGCAGTGGAAGTAAAAGGTGATACAGTAATGTTTTCATGGTTGACTCGAACTTTTTGATGGCATCCCGTATATCAACCATGTTTATGTATTTATTAGGTTATTATATGTGAAATGTCTTTTTTTAATAGATAGATGAAGGATGTTGAAATCATCTAAAACAGTTAATATTTAATCAGAATATGACCCATTTGAAACTTGTCCAGCAATGCCCCAATGATAATATGCCATCTCTAAAGAATGGTGTGTAGGTTTATTGGTAACAAATTCAGTGGAAGCACGAATTATGGCCTCCCCTTATAGAGCCTATTATGACGGATATGAAGTTCTAATTGCTTGAAAAGATGAATATCTGTTAGAGAAATGTCGTGTGAATAGGGAGGATGCCGAATGACTTGATATTCCAATTCTTTGAGCTTAGCTACAGTAAGCTAAGGCGTGAGTTTGGTACTGTTATGGGGCATATCATACACTTCATGTGAGACCCATTTTTGGGACGCAACATTTTCTATTGAGATGATTGGATATGGTCAATTCTGAAGCTCTAAAATCCCCTGAAAGTGCTCGAGCTATCGCCTTGGATCGTTTGAAACTTCTCCTACATAATTGGACACAGTTTTTGGCCTCCCGAGACGTTTATTATTAGTATCCATATTACCAAACCAATTGGAGCCACGTAAATATCTCTATTTACACAAATACAATTATATTCGTAGACCATTTTTAGCATTATCCTCTATGATGTAAATATAACGACATTTCGTGTTATACTAACTTTACCCTTAGTACGACATAAGATGAGATGATGATTAAAATTGTACGGGTGTAGGTGAGAAGCTCTTGTTGCTTCAGTCTTCCATATTATAAACACCTGCCCACTTGAAAAATCGACAGTTGCAAATTCGGCTTTTACCTTTGCTCGAATGCCAAATTCCGGGAAACGCTCAGATATCTCAACCATGGTGTAAACTCCCGAAATACTTACTAAACTTGAGCCCAAGGCCACACAGGTGGAACACCAAGGAACTTACTAGTGAATTGGTCTGCGAGACGATCCTGCTAACCATTGTGCTATGATAGGCACCAATATTAAATTACTTACCTTATCGTTATCTGGCAAAAGATGTGGGCCACCCATGCGAGGATCAAACCGAACAACACACGCGAATTGATCCGCGAGGCAATCTTGCTAACCATTGTGCTACGGTAGGCTCATATAGTTATTTAGTCACTTTATCTTGATCAGAATTTAAAGGCTACATTAATGAGGCGCACAGTAGGGAATCAAACCTTCTATATTAGCTAATTGGTCTACGAGACAAGCTTGTTAGCCATTTTGCTATGGTAAGCACTCGTATTTATAAAAATGTCGGTTGCTCATTGAGGATTGAACTTACTTCACTAAGACAATAGTCTGTCAGCCCAGCTAGTGAGCTGTCGCCTTATGGTAGGTACCTATGGCGATCACGTTTGCATATGCTTATTTGTGGAAGTTCAAATTGATGCTTTTGTGTATATTATGGCCATGCGGGAGAGGCAGGCTTTTCTGTAGCTGTTAAAGCAGAAAGTCTGACTACTGGAGAGAGCTTGCGGTGCTGCCTTCTTTCCTTTACTTTCGCTCTGCGGTTGGTTTTGGCACGGAGGGTTGCTTGGTAGACCTTACCCAAGCATACATTTCTCTTGGTTGCCTCTTTTTTTTCCACTGGTAGGGTTTGATGTCGCCGGACAGAGGGTCCTTTCCAGGGAGTTCCAGTATCTCTTCTTTGGGACCCTGCTTCTCTGTTGACCGTTGGCTGGTTCCCCCAAAAGGGGATTTATCAGCCGGTGATTCGCCATCTTGTAGCTTAGTCTGAAACAGAGCCACATTATTGAGACATCTTTTAGGATCGAACTCACTGCACTGACTAATCGATGGGTGAGACTAGCTTGCGATCTATCGCACCAGGATAGGCACCTATTTTACTTGTGTATATGTGTTTGTTTATATATATATATATATATATATATATATATATATATATATATATATACTGAGCATATTTTTATCCCGAACTGAGTCACAAGAGGGAAGCCACCAGTAAGGCTTGAACTCCTTGGCAATGTCTTCCAAAGCTAACGTACGGTAGGTAACCATGCAATCAATTGACAACAAGTCTTTTCAATACCCTAGAACACTTCTTAATATACTGCCCAAATTCATTAGTGGTGTTATGCGGATACTCTTCACTGTCCAGGGCTTCGACCACAATTGGCACTTGTCACCTTCATATTCCACAGATTTCCCCGCTCCCTGGCAAGGTCCAGATACTTATTTAGCTTTCCTTCATTTTGATCATTGTCTGTCGGGTCAGCAAAATATACTGACACGATGTTTTTTCCTTGTTTACTATCACTAGATCTGGTCTTCTGTCTTGGTTTGGGTGATCCATTTGATTCTCAAATCGCCAGAAAATTGTGTTTTATTCTTTATGTATGCACCATCGGTTTGTATGATTGAAATTCAGTCGCTTGCATAGTTTCCAGTAGATCACACTATATGGTTGACATTATCATCTCTACCTCCACGTATTCTACACTTGTTGTTTCCCTGTCTTGGTCTTTACACAGTTGGTTCTTATAGCTGTTGTTCTGTGCCGCTATAAGGGGCTATTCAATATCTCTCTTTAGTTTTATTACTAGTCCATGACCCGTTGCTTCACTAATGGTTATCATATATGCACAAAACAGTCTCGGTTCATGGCGGCCGCTGATATTACATGTGACAGATAAAGGGAGAAAGAGATAGAGAGGATAATGGGTTTAGGAAGGGGGAAATTATTATTATTATTATTATTATTATTATTATTATTATTATTATTACTATTATTATTATTATGCAATCTCACACCAGTTGCTTGGTGGTTACTGTTGGAGGTTGAGTGACACTAAGTCTCCTCAAGTCTCCAGCCCTCATCTTCTCATTCTCATAGATCACAGTAATACTGTGTTTTACAGTTTCACACCGGTTGCCCACTGGTCATTGCTGGAGGCTGAGTGACAAAAAGTCTCTTCAGGTCTTCAGCCACTGCTAACATTTAATGCTGCAATCCTATTAATCCCTTAGTATCCCTGCAGTTCCTAGCAGTGCTGTGGTACGTACAGTCTCAATCCTTCCTTTAATCCTGAGCTCCTCCAGTCTCGCCCTCAGTGTCTTTAGGACAGTTCCCAGTGTGCCTACCATTACTGGCACTACCCTGACTTTCATGTTCAACATTTTCTTTAGTTCTCTCGCTTATCATCATCATTATTATTATTATTATCATTATTATTATTATTATTATTATTATTATTATTATTTACGTTGTGTTTTGGGGGGTTTTCCCATATGCTATTCCAATAGTTCTTGGCCTCTGTGGCATCTGGTTTTATGTTCTGCCTTCTTTCTCCGTTTAAATCTTGGTAAAACTTTTTCTCGTTGTTTTGGAATGTGCGGTTTTGTGTGTATTGGGCCGTTCTTAGTCTGTATCTTTTCAGTCTTGCCTCTTTGGCTAATCTCTTCTGATGTATCTCTTCGACTACTGTTGCGATGCCTTTTTGTGTTACCTTGTACTTGTTCCAAAGTCTTACTCGTGGTCTGTCCGTGTGTGGTGTATTTCTAAGCAGTACTTCATCTCTCTGTAGTTGGGAAATCTGCTTTTGTAATCTTCTTTCCCAGTTGGGTTTCTCTTCTCTATTATTGCTCGGGGCCCTTTCTTGTGTTGTGAAGCTTTGTGCAACCATTTTCGCCTCTGCGTAAATTAAGTTGTTGAGTTCTAGGAGGGTGTTCGTTTCTATGTGCTGTAAGAGGCAGTTGACTTGTTTGGTCACTTCTCCGAGTTTCTTTCTGTCTTTGTCTATTAATGTAATTATTATTATTATTATTATTATTATCTGCATTTTCACACCAGTTGCCTGGTGGTCACCGCTGGCTGACTGACATCAAGTCTCCTCAGCTCTCCAGTCCTACTCTCATCCTTTCAACTTTCTCTGGCTTTGATTAACTCATGCCTTTTTCATCCTAACTGTTGAGACATTACTGACGACTCTGGGTCTCAAATCTTGTTTTCAATGTCTTTGGCGCAGTACTGAGTGTGTATACTATTATTGATACTACCCTGACCTTTATTATTATTATCATTTCAGGTGGGATCTGTTGGCTTCACCGGAGCAAAGATGGCATCTGCAGTAGCACTTATCAACTAAACATGACCCAGGAAGAGTGTTGTCAAGTTCAACTTTCCTATAACCCATTCACTTATTGGACTCCGGACAATCTACAATACAGTGAGTTGGTACGAGCACATGCTATTTACGGTGGCGTACCTGGCTGTATCAGCTGCAGAAGTAAGTTCCCATCTCTCTCTTACACAAACACACACGCACACACACCCTCTCTCTCTCTAGCCATCCCCTTTCTCTTCCTGTCTCTCTGTCCTCTTCTTCTCTTCTTTTCCATTCTTTTTTTTCTATATGTTTATCTCTCCTTACTTTCTTTATCAATGTATTGATGTACTTGCCGTGTGTGTTTATTTCCCTATCTACTTCTCTCTCTCTCTCTCTCTCTCTCTCTCTCTCTCTCTCTCTCTCTCTCTCTCTCTCTCTGTTTCACATACCCCTTCTTTCCCTCTCTTCTCGTTTTCTTGTCTCTATCTATCCAATTTCTTTTTATCTATTTATCTCTATCTTTATATGTTTCTTCCTATTCATATCTCCTGCACTCCCTCTCTCTCTCTCTCTCTCTCTCTCTCTCTCTCTCTCTCTCTCTCTCTCTCTCTCTCTCTCTCCTCCCTTTCATTCTCTTCGTCCTATCATTTCTTTTTTTCCCTCTATCCACAACTTTACATATTTTTTCATTTATCTTTCTATTCTTCCCTCTAGGTCCCTTCCCCCTCTTCTTTTCTTCTCAATCGTATCCCTTATTTTCCCTGTATCTAATTCCACTTTTTCTTCTCTATATCTCTCTATTCTTTTATCTTACTCTCTCTCTCTCCCGATCCCTCTTTAATTCTGTCATTCTCTCTCTCTCTCTCTCTCTCTCCCCTATTATCTTCTCATTCCCCCTCTCCCCCCCTCTCTCTCTCACTCATCTTATCGGGGTCCTGGAAAGAAGGATAGCATAACATCCTGGCCTTCGAAGACGCATGCTAAATTTGAGGAGTCATGCTTTGGCCAAACCTGGCGTTGCCCGGGGAGAATAACTGCAGATATAACAACATAGAAAAATATGTTCTTAGATATCTCTAGGTACCGAAAAAATGAGCTCCAAACAAAACTAATGTTGGTTCTCTTCCCGCTGGCAGCCATTAAGAAAAAGTTGTTTTTCGAGGTTTTTTCTTTGAAAATGTTTCTCAGATTTGCATAACATTTGACGAAGAAACATATTTTTTTAACCCTTCTAATTCTTTCGTTTGACCGGAATAATGTAAAAAAATGATGACCACTTGTGACCTCCAATGACTTTTAAGTGAAAACTACTCATCTATGTTCTGTTTAATTTGATCCCACTTACCAATTTACCCCCAAGCATGTAATAGTTTGACTATAGTATGATTGAAAATGCTATTTTAATTAACAATTGTTTTGCTGCAATATGCCTTGAAAAATTATTTGAATCCAAAATAGACCTATAGTGCCTTACAATGACCGTGGGGGTCCACTGCCCCCATGCTCAGAAAAGATTAAAAAAATTAATGAATAAAAACGCATATGGTCTGCTGGTCGGGAATCCACTCCCTAGACAGCACTTTTTCATTAAACTAAAAGCGTTAAAGTCAGTGATACATTATGTCTGTGGCAAAGAGAGAAAAGACCGAACAATTTCTGGATGACCCACCTTGAGAATTAGATTGAGAGCCGTGTGTTGTATCAGATAAGTATTTGTTTTCCCACGGTGAAGCAATGACCTTGTGTCACATTTCGCCTTTGTTGGGGGACAAATACAAACCGTTGATAAATGGCGATAGGATTCGAGCGCGTAAAGATGAGTTTGGAAGATGACTGCAAAGATGGGGCAAAGCTGAAGATCCCTTCACAGACATAAACATTGATCATTCGTATGACACTAAACCTTTGTTTAAACTCTACCTCAAAGCGGGATTTAGCTGGATAAGCTTAACTGCAGATAACTGAATTTCTCGACTCTGGGACAGAGGGCTTAAGACGATGGATTAGATATATTAAGGTGCCATTGTTAGAATACCTTCGTATCACTGGAGGCAACTTTGCTAATAATCCATATTAAGAGTTAGGAATCCCAGGGATTAATATAACTTTTCCTTTAGCATTCGATCACATTTTTAATAAACCATTTCTATAAACACAAACCCGGCTGCTTTCAAGTTATTGTTCTATTATTTATTGTACAATTTTCCTTTTTTCAGCTTCCTGTAAAAACGTAAGGTGTGGTCCAAACAAGACTTGTCGTATGCGTGGAGATCAGCCCCGTTGTATTTGCTCTCCTGACTGTACACCTCCTGTTCGCTTCCGAAGATACAGAGGCAAAATATGCGGTTCGGACGGCCAGGAATACCGCAATTATTGTAGTTTGTTAAAACACAATTGTCGTCACAGAAAATCTGTCAATATCGCCTATTTTGGATCCTGTAAAAGTATGATTTTTTTCCCTTATATATTCTAAGTTTTCTTGGGGCACTACCAGGCCTTTTCTTTCTCTTTTAAACCTTTGATTTTTGGTATTTTCTAATATGAAGGAATTGCAGATGAAATGAAAATATTCATGGAGCGTTCTCGATCTAATAACGTTGCTTTGTCGTGGGGACTTCTTGTAGTGTCCTGTCCATGGTGTGCCGAAGTCGCTGAAAAAATACTTCTACATCATGTCTATTGAAAACCTCCACCAAGTAATTTCCAGGGTGCGACTATTGGATACGGCTAAGAAAAAAGGGTCTGGAGATGAAAATTTGTAATCTGTCTTCACCTGCACTAGAATGACAATGCAAATATAACATTAAAGATTACCACAACTCTCGTTTTATTCCCTGCATCAACTGGGATCCTTTACAGGTTCCCCACTATCTGAAAGTAGAGTGTTTGGGTGGAGAAAAAAACTTTTGTGAGCCGACATTATGTAAAGCGAAAAAGCAATGACTATTAAATTATATTAGAAATAACTTTGATGGCATATTAGGCTGAGTCTTTGGAGCATTAGGTGTGGGGAGGTACAGGAGACTGGAGTGTAACAGAGAGAGTGGAAGAAGGTGTATGCTGCCTCTGTAACGACTTACCGTCACACGAATGCTGAACGCTATTTACGCTTTTCACCTTTTTGCATTGAAGCGAAGAAGTGGGGTTAAACGAATTTCAAAACGCAAACGGTTGCTGGAGCGATTTCTGTTGGGGGGGAAAATGTCAGTCTTTACATGCATATGTTTCCGTGTGATAACTAAGATGTTGCTCTCTGTTCATCGGACAAGCTCACCCACAGGTACCCGGCTTATTGGCATATATATGATATCATTATCTTGCCATCCACAAAGTTCAGAAAATACTGGCTCTGTGACACCCACCAAGCTCGACTTTGAAACAGTCCCAATCTATTGAATATTTAATGAACATTAGTTTATTGTCCTTTGAGACAAAAATTGGGATTCTTTCCTCTCTAACAAAACCAAGAAAAATCCTAAGGGAGAGTTAAAAATTTAAACTAAAAATGTCTTTCAAATCGAATGTCGGAAGAAGACCAAAGTGAAAATTTCAAAATGAAACAAATGTACTTTAAATCAATTATATGTTCAAGGTTATTGTATTCTTCTTTTGAAGTATGAAATGTGAATATTTTGAGACAATAAATATGAAGATTCATAAGGGAAAAAATTTAAAAAACATAAAATATCCTCCCAACAAAGAAAAAATTGGCAAAACATCAGTCAGTGAAAGCCTATTCAACAAAACATCATTTCGATTTTCAGCGAAGCGTCCACATGACGAAATGTCTATCGGCTAACTGTGTGTTGGTGAAACGCTATTCGGCAAAACGTTCAAAAGCCAGGAGGCGGCAGGGTAAATTCAAACTATTCGTAACGCCTTTAGCGTAAGAGCGATATAAGCAGTCCCAACAAAAATTCGAACTGTACCGATTCTATTTTCTGATTTTATAATCGTGACACCATCGCATCAATAAATAGTCTCATATGAAAGCCAGTATTGTTTATCAGATAGTGGCAATAGGCACAGATGTCTATTAGTCGGGGAATGTTTTGGGGTATTACCCAAGACCTACAGTCACATTCGTGTTTCTGGTGACAATCTAATTCAATGCACATATCATAAGAAACATATACGCATAAAATTATGGTTGAAATCATGCATAGAGTAATCTTTACCTGTATATGAATCTGTTAACCAAAACAGCCACAAAAGGTTTCTTCAGTTTTATGTGGGGCTGGCTATCTATGTATCACATATACAGGCCGCACCAATAGAGTTAAAGGGTTGAAAATCTAGAGGAAGCACTTTTCTCTTTCAATGGACTGTTCAAAGGGCCCACTTGCTCACTGTAGTTTGGTGCAGTACCAGTTTGCCCAGATTTCAACAATTCACAATAATGAACTCTCCTTAAATCTTAAACACAGAAAAATTCCCACACCAGTAGATCCGTTTAGATTGAGATGTTGAATGCTGTCCCGTATTTAGCCACAGTTTTCTTTATTCTGAATTCTTGTGATAAATCTATTTTTAATTGCTAGTGACAATCTTGTAAGAAAATCACATTTTTCTATGTCGAGAGAGAAACAAGCGTTTTCATGCCAACCGATGTTCCTTTCAGTAAGTTAATTTGTAACTCATTTTTTAGCATCAGAGTTTTTTTTCCCGTGGTTAGTTCACAAATACAACATTGTCGAGACGGAACAGGCTCGTGCATCCATCACTTGTGAAACCTAATAACCTAAGTATGGTTTACACCGATACTTAAATTACCCAGAACGTTATTTTCTATGTTATGACCCATGACTTGGGCGGTTTTAAAGTTAGCAGTGCAACCTAGGCTATCCTAGGCCAACGTGTATCAGTAGCATCCTCAAATGTACCATCAAGCTCGACGATAACATCCGGCAGTACAATAACAGCAATATCATCAGTGAATTCCGGTACGCCCTGCCTCTAACTTACCACTATTAACTGATTATTACAGTAAATACGGTAAGCAACGCACCTTTTGAATGTTTGCTATCCTAGTACAAGGCATAAAAAAATAGGGCACTATAACTCCTTCAGAAATAAATAACTGTCAAACAGGGTTATTTGGGTGTTAGTCAGTTACGGATAACCTCTACCCCGGAGCCTACCCAAACCTAACCATCAGGGTATAAGACACTGGGTGATTTTTTAAAGAGCATTTTGGTAGCAAAAGTGCGCTTTGTATATTGTTTATGTCTTGTGTTCGGATTGTAAACATTTAGCATCTAATATATGGAGTGAAATGCAATGCCTGAAATTGAGCTTCAAAACGACGTGCTTTAAAACGAAATTAAGTCTGAACTACTGAATGATTATTAGACAATTTATCGTATTTCATTTCTATTTTATATGTCATTTGATATATTTTTTCTGTATTTTACAGATTCGTGTCAGAACGTAAAGTGTTATGGTCTGGGAAAGCGATGTTTGGAAGATCGCACAACCCTACCTCACTGTGTCTACTGCAATCAAAGATGTGACCAATCGGCGGATGAAAGGAACTCTCGGGTCTTGTGTGATGAATATGGCAATACACATCAGAGCTTTTGTCATCTGATTGCTGCCGCTTGTCGCCTCGGACAAAGCATTAGATTAGCCTATTATGGCAGATGTAGAGGTAAGAAAAACGAGTTCCTATCAAGAAAATCTAATCACTAGCGTACAAATCCATGTCTTTAGTATGCTCATTAGTAATGGCACTTCTAGAAATTACTTCTCAGATCAGAATATCATGATTATCATATTTACTGATCACGAGTAAGAAAATCATTTAGGGGACACATATATAATCATTAAGATTATAAAAGTACGTTCCAATGGTGTCCTATATCATCATCATCATCATCATCAGTCTCTCAACATCCGTCGTTGGATATAGACCTTCCCCAGGATTCGCCACACTTTTCTATCATGGGTGTCGCAGAGCCAGTACTTTCTGAATTTGTCTAGTTCGTCTCTCCTTCTAATATTTTGTCGGCCTCGGTTCCGCATGTGATCTCGGGGGATCCGAGTCGTGAGTCGCAATGTCTATCGGTTGTCCGCCATTCGTGCAACATGGCCAGCCCACTGCCATTTGAGATTTTTAATGGATTGTGTCCTATATACTGCTTGGTAAATACGTCAGATTGATAATGCTGCTGGTTGCAAGATGAGGCTGAGTGAGGACTTTTCATCCTTTCTTCAGAAGAGAGTATCTGTTTTTGATTTCCTTCTATACTTTCTGCTTGTTACTTTCTCTATTTTGATCAATTTTGAATTTCTTCAGATATGCTCTTCATTAACTCTTAGCCATTTATCTTCTGTCGTTGGACAAAGACCTTCCCCAGGATTTGCCAGACCTCTCAATCATCTGCCTCGCGGAGCCAATACTTTCTGAACTTGTCTAGTTTGTATCTCCATCTTGTAATTTCCCAGCCTCGGTTTCCCATCGACTGTCTGTCATTCTTCAACATGACCAGCCCATTGCCATTTGAATTTTCAAATAGGTTCTATGATGTCTCGAACTCCTGATTTTCCCTAATATATTGTGCTGTCTTGTGAGGTTGAGCATGTAATTATCCAACTATGCATATTCATCGAATGTTATATCATGCATATACACGTTATAGACCTGCATACTTGCACATAGAAATGTGCATATATGGTTTGTCCGAGAAGTATTGAATATTAGCTGAAAAAAACTTTCCTGGGTTAATGTAGCCCTAGTTCACTTCAAAGCACTCCATTTGGACTTCACACACTTATTCTAGCACCCCTCTTTTTTTGAAAAATAGTTTTTAATATCGGAATCGCCATCAGCTGTCCCGTTCTCCTTAATCACGCTCACAATCTAAAATCTCTCCAGAAGAAGTTAGAATTCAGAACTGGGCTGTGAGTAGCGGTGAGATGGATCTGGGAGGCGGTGATGGTCCTGGGCGGTGCGATACTTTGCTAAATAAAAGCACTTGAGACGTGAAAAAAACTGCTTGCTCGGTCATTGCGAATACGACGGTCACACAATTTACTAGCTCGATGGTGTTTCACTGCTAACTGAGTAACCCTATCGGAGAGTATCTCATCATGCATGTGTAGTATGGTCTCCTCTGACTGTTTGCTAAGTAGCATCACAGACGCACAACCAGTTATTGAGATATTGATAATAGCTGGATACTTTTGCTAGACATTGTATATAGATAAGTAGAGAGATAATTGCTGTAATCTCGTTTCCGGATGGATTAAAATTGTCAACAGGGATCATTTCTAGACAGGGGATTTTTATGCTCAGGCTTTTTGACATAACGGGAAAGAGTCGGCTCTTGCACTTGTGTCATCTACACTGTTAAATCATTTTGAACGAAGCTCCAAATTTTGTTACGATGTCGAAATACAGAATGACAATGTAAACCGGATAAACATACCTTGTCTCCAAACCTCGCGTATTCTATGTCGACCCTTCTTTACGAATACAACTGCATCCGATCAAATCAATCTTCCTGGTATATTATCTAGTTAATCCCCGTAAAGAAATTCTTGGATATCTTGGAATTTCAACGAGAAGTTTGATTTTTTTTTTTTTTTCAGAAAAGAAAATACTAAACTTGTTTCAGTGGGAGATTCCATTGTTTTTATCAGTGGGCAAGGGATATTCTTATCGGCAGATTTGTTACCTTAAGATAGGAAAGTCCATTGTTACGAACAGAGGAAAATAAAATAACACACTGTTCATTGTAGTATGGGTAGTGCCAATCTTACGAAGACTCTTGGGAAGAAATACCATTCGTCAAGATCAATATTCGAAACATGTCCTTCACCTTGGCATGAAAACTATCAGATAAGCTGTTTTGATTGATTGTGAACTGCGATTTAAATCATTGTATGTGTGTTCCTGTGCTTCTGTGTGTGTGTGTGTGCATGTGTGTGTGAGTGTGTGCATTGCCTGAAGGATGAAACAATGTGTATTTTGTGGACTAACTCGGTTGGTTTCGGTAAAGTTTATTTGTTTTCGATCGTTTTCGGATTATATTGCTTCCAAGTTTTGTTTTGTGAAGATAATCTTATTAGCAAATTAATCCACATTAGTACTAAACTAAAAACAATACTGATGACGCAGATGATTCATAAACACTATTATATATGATGTGTAATGGGAACCACAAAACCAACGGAGGCGTAAAACACAAATACTTATATATTGACTATGTTTTGATTCTACGTTGCTCCTTCTCAATTCATCAATGATTGTACTTTTGATGATATTCTTCTTTCCTAGGTGTCGTACGAATACAGGAAATTATTTCAGTATATTTTGCTATCACCCATAGTAGCTAGTCTGTTGAAAATGTATCTTAGCGAGTGCAAATCGAGAGGGTGAAATTGATGGTTGAATTTCTTGTTGCTGAAAATCTTTATCCATCCCCAGAGTTAAAATTCATAAAGGTTAAATATAACTATTGCTGCTCATGTTTTCAACTAACCAACTTGCATCTCCATTGAATATGTACAGTATCAACTTATAGTCAGGAAAAGCCCCGTGGAACCCTTAAAAATAAGTTGTTAGGGGTTTGGGGCATTTGGGATATCCTGAGGATCTCTAGTCAACATTTTTTTAGGATAACATTGAAAATGGGGGTTGCTATTTTGCTTCAAGATGGCAGTCGATCACTTTCAACAAAATATAAATCCCTGAATTCACAAAAGCATACACCCATCCAATAGAGTGTTGAAAACTGAACAGAAAACGTGTAAGAACTATTTCTCTATCTTCTACTGTTGGAGAGATATGGTTCTTTGAAGTTTCGGAAAAACAGAGGGTAACGTTGTTGTAAGCTTCTGATATGTTTACCTTCTCTTGTTACAAAACTTATTGTAAAGGGCTTTCAGAGGGTGAGTTTAAATTCAAAATGATCCCACGGTAATTAACAACTTGCAAACTGCTTCAAATAAAGTATTTAGAGCTAAATATTAAGGTATTTGATGACTTTTAACCCACGTCATGACTTCCTTTCATCTCAAATAAAATGTACGATCAAAATGTATGATGCTGATACGTTGTAGTCGTCCATTCAGGTGGTTTTCTTGTAGATTATTCATTTGTTAATCCCTGTGAAATGATTCACGGATATATTTCTATGAAACTATTTTTTTCGTATGATCTAGTCATTATACCTAAGCAGAAAAAATATGAAGTTGCATTGAGATTATTTTTCGGAGAAAAGAAGATACTGAATACGTTTGCCGGGAATAATGCATAGTTTGAAACAGAGGGTAGGGGGTATTTCCCAGGTATATTGTATTCCCCTCCCCCAGTGAAACAGTTTAGTATAACAACCAGCGAAACAAGAAATAGTCCAGGTGATCGGTGCAGAATTTAGTAAGAATTGCTCACTTTTTGATAAAAGCATAAAACTTTCATGATGAAAACATAAATCTTGTAATAGTGATAGTTTACGGGGTACTGAATAGTTTCAGATATGGAAGCATTCTGAGATGGAATCTCCTTAGCAACTGTTGCTATGCAATATTTTTAACAAGACCAAGCCTATAAATCTTTCCTTATGAAACACGAATTTCTTGATACTCCCTAAAATTTGATCACTCCTTTTTTTTCATCCCGTAAAATTTAATTCATTTAGAATCTTTGGAGATATGCTGTGGAAAGACATCAGAAAATACAGAAATGTACCCCCCAAAACGGAAAAAAACGTTTTTGTTTTTTTGTTTTATGAATTTCGATATTTGCTCCTGGCCCTATATACGATATCTCAGAGAATTCTCAATTAATTCTAATAAAAAAAAATGTAGATGGGTAAGGCAGAAAGAAAGCAGTAACAAGTAGCGGATCAAAGAATTCATTTTTGATTGTGAGATATTTTTCTCCTTTGATAAATTATAAATTTCTGGATTCGCTTCTGTCTATCCACATGATATCTCTAAGAGATTTTATTGAATGTCAATGAAGTATTGTGGAGCTGAAAGGTATATTGTAAGAAAGAATATCAAATGATGAGATTAGATTTTGAGATGGATCTAAAAACACGTCTATGATTGAGAGATTTTTTTTTCTTTCTACATTTCTGTAATCGCTCCTATCTGTACATACAATATCTCCGAAATTTTTTAATGAATGTCGATCAAATTTTGTGGAATACTGGGCCACGAGGTGAGGAAGGAGTGATTGAATTTTTGTTTTTGATTGAGGGATTACTCTTTTAGCTTTTCTCTCATGCATTTATCTGTTCTATCTATTCCTGTCTGTCTATACGATATCTCCGATAGTTCCTAATGAATCCTGTGGAAGGATAAGGCACGTATTTTGGAAGATGTGACAAAATGATTGAATCTTGGAATTAGGTTTTGATTGAGAGATATTTTTCATTCGTTTCAGGGTTTTCTTTCTACAAACATTTCTGTATCTACTCATGTCAGTCTTCACTATATCTCTGAAATTTCTCAATGAATTTTTACGGAAAGTTTGTGGAAAGGAGAACCACTGAGTGGAAGAGAAATGATTAAATTTGTGGATGGATCCTAAAATTTGTCTATATAATGTGTTTTGATGAACTATGTAATAAGGCTTTTGTGTGCAATCTTGAAAATTATACCTTTCCCGTTGTCAGACTGTAAATGTATTATGTCATCGAGCATAACTGTTACGGAAAACCGTTTGAAAACCGTTTGTTTTGAAAAGTTAAAAGAACTGATTACTAACCAGTTGCTATGGAAGATGAATTCCTTTGCAAACGTTGCTATGTTCGGACAATTCCAGGATGTCTCCATATCTGAAAATGATTTTTACCTATCAGAGAATATTTGTGCCAAATTTTGTTTTAATCACCAATTGAACAATTTTGAGAACGATCACCGGGACTAAAAATTGCACTATTCATCATTAGAGTAGATTTTCTTTTGAAGAATACTAAACTCATTTGTTGCGAATAGTGCATAGTTCAAAACAATGAGCTGGAAATATTTCTGCAACAAAATTGAACTCCTCTCCATCTTCCCCCGTTGCACAGTATTACGACCAGCGAACTAAGAAAATTGCACTGTTCAGTATTAGAGTGACTATCAATTATTTGAGTAAATACTTAGATTTTTATAGCCTGATTTGTTTTTAATCGTTAGAAACTGAAAAGTTTGACATTAGAGATTTAAGGCTAAACTTATGATTGAACAATACTTTTTTGGAAATGTTGAGCTTAACATTCTGGTAAAGATAGTTTTTATCGAAAGTGTAATTTTTCAAGCATTTGGACCCTATAAGATGGAGTGTATGCTGAGGAGAGTTGGTGAATGCAGAGCAGCTGTTGAGGATTTCCAAGAAAATGTCTCTGAAACTCGTCTTGACAAAATCCAAATAGCAAGTAAAGGAAGACGTGACAGCCTACACCAAGGGTTGGAGAGAATTGGTATAATATAGCTTCATAGAAAACGTGTCTTCTGCTAACAAATTACTTATTCAGAGGGCTGACAAACGTCGCATAAGTAAGGAAGGAAGCTCGATATTTAAAACAGTTGAGATCCGACACTCCTGTAGATGATAACTATATAGAGCTTTATACAGCCTGCACATTACCGCACGAATATGATGATAAAATTCCACTGTTACCTAAAACCTGCCCATCTGTCATGTGCTGATATTTACCAACATAGTAGAAAGTTCATAGAAGTTTTTAAAACAAAATGCTCTCAAAGAAGCGATAATAATGACATTGCTAAAGTGAGAGTAGAGTCTATGCTTGAGTCAGATCTTCATGCTGCTGACACCAGGTATCACCGTGCGTGTAAAACCAATATCCTGAATAACTTCGACCGGGAGGACAACAAAGCACCTGAAGATCCACCATTCATTCCCTAGATGATACAATGTCTGTTAATAGATATAGATATTTGTTAAACTGCAATAGAGGTACAAGGGAAGTAGAGGGACTACCATCAAGTATCGAAACGTTCTCATCCAAATGATTAATAAGTGCTTCAAAGATGTGAATATGTTTTGTATTATCGCCTTTGAATCTGAGAGCAACAAAATAATTCTACTTCCTTGAACAGGACGATACTAGGAAAAGGAATATTCACATAATCAAAATAGACATCAGCAAAATTGACACCGCCTGTGAACTAGTTAGTGATACACTGCTTAGTCTGCTTAAAACAGAATGTTGAAAGTTAACAGTAAATTATCTTACTGACCTTCTAATTGGTAATATGGTTTCGGGAATGGTTCACAAGTCTCAAACTGACCTCAAGCTATACCTTGGAGTAGCTATAAGTAATAAAAGCCTCAGAAATTGATTTAGATCCAGTCCCAGCACATTCATTATTTTGCACCCAGGTGTTATTCATTTGGTGTTCTCGTGATTATCAAACAACAAGGGAAAAATAACTAACTATTTGCTTTCTGAAATTATAATAATGTTACCTAATGAGATGGTGTTTTGTATTAGATTAGAATATCAAGTTCATAAAGGTTGGGGAATGATTGATTGGGGCGTGGTTGTTTTTCTATACCTGGAGTATAACAATCTTTCACTTCTGAGAAATAAATCCAATGACGCAGATTTTACATAGTAAGTAGTGTACTGTTGCATTCGACACAAAAATTGCGTTTCTAAAAATTTTAACGCTTGGTAGGGGTAAGGACATTCATATCCAACTGTAGTGTTATCCATAGTTCTCTGAAACTTCAAAGTACCATATCTTTCAAACAGCTGAAGGTAGATAAATAGGTCTTACGTGTTTTTTACTCAATTGTTAACGCTCTATTGAATGGACATATTTGTTTTTGAAAATTCAGAGGTTCATATATTGATGAACCTGATTGACAGTCATCGTGGTAAGGACACAGAAAAGAATCGCCACAACCTATTTCAGATGTTATAATCCAGAAATGTTCACTAGGGGTCATACAGATGTCAAAAATGCAAAAACCTAAACAACTTATTTTAAAGGGGTCCAACCATTTTTTACCGCTTTCCCCTCCTTACTTGGTTTGTTTAGTGATCTCTGCGAAATATATGTGTACTGTATATGCTGGTATATAAAACAGAAAATCTTTTTCTAATCTATGCAAATATTAAACATCATCCAGTGATATTATGACAAAGGAGACGTCTACCGAAGCTCAATATAGACCATTATGAGGCTTGGGTGGATAGTGGCCCTTCAAATATCTCAGTAAGCCGTCTTATAATCTGGCATTGTGTACGAGGTGATACCCAAAGGCTCGAGGAACTTGACCATGAAAAATATACTTACACTGATATCTATTTTCTATCGTCTTCTCCAATGTCTCTTTGGAGAGTTGATCGATTGCACTAGCGTTAAATAAGATACTTATGAGGTTTCCTCAACATTGTGGGAAAGGTAATGCCGGTAACTTTTGCATCGGCTTAATATTAAAAGCCTACCCGTACAGTGAGTGAAAATGATCTTTTAATGTTGAAAGCAGACAAGCGGGTGGAAAATGAATTTAACAGACTTGGAAGTCACGGTGTTTTATAATGTTGGGTTCCGCATTCACTTACATCGAAAAAATATTTCTTGGCAACACCTCTGTTCGTTTCGTTCAGTTGCAGAAATACGTAGAACAGACACGTCAGAATTTGGACTGTGGTGCCAAATTTGGCACCGTTTCAGTTCCTGCAATGATATTAAGGACATTTGGCAAATCCCTGTCTCTTCTGGGAACAAAAGTGAAATAAATAGAGTGCAAAGGAACCCGGCCAGTTGCTTGGTGCACTCTCCACCGTGGGATGGAAATAAGAAAAAGTGATCAGTTAAATATTGAGATCTCTGCATTGAAACTGCTAAGATACTTGGATTCAGATCGACCCCTGCATTATAAACAAATTATCATTCGAGGTCAGTCCGGGAAAATATTCAGCTGTGTTGAACATCTCGATAATGGATTGCACGGCTATGATCAAACTTGGTGACAAATCAGAAGGGACTTTATTGGGCATGCGTGAACATATACTCTCCCGCAGAATTACTCAGTCGGCATTGTGACGTCATTGAGTGAGCTTGTGTACTGTGTGACTGTTGCATTCACTATAATCGAACTAGTCATTCATTACGTTTCATACTAGATGGGTCGGAAAAATATCACATCACCCAGATACGTCAGTCATATGTGGCGCTATCAGCTGTTTTCAATCACGGAAATAATATGATACACCGATTGCATACTATGTGCCCCATAGAGTGGGTTACGAAGAACAGAGAACTACAGAAAGTCCAACATTATATCCGATACTGGTTGAGTTGGAAAAGTTAGGAACGAAAAGTCCAAACCAGTTGAGATGAGAGGAAGAAGAGAAAAGGTCCAGATAAAGAATGATGAATACCTTTTTATAAGTTGTCTTCCGCTGTGCAATTCCCTGTGGAAGGAACTCTAAGCAAAATTTTTGCTGTGGGGAAAGAGATGTCATCTCGCATGTACAGATTTTGAATGAGTTCATCAGAGCCGCCGTTTTGGGTAAATGAAGAATTCTGTTCATTTAATGTACTGGACTTGTAAAGACTAGTGGGTGACTTCTTGAAATATACCTATGTTGTTCTACTCTCTTTCTTTCTCTTTCCCTTAGTTATGAGTCATTAACTTCAACCGAAACATCTTGGGCTGACGGCCAAACTGGCATGCACCAGGCGAGAGCTGCCCCAAGAGGGGACTGGACTCTTCAGATTCCCTTTTCCATCTACCGAAATCTCCACCCTTTCAAATCGGCTGGTCACATCCTTAATTTCAATTGGCCAAATTTAGGCATGTGACCATACGAACCTTATCTCTTCATAACCGCAGGGTTCCACTTCATACTAAGCATAAGACAGACCTTTGGTCTCTTCTTTCTTGACCGTCAATGCTAACTATTATTTATACACAATCCGTTTTTACAATATGACCACTTAAATGAGCACAGACATACATGCACACATACTCAAACAAACTTCTATCGACTTGTAATTCTAACAGAGTCAAGTGACATCACAGTCTAACATTGTCTAACATATCCCCATCCGTCCATATTTGGCTGCTTGTGACAAGATTAAGGAGAACATGCTAGGGTAGCTGATGGCGACCACGAAAGAGAGTATCCAGAAATAAATTTCTGGATACTCTCCAGACAGAACTTCTGTATACTTCTGGCGTGCTTTGTGACTGACGTTGTTTCGTACCGGCTCCAGAAGTTATTAGAAGTCAGGTGAGAAGCCAAGATTTAGAATGCTGATTTTCAAGGCAGCAAATTACCCCCCCCCACACACACACACGCACACACTTGGAACAAATTGACACAATGCAATCTTAGTACCCTTCCCCCATTCCCTACTCTCAATTTGGCCTTGTACCGTACTTAGCTAAGCTTAGTGAATATCAACTATTTCTTTCCGGGCCCACCTGGTAGCTGAAATGGTAATGTATTCCGTTCTAGCGCCAGCATGCCGATGTTCGAGTCCAAATAAATCAGAATTCTTAATGCTTATATTCAATGCTTACGTAACATAACATTTTTATCCTTATTCTCCAAACTTGCTAATCTAAGGAACGCCACGCTGTGGAGAAGTGATTTGCAAGCTAACCTTGCAGACTATTACTGCTGTAGTGAGTTCGATTCTCACGGGGTATTCCATACTTGTGACTTTGCATTAGACTAAACTATGCTTAGCAAATACCTAGCTTGTTTGCAGGGTTTGATAGTTGCGTTTTTCCTAGAGTTAGAGGTTGATGTTCGGACATGGGTGAAAGCTAGGGTTTCAAATGTTGATTTTCAAAGAAGCAAGTCCTCTACTAGGAATAATGGCGCAATACCATCTTCTTTCCTCGTTTTCCCGCGTCTTGTCGTGAGCAATACAAAGCTAAGCTTAATAAATATCAGGAATCACTAGTGATCGACCAACTAAGTTCTTGAGAAACGCACAAATTAATGAAGCGATTTCAACTACATGACCAAAGTTATGAAAAACGGATGGCACTTTTTTCGGACTGGTTTTGAGTCAAAATCTTAAGTAGTTATTTGGGTATTTTTGAAAATCTCCTCATTATTCACCTGGGACACGTTTTTTGAACGTGAGCATTTGAGAAAGAGTGACACAGGCAATATAGACTAATGTTGGCTAATCTTATGGCTGAGGTATATTACTCATCAGATCAAGAGATCAGTGTTCTAGCCCAGGCGAAAACCAGAAATTTTTAAGCTGATTTTCTAGGCTACTACCCTTCTTATAATTTGGAGGATTGAATCAATTTACCATCGTTTTCAACAATTTGTACTAAACCTTTGTTGAGTGCACTGGTGTTGTGATCTCAGATGAATTGATCCGTGGTGCCCAGACGAATCACCGAGTTCTGGTGCAACTATATATATATATATATATATATATATACATATATATATGTGTATATATATATATATATATATATATATATATATATATATATATATATATATATATATATATATATATATTCGTACTCTGTTGGTTTATATATCCCTCACAAAATTATATATATATATATATATATATATATATATATATATATATATATATATAACCTGATTTAAGCATTTAAGAAATTACGTCTATGAATGTCTTGTTTTTGTAATCAGAGTTACGTTAACAAGCCTCACTTAACTTGTACTCAGATTGGAACCCCCGATTTCTTAACATATCAATCGCTAACTAAATTATATAACTACTTCTTATGTTGATATCGTTGTTCTTAATATGATGACCTATGGCAACGAAAACGAAAATGTAGGTGTGTCTGTTCAGGTCTGTATCTAATGACGTCATCAAGTTGGCAAAGCCAAATGATTTCAGTAATAAATTATGGATATGGACTAATCTATCCCGAACCGTTTCCTGTTTATATTTCATGGTGCTATATTTTTAAAGGTTATGGTCGAATCTATTTATTCATCCCTCTTTTATTTATTAGCACAATGCTGTTATTTGTACGATAGAGATTTTACAGATTCGCGCAGCTTTATAAGCATGTTACAAACGCGTACATATCGATTTTATATACTAATTTCAACACACATGCTTCGTCATATCTACAAAAACCTCTAAACTTGTTTATTAGTCCTAATAAGAAGAGTATACAACCAATGCATTCTCCTGATAGTCACCTATGGAGCTGAAACATGTGACCTAACCTAGAGACTGAAGCTCGAACCGAGAACCATGCGATATGCACATGAGAGGATCATGCTAAACCTCACTTGGAGAGATCACAGCACTGTACAGTATATTATGGAAAAAAACAGGAGTCAGAGACCTCAAAGAATCCATTAGAAAACCCAAACGGCAATGGGCTGGTCATATTGCACGAACAGCAGACAACCGATGGACATCACGACTCACTACATGGATCCCAAGAGAACGTTGCGGAACTGAAGCTAGCAGAATACAAGTGAGAGAGATGAACTAAACAAGTTCGGGAAGTACTGGCTCTGCGACGTCAATGATATTGAGGTCTGGCGAATCCTGTCCAACGGCGGACGATAAAAGACTGATGATGATGATGAGATAAATTGGTAGATATCAAAATAAATTCTAAGCACATATCCAGGTATGAAACACACGAAAAATGATTTTCTCTAAATTGGGAGATTTGAATAACGCGTGTGAATCGAACTTGATACAGATTATTGAGAATTACTCCGAAGGAGACGATGGAAACTAGGAGTTACATTTCTTCCAGGTCATATTCACCGAACACGCACACACGAACCCATACACGTGCTATGATCCAGCTATTTTGAAGATTTCAAGTCCAGTTTGCACAGCCTCGGTATAACTTGGCAAGAAATTAGAGGGGCCTTCACTTCACACGCCAGACCAGACACTAGACCGTGGGGTTACGCAGTTTGCAGTAAAACTACTTTGAATGAATTAGTGTTCTGATATATATAGACTTGAAATCCTTTCCAAAACCACTAAGTATGGTCGAAACTTTCGCTTCAGACACACAGGCAAATTACCCCTGCCCTACGCCGAACCGGGCGGTCAGTAGGACCGAATTAAACGATGTATTTATTTATGTATAATTCTCCATCTACCAGAATGCTCGATTCCAGAGTTAGAAGAGCAATATATATATATATTGTATACTATATCTGGTTACTTATATGACACATTTCTAAAAAATGAAATGGAATGTTCTGGATTAGAGGTTACGCATCAAAGGTCAGGGGTCAGGTTAGGTTGCACTTTACAAAGAATGTCCTTGTAAAACATGCATATAATGACCTGCAGATATTCCTGTTTATATACAAATGCACGCATATGTCACCCCTTGTGCCATTACAGGCGCATCCAAACTTATTTTTACATCACAGAATTTTCTACAAATTGCATAAGAACCTATTGATATGCGAATGACCGGTGTACAAAGTCCTGCACACACATTGGCCCACGTAATTATCAATGTACACCCACTCTCTCCATATGCACAAACACACTCAGATGAGTCATCGTGATTACTCTTCCATTCTTTTCGACATCAACTATTGTCGAAGGCATGCCAGTAACGAGACGTTTTTTGTCAAGCTAATAGGGCACAGAGTCTGCAGACGAGATTCAGGAAAAAATGCGATGAGTCAAATGATAACATTCCCGAAAGAAGAGTCTCCGCCGTTTTGAAAGCCCGCACACTTATATGCATAGAAACTATTTGCATATTTATTCGCATACGACAATGAACGTAAACATTCATATACGCATTCATAATCGCCTGCAAATAAATCCTAACAATCAACTTGCTTTATGCATTAACGTTGGGACGGTGTAACAGTTACCAACCAAGAAAAACGGGACCAGCGAACTGAATTCAAATTTCAGCTTTTGTGTTCCCTTTGCACTTCAAGAATAAATGAATCCAATTCTACCTGCACTCTAATCATCACCAGTAGCAGCAGCAGCAGCAGCCTATAGTGTCCTTCGTTGAACATAAACCTTCCCCAAGATTCGCCACCCCTCTCTGTCATGGACGCTGCGTAGCCATTACTTTCTGAACTTGCCCAGTCTGTCACCATTTTATTTTTTACTGGTTACAATTTCTCCTATGATCTTGTGGGAGCCACGTCGTGAAACGTGATATCCATCGGTTGTCTGAAATTCTTGTAACATGACCACCCCATTGCCCTTTGAATTTTCTATATATTGAATGGATTCTATCCCGGACACCTGCTTTTTTTATATACTCTGCTGTCTTGTGATCTCTCGATGATGTTGAGGATGATTATCTCCTGTGCACGTTGCACACTTCTCAGTTTGTGCGCCAATATTTTGGTCAAGTCCTGTGTTCCAGCTCCATAGGTGACTATCGGGGGAATTCATTGGTCGTATACCCTTCTTTTTAGAACTAATGAATTTCTTCATTCTTGGGGGGTTGGAAGTTGAGTTCGCTCAACCAAAAGCTTGCCTACGCAGAGGGTTTCTTCGCCTGATTTATTGTTCTTTTATGGAGTTCATGGAGATTCGTGTTCCTAAGTAGACGTTGTCATTCACTTCCTTGGAAAAAAATTAATCAACAGCTAGTTTCCACCGTTTCCTTTAAGTAATTGCTTTAGCATGTGACGGCAAAAGTTTGCATTATATTCGGTTCGCGACCGCTGTTCAAATTTCGGCGAACTTCATATATAGATAGAGATAGATATTTCCTTCTCTCTCTCTCTCTCTCTCTCTCTATATATATATATATATCTATATATATATATATATATATATATATATATATATATATATATATATATATATATGGAATCCTCACAATATATCTTTTTCAAACTCCCTCGTGATTATCAAATGACTATATACGTATGCATATCCTTTTTTGTACGTTTTTTTTTCACCAACGTTCTCAATTTGAATTCAATTTTTTTATTACGGTTATTTGAATTCTATCCAGAATGTACTGATGGCTAACAATAAACTCTCTCTCTCTATATATATATATATATATATAGAGAGAGAGAGAGAGACAGACAGACAGACGGACAGACAGACAGACACAGACACAGACAGACAGAGAGGTGGGGAGAGAGACAGAGACAGACAGACACAGACAGACGGACAGAGATATATACTCTGCTGGCAGACAGAGGCCTGATAACGAGAATGTGTACCAAAATTTCTGAAATACAAAACCTTGTTGAATAAACATCGATATAAGTAGGTATATCAATAAGTCTATAGCCTAATGATGAAAAAGCATTCCTTTTACACCACAAATATGAATGTTTCAACATAATCTCCTTTGTATCAACGCACATAATTCAGTGGTAAATATTGATAGCGTGCGACAAACGTACAAATATTCATTTTTCAATATGATATCCTTCCTTGTCTCGCAAACCATGGTTAGGCGTTTGTCTCCTAAATAGCTAGCATTCTTAATCATAACGTAGCAAAGGATAAATTCTGCTTTATCTATTGTGATAATAATCAATTTACCAGATTGAGGGCGAGAATAATTTTAGATTGTGGAAAAATGTACTCCTTTTTTGAAAATCTCCAACAGTCTTTGCAGTCTTGAAGCATATAGAGACTTGTATATTTGAATGTACGTACACTTAAGCAAGCATATAAATATGTAGGTACACCAATGTCCGTTGCTTGATGATGCAAAAAGCATCTCTTAAACCCAACAAGTGGTTATTTTTCAACATAACCTCCTTCTTTGTCAACATCCTTAATTCGTTAGTGAATATAAATCATAAAGACTGAACATTACTCAGTGAAACTCTCGGATTAATATTCATCGACTCGATACATGTCAGACAAGGATACTCATTGATCTATCCCTGTTTGTTATTGGCCCTTGTCACGGTTAATGGAGGTAACAAATTTCTGCTTCTACTTCCTGAGCATGTAAAGTTGTTATTGGAGAGTGGTTTGATCACCTACTCTTCTCCATCGAACCTAAGTGGCATATCAGTAATGAGACACCGACAATTTCGAACAAACCTAGCAGCTTGGAGATATCTTACCCCAAAGACCCGTTCTACTTATGTAGATTGGTGGTTGATATACAAGTATCTCAGGCTGTAAATAATTTTGGTCCGAACTTGTTGCTCCACCATTGAACCCATATACTAAGCTATACATAGCGTTCAGGTCGTTTCACGTTCTAGAATGTAAAATGACCTGAGCAACAAGAAAAATGAAAAGATAAATGCATCAAATCAATTTTCAATAATCTTAAACCGTGTTACAAATTACTGTAAACATTTCTCTAACTTATATTCATTTATTTTTTTTCAGATAATGCCACTTGCAATAACACAGATTGTCCTGTTGGTAAGACCTGTCTTACAAATCCCCGAGATGGAAGTCCAGTGTGCTACGCTTGCAATCGATTGTGTGACCATGCACCTAGTGTAAGGGTTTGTGGTACTGACAACCGCTCATACCAAAACTATTGCCACCTAAGCGCCCAAGCTTGCGGTCAGGGCATTTTCATCAAAGCTGAACATGCTGGAAATTGTCAATGTAAGTGATTTATCAATGCAAATATACATTTTCGCGTTTGAAATAGTATAATATTCTCCTGCTATTTGAATATGTTATAACGATATTTCAGACTGGTTTTTTTCTCAGCTTAGAAACTTTTAATAACGTCGCTGGGGAATAGAAACGATATTTGTAATGAAATGCTGAGCCCTCAGATATGCTTAAATTGCCTGAAGTAACGATGAACCCTTAAAGCAGCAATACGTAATTTTTCTATTTTTGTTTCTTGTTTTCTGGAGAGAAGGTTACTATTATATAATTGCAAAGTTTGATTATGTAAATATGATTTTATTTTTGGTTGGCATGAATTCTGAGATCAAATATTTTCATTATTTATGAAAAGAGGAGTATGACTTTAAATTTTAACCAACTTTAACCATAAAGCTTTAGATAAAAGCATGTCCATGCAAGGCGAATTCCCAGGATATAGGTGGCTGGTTCAATTATCATTGAAAGCAATTTTTTTTGTTCTGATTACGCTAGGCTTGTATTAACATCGAATGGTGTGTGACCTAGAATGTTATGATAAAAATAATATTGAGATGAAGGAAAATAACCAAAAATAATCAGATTTTTTTTTAATGATATAAATTAACAAACACCTAGACAAATAATCGGATTCCAAATTCCACAAAATCATCAATATAATTGACACGAGGCATTTTTAGTATGATTATTCAATTCTCTCTACAGACCTGTTAGAGATAATGCTTCACAAATAACTTTCAACTTCTAATTCTAAGTATTCACTCTATCGCCGTTTTCTCTGACAAACATCATAGAATGCCAATGATGCGATGTTTTTCAAGATATTTAACAGAGTAACCGATACATACCTTTGCCTAGAGCAAGAGGTGTTCCTAGGGTTGGTATAACCCAGGGAGGTAACTCCTTCCATCAGAACTTGTACTCTTTCCGGGATATCCAGAATATTGGTGATATTCTTGTACTACAGTTTTACGTACCCCAAAAGATAAACAAAATTTCTTCTTAGCGTAATATCTGAGAGGAATTTTTTTTCATGCATATTTCCATCTAATGAAATTTAATCTCGTGGGGTTTCAATGTTTTAAGACAAGAAATCATACTTTTACTAACAGTTGAAGTTCGTTTTTCATTCGTTCAATACGTTACTAAATGAGAACGGAAATATTCGCCCCTAAATTTCAAAACTATTACTCTTTTCTAATTGTTGTTGATTTTCATTGCATTACGTAAATTGTCCCACTAACTCTGAATACTTCAGAAATAAAAAAATAGGTTTTTAGTTAGTATTGAAATTTATAATCTTGTAGAGACAAGTTTTCTGTGTACCTGAGAAGATACAGCAAGGATGAGATATTTACCCCTTACAAAATATCAAACTTGTGAACTTAAATCCATTTTCACAAATTTTAGGAGAAGTTACATGAAAAATAGTATTCTTATCGCTCACCAAAAATCACCTTTTCCCACCCCCAGCTGCGATTGAATATGAAGAAATTAAATTTGTTAGTTTTTCTGAGAAAGGTAAGCATTGTGAATAAGAAACAACAACCAGTTTTGGATTTAATGTTTTTCTGAAAAAGTATAGAGCAATAAGTATCTTTGGATCTTTTGAGGTACATTTTCAATGAACTCTCCGATTTAACGGCTTTAACGAACACATGGACCAAAAACAAACTTTCTTTTTATTTACCGAACAAAATAGGAAAAATGCTACAAGAATGTGTAGCAAAACAAACTTGGCATTATTTTATCCTTTTGTGGCCTTCACATCAAGATCAAAGAGTAGTATCTGCTCGCAAGACTCGCTTTGGCTTTGCGCCGGTGCAAAACCTTGGCTGATGATGGCCTTCTGAAGCACAGTATTGCTAAGCGCTAGAGGCCTCAGATTTGTCCTATGGAATCAAAAATTACTCGGCCCAGTCACGGGAGGGCTTGTCCTGACGCCTCTGCGAGACTAGTTGCGGTAGAACTTCCGTCACTGAAATCCAGCATTAAAAAATGACCTTGTCTCACATCTTGCTCTAGTGGGAGTGCAAGTAAATACGGCGTCTGTTCACAGGACACGCTTTGGTTTTGCACCGATGCAATACCGTTGCCAAAGATGGCCTACTGAGGCTAGCTATTGCTAGGTGCAAGAGGCTTAGGATGCGTTCTGTGGCTTAAAAAGTTACTCGACTTTGTCTCGGGAGGAGCAGTGTGACCTTTGGCAGTACCGTCCCATTGCACTAAAGGGGATGGGTTGGGCTTGTCCTATAGATCTTCTGTAACTGGAACCCCACATTAAAAACGACTTTGTGTCACAACTTGCTCTTTTGGGAAACGGTTTGATACGGAAGTATCTCTTCTTGTCACGTCAAAGAGACAGCATTAAAGTACCGTTTTCAATTCTAAACGTTATTATAGTTGTATTTCTTTTGTTTTCTTCGTGAATTTCAATTTAATTTGAATACTTCTTCAGTTGATAGTTGTTATGAATCTTATTCATTGTTGTCACTAAAAACCAAGTTTCAAGTTTTAAACTTTACCCCAATCAAGTGGAGAAAAATGTCAAGTAATTTGATCCCACAAAATCTTTTATTTTTACTTATGATTGTTCATTACTTTTTTTGACAAATTCTTAATTAAATCAATTACTATTAAATTTTGTACAATAATAAATTATTCTTTGTTTTATATTCATTTAACTAAATTATTGTGTGTTCCATATGTAAATTATTATTTTACTAGTTTTAAAGTTCGTGAAGAAAGTAACAAAAGCACAACTTGAATAACGTTTGAAGTTGAAAACGGGCAAGTTGACGTGAGAAGAACAGATACTACACTTTGATCTTTAACTAAATGCCGCAAAAGGATAGTGCCCAAACTTTCATATTATTATGATTTACGAAACGATGTATGGTGAAGCCGAAAAGGAAACGAACCGCAACCGAACTGCTGTTGGATTTACTGAATGATGTTTGTTGAATGTAGCAAATTACCGAACTGACTTCTTATCTACTGTACGCTTTCCGCATTCACACGTGTCCCTTTGACAATTTCATCAATGAAATGACCCGATAGAAATACCAATATGAGCCCTTGTGGAAGTTTTGAAGAATCCTCAAAACTTCCAATTCAAGGACTGTGGAGGACAGAGCAAACTATTGCTCATTACTTCAGGGTGAACAAGATCAAGTCAAAAGTGCGGAGAGCAGTTATCTTCAACTTGGGGAGCCCTTTTCAATAATCCAATTTTCTAGGGGACCCCTTCAAAAAACAACTTTCACTTATATATATATATATATATATATATATATATATATATATATATATATATATATATATATATATATATATATATATATTCACCCAGTGTGCGCTTTCCTCATTGTCTTTTATTTGTTAACCATAATTTCATTTCATATTTTTACAGCAAGGACAGAGGCTCGACGAGGAGTAACATGGCAGCCTCATAGACACAGAACAGAAGATTCAATCGCAGGCTCGGACGAGACAAAGCGGGGAATTCTGTGACGAGTTCAGAACAACATATCAACACCAGTTCTTGATAATAGCGTTAATTATGCTACGAGAAAAGAAGGAAATATTATCAATAACACCGACAAGAATTTCCGATGAAAAGTGCTGATCTTCTGTTAAGATCAGTTTTGTAACTGTAATATCTCCGATCGATTGTTTGTTTTTTTTAAAAAAGGTGAAGAAAAATGACTTATATAACGTATGAGGAGTATTGACAGAGAATATTGCAGTCATTTTTATTGAATTATCTGCCCTTGAATCAGAGAAATGGGGGAAAAGAAAAAAAGTAGAAGATTTTAGAACAAGAGAGTGGAGCAAAATGAAGGAAAAATGTTAGAAAAAAAGAATAAATGGCAACAAGAAGGAAGAGAGATGAACCAAAAGGCTCAAATAGTGAGAAGTTACTAAAAATGTCTTCTTTTTTTTTAAATGTTATAAAAAATATGGCGAGTGGTTTAATAAATAAAATAAAAATGACATCTTCCAGTCGTGGAGTACAAATAGTCTATTCGTGAGTACAATAAGATCTATGAACTATCGATTCTGTATCGCAGGTAAACTATAGCTCCAGTCGGTTGGAACAATCAAGTTTCATTATTTTTTTCTCAAACCCCGCACGTTTTTTTTATCTTTCTTTTTTGTTATCTCCTGATAGAACAAACATCATTTTTATCGTCCGATTATTTATTGTATATAGACTTTCGTTTTCAATCTTGCATCAGTCTTTATATCTGTTATTTGTACATTTTCATGCGATTCAAACAATACTTCGATTTAATATTAAAAATAAATTTCTAAAAATGAAACGTGTCGCTTGAAATTTTATTACTTTCATCAACGAAGCTGGACGGAGGTTATGTATTCATTCATGTTTGCGCATGCGTACGTTTGTCTTCTTGTTCGTTCGTTTGTTTGTTTGCTTCTTTGCCTGTTGTTCGCTATATCTTCTTGGAAGTGGGATAAGACAATTTTTGGGGCTTTTGGAACGTTATCACAGTAACATCACAGGAACGCCATCATAACGGAACACTCATTCAGTTTTAAGTAACAATGGAGTACTTTTCTAGTTAATTGATAACTCCTTTATTTCTGCCTCATAAAAAATGTCAAAAAATATGGGCAAGGTACGTTCCATCGCCACCAGTTCAGCGTTGCTGATAAAGCGACGGCGTTTCAGCTCCAGATTATTCAACCCCGGGACTTTTTTGGTGCCATAAGTATTTAGTTTCACAAGACTAACAACAAGGCTAGCCAAGATGTACCTGGTTTTGATACACTGTGGAGTGAGTAATTTGTGCTAAATACAGATTTTTTTTAATGATATTTTCATCAAACAGAATCGATAGAGAGAATATTTTTAATAGAAATATTTTCAAAACATTTATATGGAAAAGATGTTATTTACCTACCTGAATACTGAAAATGTATACGTAAAAATTGTCCAAAAATTAACTATGAAAATTTGAGTAGTATTCCACAAGAAATCTTGATTTTTCTCCAATTAAGTAGAAAAGACAATATCGACCATAGTATAAGAAATGACTTGCAATAATAGTAAATCTTCAAACTAAAAAAAAACTATTCCACTTATCATATCTATAAAAATGTTGTATTCCAAAAGAGATTGATCTTTTTTTTTTTAATATTATTCACATGCAACATTGTCCTGAAATTTAGCTATGAAAAATTTACAAAACCAATTCCTATAGCTTAACATTTTTTTGAAAATCGATTACAAAAATTATCGTAAGTGAATTTGTTATGTTTTATGAATGAAAATACTGATATCACTAGTATTAAGCTTTAAGGGTGACGAAGCGGATAGTAGAGAGGATTTAGTTACTCGTCCATGTCCATGCGGTTATACTTTTTATTGTTTTCTGTTTTTTTATGCATTGAAGATTTGAATAGAAATTGTATGTTTGCTTGCGCATAAAGACATTACCCTAAGTAGATTTTGAAAGCTTTAAATGGGTAAGGGGAAAGTAAATGAATCTGTGGAAGAGAAATTTTATCATAATTTTCATTCTATTTTCAAAAAAATAAAACAGCCACTAAAAAACTTAGGCTGAAGGTAAAAATAGTCATAATGATCAACAATATATGATTCATGATACTCCATCAAATAAAATTAAGTAACAGTAAGAGTAAGTGGAAACCAGTTGTTGTTCATATCAAAGACATTAAGTATGATAACATTTTATATAATCAGTGACAAGAACAGATCATTATTGGGATTACAACGAGGCTTTCGACAGAACCAGCTCGACTTTCAAGAACAAGAAAATCCCACTAGTTAAAAAATTAAGGGTATAAAACGAATGCACCCCCGCCCCGATAATTGCAAAGCAGAAAAATGGAACACAACCAAAGTATTGACCCTGAACCTTGAGAACCATGCAACGTGCACATGAGAGGATTATGATCAACATAACATGGAGAGATTACAAGTGTATAATAAGCTATGTTTCTTTTAACGAAATTAAATGTATATCATTCATTACTTGAACAAATTTCAGTACTGTTTCTGAGCTGTTTTGTTCTTGATGCGAATCATTCAGACAACATAGAGTCTTTTCGTAAATTTTAGCCATTTCTTTTATGGACTATGCCTCATTGAGGTAAGAAAAATGAAAACTCCATGCAAAAAAAACGTAGAGCGATGGCAAGAAAAAGCAGGGGAAAAGTGACAGATGGGGAAAGGTCTGAACGTCTCCAGTATTGTACGAAAATGTCAACAAGGAGAAGAGAAAAGACATGAGAAATGAATTCCCTTAAGAGGAAATGACTTGACATTGACCTTAATGACCACAAGAGGGACGGTTAAGCTAGTATCAATAACAATGTCATTTGCATTGTTATTAGTGATGTTGTTTCACGCAAAACATTATTGTTAATAATGCTTTTCGCATAATATTATTGATAATAAAGTTTTTTCCTGTAGTACTAGTGTTGGCAAATTGATCTTATCATTTAATAAACATAATTAACCTCGTCCAATAGATGTCATTAAAAAAGAACATGCACAAAGACAACGCAACGAAATTGGTTGATCATATTCATCTATGGAGCTGAAATATTGAACCTAACCAAAAGATTGACGCTTGAACTGAGAACTATGCGACGTGCTAATGAGAGAATCATGCCCAACATAACATGGAGAGATCACAAGACAGCACAGTGTGTTAGAGGAAAATTGGAGCGTGGGAAATCATTGGAAAACTCGAATGGCAATGAGCTAGTTATAGTGCAATAAATGCTGACAACTACTGGACAAGTTCAGAAAGTATTGGCTCCATGACGTCCACGATAGATTGGTCTGGCGGATCTTGGGGACAGCTTATACCCAACGACGGATGCTAAAAGGATGATGATGATGATGATGATGATGATGATGATGATGCCAATGGCGGCAAATCATTCCTATTTGGAGTGGAAAGAACTGAAACGATTTTGTATGATCTGTTGCTTTGTAACAAAGCAGGGAACGTGTTGGGCCAAGTTGAAGTTCTTTAAGCAGTACAGGTTCTTTGATCTAAAAATTGAATATCTTTCCTCTCCTATGATTTTTTGACCACGAGCTGCTCTGGCCAAGCACTTAATTTCGAATCCCTGAACGCTTATTCCTTTGAAGAATGATTGTTTAGGCTATACGCACAAAAATAAATCTCTTAGATGTGCTCTTACGTTTTTTTTTTTGTTTTGAATTATCTCTAGAACCGAAGGGGATTTTACTGCACATGCATGAACAGACAATATTTCGTGGGGTTACTTGGTCGGCAGTGAGACGCCATCCCTGTGACTTCGGGTTTTCCTCGAAGCTAAATTGACATTGAAAGGGAAAACTCGCGGACAAAGTAAAGGAAAATTGACGACCCCGAAAGACGGCTTTGCCGACTGTTTTGAATAATGGAAGGGACGCTTGGATTGGTGAGTGCAGTCCAAAGGCAGATATTTTGCCCTGGGTAGGCTGGATTTTTTTATTGATGGGGCTGAGTGATTTCTGTACAGACCTTGCATATGCAAGTAAATCAATGTATGTAATTCAATGAAACAAAAGCATTTATTTTACACAATATTTATTTATTTTCTTATATAATTAAATATCTCATAAATGCACGCCTCTCCTTCAAATAAGTCGAATATTATTCAGTGAAAATTTCTGATCAAATTCAGCTAATAACTGTATTGGGCTACGGACACAGATGCAATGTATATACACATTCATTTACATTTCATCTTTAAAATATAAGATTAGTATGTTTTAGATATTATAAGGGGGTTACGTAAGCTTGTAAATGATTCATTGCTTTTCATTAATTTTTCATAAGTAATTGACGTACTATATAAGTGTTTGCAATTTCGTCTTTCAGCCTCAATTCTGGCTGGCTGTGAAAGAACCATCAAATAAATAATCAAACACGACTAAGCAAATAAGATTGTATTTATAGCTTTGTCTGTAACCTGGTTCACTGTTTCATGAAAAGAAGCAGGCAAAAGAGTAGAACCATCCCTATTTGACAGGAATAATTCAAAGCCACCCAAGGGAAAATGATCATACTTGAAACACTCAACTTACACATATTTTTCATGTTTTACGCATTATTTTAGTTAGTATTAAAATGACACGATACTTTTTTTTTTAAATTTTCAATTTGCCTTATATTACGAGAACATTCAATCAAACGTATTAGGTACGACACTAATCACCGATTTCATTTCAATGAAATTCGAAATCTGTCCGGAAAGTATCTTGAAACCGGTTGCGCAGCCTCCACGTAACTTGGCAACCAATCAGAAGGGACGATACTGCGTATGCTTGAACAGAAACTCTCCTGTGTGGCTACTCAGTCGGCAGTGAGACTTTTGGGTACAGTGTGACCGTCGCATTCACAATGACCAAGTGAGTCATTCTTAAAGTCTAGTACAGGATTTCTTTTGGCGAGACGATGCATAACACGAGTCCGTCCGCCCCAACCCAAGACTAAAGACAAGATTAAGGAGAATGCAAAGAGACAGCTGATGTCAATTTTAAAAGAGAACTTTAGAGACACTTATAAAAAGTGAATGCGACACTAGGATAAGTTTATGAGGTCCCAAGGGAAGTATTTTGGAGGGGATATTACCGTAGGCAATTTTGTTAGTATCAAATGGCTGGATATTTCCCAGACAGACCTCGTGCAGGCAATTTATATAAAGAAGAAAAGTAACATTGACCTCTTAGCGGAGGTAAAATCAAAAGACATTGAGGTCATCTTAACCTACGCTCGACATAGTGTAGGTGGGAGGTGTGGTTCGTCTGGTAATTATATATATATATATATGTGTGTATATATGTACATATATATATATATATATATATATATATATATATATATATATATTCATTGGCTTTTTAACTCGATATCAAAGACTGAAAAAGCGAACAATGATAAACAAATTGAGAAGTAAAAAGAGAGAAGAAGGATTACATGTTTTTGAAGGTTAAGCACTAAATAACCGATAACAGCCGACAAGATGTCGTTCCGCGCCAAAAGTTTACAACGGATGACACCGAGACAGACAGATATTTGTACCTATTTACCTCACCACGAGGGAAATATGTTACAGAATGGGGTTTAATGTACGCGTAGGTAGAGGCAAGAAGTGCTCAGTCCCTGCGGCCTCAGTCGCAAAAAACATCCGACCGACTCGCGTCCCTCCTTTCTAGTACATTGGGGGATAGGCTTCTTCGGTGACGGGATCTCCTGGGTCGAGTCTCATCAGCTTCATTTCTGTGCCGTCTTGCATGAGAACAAGAATAAGGCTTATCCTATCCCCAGAGGGACGAATATTGGACAGATATACTGCCGTATTCTTTTTAGCCTGAATTCCTACAGAAGATTAGTTTTTTTTTTTTTTTTAGTATGATACAGTTTTTGATTAGGGCTATTTGCTGACGAAAGAGAGTGTGCATACAGTGTGTCCCATAAATGAGTACACCCTACCATTTTTAATTAACAAGTTAATTTTTTTCTGAACCAAACGTAACAGGATTTTATGATTTTTAATGAAATCAAAACTGGTATTATTTTGTATTCTTTATGATCAAACTCTGCAGCATAGAAATTCTGTTGTCAAAATGTCCAAAAATGAGTACATCCTTACGAAAAAAAGTTTATTTCATTCTATATAGTAATTATAAATTAAACCATTATTCATTTTTTCTAAGAGGGGGTTCAAATATATATATATATATATATATATATATATATATATATATATATATATATATATATATATTGATGTAGAGTACGCAATGTTGAGAATAGAATATATGAAGACATAGTTTTCAGTGTACAGACGTTTGGTTCAATTATGAAAAAGAACCCACTTCCGATTTGAAAGGACGTATTATCCCATTTCCAAAAACAGAGCAAAGCCACAAAAAATCACTGCAAGACTCAAGTCAAGCAAAACGATTATTTCCCAGATTGAGCAAAATCACAAGAAAAAGTCGAAGTGTAAGAGGCGTACAGATGACACCAGGTCGACAATGCAAGCTGACACAAAGGTCAATTCGTTTCATTAAGAAATTGGTTGATGAAAATCTGAGAAAATCGGCTGCAGATGTTGCTAATGAGCCAAAGAAGAGTGTGCCGCCATTATTTCTATTAGAACAATCAAACATATGAATGGGGAGCGGCCGTGAAGAAAACTGTTACAGAAATCGAAATGCAAACGTGTCCGTTGAAAGTTTGCACGGGAGAATAAAAACGGAAATTCAACATAATGATACAGCGTTCTGTAGTCAGACGAAGCAAAAATCAACCCTTCTTGGTCCAATGGCATCCTGTGAGTAAGGCGTCTTCATGGAGGAAGGTGAGAAGAAGAATGTTTGCTATCAACATTCAGGCATGGTGTTGGAAACGTCATGGCCTCGGGTTGTATGAGTTTTAATGCCACTGGTGAACTGCATTTCATCGATGAAATCGTGAATGCTGAAGGTTACATCGATATATTGGAAGAAAACATGCAACCTTCACTCAAACGCATAGTGAGAAGAGCTGTGTTTCAGCATACCAATGATCCAAAACAATCGGCTAAAAAAACAGCATATTTTCTGAAGAAGCTAAAAGTGCTTGATTGGTCTAGCATGACATCGGATTTAAATCCAATTGAGCACTTGTTGAATGTACGGGGGTGACCCAGCCTGGCCCGGTTTATACCATCAGAGGGGTGACACCATAACGTTTTGGCAACGTGAAAATTCATCTACCGCTATTTTAGCCACTATTTTATAGCCATTTTAGCTTGATCTAGCCATTTTGAACAATTAAAAATGGCAATAAAAAGGAAGGCTAACAGTGTTTTTAGTGTGTCCTTTGACATTTTTTTTAAATCGATTTAGCGCGAAAAAAATGTTGAGTAGGCAACACTAGGGTGACACCCTGAGTTACCGCCGCGAGTGACACAAACACTCGGAACGCCACTACGTACTAGTGTCAATTTCTCAAGTTATCGTTCAGATCAATCATGCTGACATATAAAAGGAATTATATTATGTATATAACATATGTATATGTTTTTATCGCATTATAGTGTACCTATGTATGTATTTACATCAATAAATCCGACAAAAAAAAACAATTTTGAGTTTGATTTTCGTAATACTTAGAGGGATTTTTTGATACGTCGAACTTTTTTTAGATCATTGACAAGACAAGGAGTAATGCAAAAAGCCTTACAAGTAATAGTCCAAAGGTTTGGAGATTACGTTACATGTTGAAGAAATTCGTATTCTAGCTTCAAGATCGTTTGCTGAGTCAACATGAATAAGAGTATTTTTATACAGCAAAATCTCGGTCAATTTCTGCATGTAGAAATTTTTTTTTCTTTTCAAAAGTTTGTCCAGGATGTAGTAATTCGTAATAAAATTCCCTTTGAATCCCATTAGAGAGAATTAGATTTTCCCCGGCGAATTCTGTTTAGATGGAGAATTTGAAAGTTTCCCTTCGTCTATTTTTCATCGCCAGTGACCATTTTGTCCAAAAATCACTTTTTTGTGAGTCAAGCAAGTAAAAAATAATTGCTTAAATTCCGACGGACGTTCATTTCCATAAGTTCATTTAGAACCTATTTCAGCTTCTGATTTTTCAGCATTCAAGAGCCGTGTACACTTCAAAGACTCTTGTAATATTTCCCCAACATTGGAGAAAGATGGCACAGAGGAAATATTCTTCAATCTAAAATATTATATTATATATCAATTCATATGATATCAATACCGTATTAACTTAATTTATACATTTGCCGTTTTTACATCTTTCAGTGAACAAATATTAATTGGATAGTTGAATCTATTTGTCATTCGTAAGCACTATATGAAGGTTATCGAAAACATAGATTAAAGACAGTATTATAATACTATTGGCTACCAAACTCAATTAAATATGTTTTTGTAGATACTACCAAGTTAATAAGGTCAGCCACGATTGAAAAAGAAGTTGTGTAGATTCATATATAGCGAGAGACATAGATACACGGTGTAAAGCAAATTCATACATGCAACCAGAGCAATAGTTTCGATGTTTTTTGAGTGCTCGATGAACAGAAATTAAGAAAAATCTCAAAATTGTTTATAGAGGAACGAAGGAAACTTTAGTCCGAAAATTAGAAATGATTACTTTTTGAGAATAATTAAAGGAAATTATCTATTTTACAAAGACCATTGTACGTAGGTATCATTGTAACCCGCTTATATTCTCATCGGAAGTGCTTCAGGATCAAGTCCACATGGTCAATGGAAATTAAGACCAACTTCCGGCTTGACAGGCTGGTCGAAGGAATGTTCTTCTTATGGCACCTTGTATTCCATAAAAGGCTGTATAATCAATTCACCTCAGTGTTCTAATGATATTTGCAACAAAAGCACAAACCTATTACAAACGCACCCTTAGCGTGTTTTGGAACAAGCATTTGCTTACATCCTGTTTAATTCATATGTAAATCTGCATATTACAGCTTTTCTTTTTGCATATTACAGCTTTTCTTTTTTTATACCAAGATCAAATGATAAGAATCATAACACGATTACTTCAGAAAATTGTTTGGAGCCACAATCTTGAGATTTATGTACCGGGTGACAAGGAGAACACTAAGGATTTAGTGGACTATAGTCACTAAGAAATAACCTGAATGGCTCTCAAATGTGTTCGTAGTAATTTTCTAATAGTCAACGATTAACCTTATTTTGTAACAGACAATATAAAACCATTGTAGAGTTATGGAGCAGAGAATGGAATCTAACCGTCAAACTGAGAACCATGCAACGCGCTCAAGAGAGAATCAGGCTCAACCTCACATGAAGACAGTACGGTATATTAGAGAAAAAATGAAAATGGCAGTAGGCTTGAAATGTTGCAAGAATATCAGACAAACGCTGGACATCACGGCTCACAACATAGATCCCCAGAGATCATGTGCGAAATTGTGACCGAAAGTAAGATGGCATAACGAGCTAGACAAACGACACCCATGATAGAGAGGTCTGGCGAATCTTGGGGAAGGTCTATGTCCAATGACGGGCACTAAAAGGATGATTATGGAGAAATTATAATTTTAGGGCGTATTTACAATTCCAGTCGCAAAATGTTTTCAATTGGCTTCCTTTAAAAAAATATCTATCATTTGTACTCGATGGAGACGGTGGGCACATTTTTAGTCCATTTGTTTTTGCTTTCATAAGTCCAAGTTGGGGTTGTATTCCCCCACCCTGTAACAAGAACAATCATTAGCAAATTTAGTGGACAAAACTCTTCATCGTTTCTCTATCCAGTCAAGCAAGTAGACATATAAAATTTGGCATTCCCTCCTCTGATTCGAAATCACAACCTAATGATTGATAGGCGATTCTCTCACTAACTGAGACAAACTGACAAGTCCTACATATTTACAAATGTATTAATCATCCATGCAATAGTTACAGTAATCATCTCCGATAGGGATATAAGTAGGAGTGGAGTTTAGCCTTACAGCAGCCAGGCTTGTCCTTGATTATTTTACTTGAACAATTATAATGATTCACTTCCGGCTTGAACAATTATGATAATTAAACTTCTGAGTTTAACAATAATGATAATCAACTTCCGACTTGCCAGGCCTGTCGAGGCTTTATCAGAATCCCCTTAATCGTACATTTCAAGAACACGTTCCCAGCTCTGTCCGTTACCAGCCTCCCACAACGCTGGGTGAGGTGTTGGTTTTCCCTGTTTGAATTCAGAGTTGCCCGTTTCCTAGACTGGTTGCTTAATAGGGCTTGAAAATGTAGTCTGTCCTGATATTTACCCATCGCCAAAGGGAAGAGATGGATTCATGCTCTTTCCGAAGAGCAATATATGTATATGTATATTTTTCAATAATCCTTTTCTTCATTTTTTCACTGCTGTTGAATACTACGGACATTTGTCTAACTGTCTTCAATGCGACGCTAGAAACAATTAGCGGTAACGTTAATTTGTTGCAGAATCTCTCATGTTGAAAAAAAAAGACAATCTGCAAAAACAAGATAACATCACTGAATAATATCCAGATCATTACATTGCACGATTGTCACGTTACTGAGATATTTTCGTATTTCCAACTGACGTCAATGGTCGGTAACCGAGTCTAGGTAAAAGCCAAGATTTCAAATGCCGGTGTCTCAAGCAATCAGACCTCTGTCTCTTAGAGGATAAGCAAAGTACTATTTCCCCACTTCTATTTTCCCTCAGGGATGCCTTGCCATGGGGAAGTGATTCACAAGCTAGTCTTGCAGTCCATTGCCATTGATCCTCGCTGGACACTCCATAGACTAAACTTAGCCCAGTAGGTTGGTTAAACTTGCTTGATAGATTAGATAGTAGCGTCTTGCCCACCCATGCCAGAGATCGGTGTTCCTGCGCAGCTAATTGGGAGGATTTCGTATGCTGATTTTCAAGGCAGTCTAAACTTGCCATTTGAAGGATTGGTGTTGCATAATCTCTCATTTGGCTTTGCGCTGTAATAAACTAATCGCAGTAGATATTGATAATTAAGTTAATGATCACTGTTTCCACTATGTATACAATACCGTAGTACCCATCAAAAATGAGATGATTTAGGTATGTATCGGCATTTCTGCTTAGAATTAAAGTGTCTGCGTGTTCTGTCGAGAATCGAGGTCTTCCCATCCCGGGTACTTTTGAGTAAGATCAGAGTGTATTAACTGTGTGCTCATTAAAAAGTGTTAAACACAATATATATATATATATATATATATATATATATATATATATATATATATATATATATATATATATATATATAAATGTGTACTTTAGAGAGTGAGACAGACTCGGGAGTGAAGTTTTTGGTGGTAAGGTTTATTAATCCTTATATGTCAATAGTCCATACATGTTTCGGGATTTCTCCCATCATCAGTGGTGTGCGTTGTGTGAGTGTGAATTAAAATGTACCATGTGGAACCAGAGTCCACTGCCAGGGGCTATGCATTGTGGGTAAGTTTTGTTGTCAGGGCTACTAGAGGCCTCCTGCTGAATGTAAGAATGACCAGCAGGTATTGGGATTTTGGTAAAGCAGTAGCAGTTGGTCTTGGGGAGGGCAGAGTGTGTCAAGGTAGGGGGTAGTGTTGTGGAGGTGGATTTTTTGGTATGTTTGGGGTAGTGTAGAAGGAGGGGTGGTGGGGTCAAGGAGCTACATAGGTATCAACCTTAAAAGTTACTGAAAATGTTTTGGCTATGATTTGGACAGGGGTTATAACAGGCTAAGGTGAAGTTTTTTCCTATGGGTCTAGGTGACTTTGAAGCTTCCATTATTGAATGTGTCTAAGATGTGGGTGTGAGGATATTAATGGTAGGAGTTGTGTGTATTAGTGTTCTGTGTGGTGAGGGTTGTTCAATTTAGTATTTAATCCATTAGGATATAGGGTTTTAAGTTTGTTGATCCACATGTCTTCGTGTTTTTCTAGAACTTTAGTTATGTCAATTGGAGTAGTTTTTTCTATTTTTTCTATGATGGTGAAGCTAGCGTCAGTGGCAAAATTGTGGTCAGGTGTGCGAAAGTGTAGTTCTACAGGAAGTGGGCTACGATTATTTTTTGACTTAATCCTATGTCTATAATTGTTGAGTCTAATATTAAATTGCCACTCGGACTTGCCTATGTACTGTAACTTACATCTATTGCACTCTAGAAGGTATATAATGTTCTTACTGCGGCAGTTAAGCGTACACATGCATGTGCACACACACTCACTTACACATGCACATGTTATGTACGGATTAATCATGGATTTGTGTAAGGTACTCTTCTGACTCACATTTCCTTCAATTTAGCTCTATGCAGTATTACGCACTGAATGTAGACAAGATCAAGGGCAGGGACTAAAGATGTTATCAGTGGCAGTCATTCGCCTTGTCCCTGTTGCATACTTTGTCCATTCGTAAACTTGATTTCATTCTATATTCACGTGGCCTAAAATTAGCTTAACGGATGCGCTACTTGATTGTCTATCTACGAGACAGACGATCTAGTTACGGCAGGTTATTGTTGATTTGATATAACTGTTGGCTTTAGCGTGACAGAAATCGACACAGAAGTGACAAAAACTTTAATAATAATAATAATAATAATAATAATAATATATATATATTATATTATCATCAACCATTATAAGTTCACTGCTGGACAAAGTCCTATCCCATCTCTCCCCATGACGACTGCGATTGTGCTGACTTCTACCATGTTTTACTGGCAAAGCTTTCTACCTTATATCTCTATCTTGAGGCTGGTCTTTTTCCCACTGCATGGTGAGTGTCAATCAGTTTACCTTTTGCTCCATTTATTCTCATTTCTTCCTGTTAAGTGTCCAGCCAATCTCCATTTTCCCTAATTATTTGTATTATATCCTTCATCCTAGTCCTCGTTCGGACTCATGTTCATCTTTTTCTATCTCTAAGATTTATCCGTAGCGTTTCTCTTTCCATGGCTCTCTCGGCTATTCTTAATTGGTTCTCAGTTCGTTTTGTTAATTTCCAAGTCTCAGATCCGTAAGATATCGCTGGTATTATACATTCATTGTATATTTTAAGTTTTAAAAACATTTACAAGGTGCTTTTGAATAAGTTTCTATTCATACCAAATGATTTCCAGCTGATCATCAAGCTCTGTTTTATTCTGCGTTCATGATCTTCTCCTGACTTCTTTTAGCTGACTTAAGTAAACATATTTCTCAACCCCTTTTAAATCATGACCCTCTATTCCTATGTTCTTTTTTTGGACTTAATCGTTGAACATCATTTTTATCTTTGTCCTGTTCATCTTTTACCTGATTTTTTACTTTCCCTATTTAGATCAGTTATATGTTTTGTAATTCTTCCAAGACGCCTGACATCATGGAAATATCATCAGCAAATACTGTGGTCTAAGTATTCTCCGTCTATGATTACTCCAATTCCCACTCAGTATTCCGAAAGACACTTTCAAGGCTTGTTGTAAATATCTTTATCTCGTTTGTATTTTTGTATAATTCTTGCATGACTTGTATACGATTCTCGTTATCACCCTTTTCTCGCATCAAGTTTAAAACTGTTGTATGTTCTACCGTTTCTAATGCCTTTTCATTATCGACTAGGGTCAAATAGAGTGGTTAATTTAATTCTAATGAATTTTCGAGTTGTTGATTTATAGTGTGTGCTTAGTCTATTGTTGAATAGCCGTTTCTGAAGCTTGTCTGTTCTCGTAATTGGATAGTGTGTGCAGATGATTATGTTTATATTTTCATGAATTTCTTGTATATATCGAGTCAAGGTGATCAGCAATCAAATTTTGTTATCTATTACTGCGATGAGCTTGATTCTCCCCTAGTTTGATCGTCGCAACAGAAATCTATGGAGTGAACCTTTCTGTACTTTTGTGATTATATATTGATTTTGTCGAAATATTCAAAAATAAGTAGATGGAGACAGAGTAGAAGGAAAAAATATTGTTCATATCTGCACATATGGGAGCATGTAGGTGTCAGTGTGTTGAAAGATTTGTGAGTTTTGTGGCCTTGTTGTAAAAGTCGAGGTCCAGAAAAAAATGTCTCTCCTTTGCACATCTTTATAGTGTACAACACGTCTCTCTTCATCAGAGAATTTGTCAGAGGATGTATTATAACTGTGAGTTTCTTTTGTTTGTCTGCTTGTTTTTGTTTTTTGCATTTCAAAGGAATTATATTCGTGAGAGATAGATAGATAGATAGATAGATAGTGTCTTGTTCCTGGGTATCCGTCTCTAAGTCAGCCTCTCTCCTTCGCACTAACGAACCAATAAGTACACTGATGCCTGTATATGGAAGCCCATATTAAAAAAACAGGCCATGTGCTGCAACGTATCTCTCTCTCTCTCTCTCTCTCTCTCTCTCTCTCTCTCTCTCTCTCTCTCTCTCTCTCTCTATCTCCAGATAACTATCTCTAGATATCAATCAATCTATCTGTCATATTGAAGTGTTTGAGCAGTGAAAGAGAAAGGAAAATGTTCATATCTATGTGTATTAATGCTTGTCTTGCCTATTT